>PVJO010000785.1:0-207599 GCA_004026905.1 Hystrix cristata | reverse complement strand
AACCCAACCTGGCCAACACAACACAATCAAACCAGGTCACCTTCTACCATATTGGCCTGTTTTATCTTCTTTACGGGATTTATGATTGGTTTAAAGTTATTTCATTTGTGTCTTCTCACTGGAATGTGAATTCCTAGTGATCATCACTATATTCCCACCAACTGCAGAAGGCCGACCTCAGAGCAACAAGGGCAAAAATCAAATATTTGTAGATTAGTCAGTCTGCTCTGTCCAGACAGGTGTGTCCCCTCCCTGTAGGAAACCATAGCAAAGAAAGAACCAGAAAGAAAGCAAAAACCTCTGAGTTGCTGAAATGCAAGTGACCAAATTCATGCTTTAAAGTTCACATTCCGTTTAACACAAACTATCGCATTCAGACTGTTTTCCATCGAATACAGCATGTTAGAAATGGCAGATGTGCTGCTGTCATACAATGGCATCCTCTCCCTGGACTAGGATATCAAGAACTGACAGCAAAATTTAAAAAAAAACCCGCATAGCACGGTGCAGCCCGGTGATGTGGGACACTCGGTGTCCCGACCCAGAGCCCTGCGGTCCTCAGCAGGCCCCTTAGCAGGCCCCTGTGGCCTTCGTTCACTGCAGGCACTTCAGCAGGACAGCTCTAAGGCATCAGTAACACAGAGGCATTTGTAATTTAGTCCAGAAACTTCCTTGTGAAAAATGGATAATGCACAAAGGGCTTGGGCTTAGCAGTAAGTACATACACAGCTGCTAGATCCTGCAGCCACCTGATGATGCTTCCGGGCCACACAGCCGAGCCGAAAGTGCACTTGAGGAAGGTGGGCAGAGCAGCAACCTCACAAACCTTCAGGGGACCCTGCCTGCTGCGGTCTGAGCAGCAGCCTACAGCCAGCCGCAGTGCCACCGGTGGGTCTGGAGGGCTGTGGGAGCGGGCAGAGAAGGGGCGGCGGCTTCTGAAACCTGCAAAGGTTCTGTGCCGGTGCGGGGAAAGCCGGTTCGCCTTCCACTTGGGGCGTGTGTGCTGGCGTATGCTGCACACATCGTCCCGACAAAGGCACGTGTGTGCCCAGAGCAGAATTCGGAGGGCGCAAAGAATGACAGCCCCTTCTGCACAAAATACAGAAATGACACAAACACACGGGGCATTTTCCAGTCAGCAGCGTTCTCTCTGTACAGTCTTACAAGGCATGATGGAAAAATAAGGTGTTGAAATATTAAAAAATGTATGAACGGTGAAAGACACCTGGCCATTAGTCCCGTCAAGCTATTTCCCCTCTATTTGGATACACTCGTCCCATTGTTCTTGCTGCTTTCTGAAGCAGTTCTGGAAGTCCTCTTTCCTGAGTGTCTTTAGTTGTCTGTCATGGCTGCTTCAGTGTCCTGAATCATTCAAAACCTTTTCTTTTCATGGTCATTTTGACCTTGGGGAAGAGCCAGAAGTGACACGGTGCCCGATCTGGTGAATAAGGTGGATGAGGACATGGTCACGTTTTTGTGAGCCTGCCTTTCCCGAGGATGGCACTCAACGGCAGTGTTCATTGTATTTTCAATTACAACTTGGAAAGATGCTCACAAAAGAGGATTTCCAGAACTGCTTCTGAAAGTGGCAAGAACATGGGATAAGTGTGTGTCCAAGTGAGAGGGTGGCACGCTCGCTTTGGCAGCACATATACCGGATGAGAGGGTGGGGGTTGGGGATTTAGCTCAAGTGGCAGAGTGTCTACCTAGCAAGCACAAGGCCCTGAGTTTGATCCCAAGCACCCCCCCAAAAAGTGGGAGGGTGTATTTTGAGGAGAATGGATGGCAATGTGTCTTTTACTGTAATAAATTTTTAACTTTAATAGTGTTCACAACATTCACCTTATTTTTTGGTCACCCCTTATACCTACTTATGCCTACTTCCAAAGCAGAGTCGAGGCAGTTTACAATGAAAGATTTTAATCTAAGATCAAAGAACAATGTCTTGAAGCAGGAAAGTAATTATGTCACAAATCTAGGCCTCTTCAACCTTGAACTTCCTGACAGCTGAAGCAGAAGGGAAACCCTGATGTGTTGTGTGTATCTTACCATCTAAGGGGAAGATGATAGAATTATAGAACAGAGTGCTGGAGAGGATCACTTGATATTCTCACTTGACAGACGAAGAAGAAAGGCCCAGAGGTGGCAGGGTTAGTTTGAAGTTACAGGGACTCAGCAGCAGCACCTCCCGGGTTTGCTGGTGCTCTTTGACTGCAGTGTGCCACACCAGGACGCATGCCAGACTGTTGCGAGCTTTTCTTTGTATAGAGCAGCGAGCGGGGTGGGTGGGATTTCCATGTGCGTCAGACCTCTGGGTTGAGCGGAGCCTGGCAGTGCTCTGGGGGACATGGAGCGTGATGGAATCCCCTGCCTGCCTCGGTGGAGTTTGTTCAGGGCCCATACTCAGCTGGTGGCAAGCCAGGTGCCCAGCATAGGGGTGGCTGGGACAGGGAGGGGCAGCAGAGGGTCCCAAGATGGACTTTTCCTGGGAAGAAGCCCGGGGTTTGGCCCTGCTCCAGAGGGCTGCAGGGGCCTCCTGCTGCTGTCTGGGATTCCGATCTCCGAAGACAATAAGGCAAAGCGCCCCCACCCCACCCGCCCTGGGCCACCCCGCCCTGGCCCCAGATGGGCTGCGGTTAGGAGGCCTCCGCCAAGACAGTTGGTTCCTTGCACGGCCTGGTCCTCGGGAGAGGCCTGTGCTGAGTGGGCCAGGCCCGGGTGGGCCAGGGAGCGGGGTGGTCCCGGGCGCAACATCAGAGGGGCAGAGCAGCTCTCCTCCCGGGCCGCCTGCTGTGGAGACAGCAGGGCCCTGAGGCCCAGGGGCACAGCTGTGGGGTCAGAGACAGAAGGATGTGCGGAGTCTCAGGACCGTGGACGGGAGCAGAGGTGAATCCACCAGGTGCCTCTGCCTCCTCCATGTTGGTGGGGCGTGCTGCAGACCAGTCAGGGTGACTTAGCTTTTAGTGATTTTATTACATTTTCTTTTTAGTTTTTATTTTTATTAGTACAACTTTGCAGTACATAATGATCACATTCATCATGGGGACTTGGTGCTGGTACATAACATGTCTTAGTTCTTTTCTTGTTCCCATCCCCTTCTTGTTGCAAAGTTCTCTTAGTGTTGCTCTGAGCAGAAAAGCCAAAGCAGAGCAGAGACTCAAGCCTTGTGGACCAGGCAGGGCTTAAGGGATCGGAGGATGCACCGCCTCTCCCAGCCTTAGCCCCCAAATAAATCCCTCGGCCCTCTCTACTCCTTCCCCAAGCAGCACTGTGTTGCCCCGCCCCTGTCTGTCTGCCCAGATAACCTGGTGCCCCATCTTCTCCCCCCCCCACAGCCCCACATTCCATCCCCCACCTTCCCCTTGCCAGAGACCAGCTACCTTCTTCCCCTCTGGCCACTGCTCCCTCGCTGCTGGACCTGGACCCTCTATTCCCCCGTGACACCAGGTTCCCATGACAAGGGGACCTAGAACCCATAGAGACATGAGGGTTTCAAACTCCGCTTGCCTTTGCCCCATCCTCAGAGAAAGAAAGGAGCTGTCTGTCTTGATGCCTCCTGTGGGCTCCCCACTCCCTCAAAAAAACCCTGGGAGGCTGAGGCAGGAGCGGAAAGATTTAGCTCAGCCTGCAGGAAATTAAACATGAAATGAAAACAAGCTCCTAGGATTCGCGCTCCCACCCCCATTCCAGGCCGCTGATAAAGGGGGATCCTGTTTCACAGCACATAGGAGACCCCTGTGCCCTTGGCTCCCAGTGGGCAGGCTGGCCTGGACCCCAGGGGCTCTGGGAGGAAGGGGGCCCCCAGAGGCTCCAGGGCAGGGCCTGAGACCCCCAAGCCAGGTCTCCAGAGAGGTCACAGGAAGGGCACTGTGTGTGTGTGTGTGCGTGTGTGTGTGTGTGTGTGTGTGTGTGTGTGTACATGCACGGGTTACGCGTGTATGCACAGGGGTAAGGACAGGGAGAGGAGCTGGAGCAGAGGGAGAAACCCCACTGTGCACCCCCCCATCCCCTGCAGCAGCCAGCCAGCAGGTCAGAGCTATAAATAAACAAATGTGAAGTCCTCCAAGAACTTCCTGACCACGTTCCCATCTGGCTCCCCTGCTGCACCCAAGAGCCACCCTCGGCCTTACCCTCTCCATCCCTACTCCGTGAAGAGGTGACACAGACCTGGCCACGCCGGTGCTCCCGTGGGCCCTCTGCCAGCTCCACAGGAGCCTCATGGGCTGGGCAGCCTCTAAGGGGGTACATCCAGAGCTCCTTCACCCTCTTTGGGGCTCAAGCAGAGGGGACGAGCAGCAACTCCTTCCGGCTGCAGTCCAAGCGCATCCAGATGTTCAGCGGATGGAGAGTGGAGGTGCTGCCTGCGGTCCCTCCTGCAGGCCAGGCCTGGAGGAGCCTCGTAAGACTGTGCTCCCTGCGTGCTGGGTGCTGGGTGCTGTGGGCTGTGCCCACTTGCATGTCCATCTCAGGCAGAGAGTGCCCTCTGGGAGCGCTGGGGTCTGCCTGTGACTCCCCAGAAGCCTGTTCTGGCAAGAAGCCAACCCCTTCTCTTCTTCCTCTTCTACCCTTTCTGCCCCATCACCTGGGCCTTGGGACAGATCTCAGTGGGCCAGACGTGCTCCTGCCAAGGACAAGCACCCACTGGCCCAGCCTCAGGGCACACCTGACTCAGACCCCACCTCTCCCCAGCCTGGTCCCCTGCAAGCCATTCACAGCAACAGGCGGGCCCTTCTCTCCCAAAGCATCAGCCCATCTTTTGCACAAGAGGACCGCCCCGATTGGCACTCAAGGTCCCCCATGATCCAACTCCAGCTTCTAAGCCTCTGTCTTTCCCACGGCATCCCTGTAGCCAGCCCCCTCCTCAGGCCCCTGAGCCTGCCTCACCGGTCCTAGGCTCACACCCGAGCTGTCCCCTCCAGCTGGCCATCGAAGGCCCAGCGCCTGCTCACTTCTCCAGAAGCCTTCCTGCTGCCTCTGCTGCCCGCAGCGCCTCCACTGTCTGCGGGGTGTCACCCACTGCCACATGCGGGAGTTTTGAGCTGGGGGACTTTGTGTCCAGCCAGAAGGCTGCAGAGGAGAAGCACGGGGTAGGAATTCTGGATCTGGGCCTGCAGACAGGGCCCGGGGAGCCACGAGCTGCTCGGCAGAGCTGTGGAGAAATGGCGTGGGACTGTCACGATGGCCACAGACCTCTGGTACATGTGCCGCTGTGGGCTGTTGGTGTCATCACTGGTCTAGGATGAAGATTTTCTGGAGGGGACTTTGTAGCTCTTGTCACGTTTGGCCAGAGAGCTGTGATGCACAGCAGAACGGCACACCTATGTTGGGTTGGTTAGATGACTGCTAAGGGGTGATATGTGGCTTGTCTCCTATGTGTGTGACATTTGCCACTCTAGATTCTGAAGCTTAAACAAATGAAGTTACTGCTCCAAGATCATGCCTGTGGCTACAGCTTGTTTTGTTTGTTTTTTGAGACGGGGTCTCACTATGTAGTCCAGGCTGACCTCAAACTCGCAGTAATCCTCCTGCCTCAGCCTCCCAATGCTGGGATTTATTTTGTTTTGGCCATAGCTCTGATGACTGGAGATCGACAACTCTGAGGACAAAGACCAAGGCTGATGCTAATCTGCAGTGCCAAGCCCCAACCCATGCAGTGTGACCGGTGGGGATTCAGAGAACGCTGTACCACCTGACCCCCGTGACATCTGCTTTGTCCTGCAGGTCTGGTTCCAGAACCGCAGGGCCAAGTGGAGGAAGAGGGAGCGCTTCGGGCAGATGCAGCAGGTTCGGACCCACTTCTCCACAGCCTATGAGCTGCCGCTGCTCACCCGGGCTGAGAACTACGCCCAGGTAAGGCCAGGCCCTGGTTCTTCCTAGCCCTGGGTCCTGCCCATTGCCTCAGTTTCCTCACCTGTAAATTGGACACGTTTGTGCCAGTGCTTTTGCGAGGCCTAAGTTTCTTTGTGACTTAGTCCCCCCAAATCATCCCAGGCCTCGATGCAGTGTGAAGGGACAGGAAGTATCATGGGTGGCCCTTCCCTCCCTGGCACCTTCAGCTCCAAGCCTGCTTCCCCCTCTGCAGAAGCTGCCCAGTAGCACAGGCTCCTCTGCTTCTGCCTGCCCCATGCCCTGCTGGCGGATGGCCTCTGGGTCCCCACCTCCCCAGGATTCAGCAGGCAGGGGGCAGGCGGGAGGGGAGGCTGAGGAATGCGGGTGTCTTCTACGTGTACCAGCTGCACTAGCTCCCACTACATTCTTTCATGCTCTGCCTTAGACTTGGGGTCTCCAAACTCGGCCTCCCCAGATCCAGCCTTGGCTCGCTAGCCTTGATGGCTTCTATCTGAGCTCGAAGCCAGAGGGAGAAAACCTTCGTTAGGCGCTGTTCTCTCTCTCACCCACAGCCCTGCAAGCCCCAGGCTTCTGATGCTTCCAGGAGGGGTCAGTGAGAGGCCTGCAGGCACGGTGTGGCATGGCCAGTCTGCAGCCGCTGGATGCCCTCAGCATGCCCCGCCAGATGTGGTAGCCAGGCTGCCTCCTATTCTGCTTTTTACTCTATTGACGACTGATTGATTGTAATAATGGGGTTTGAACCCAAGGCCTTCTCACTGAGCTGTATCCTCCCTCAGCCCTTTTTATTTTGTATTTTGAGGCAGAGTCTTGCTGTATCAGCCTCTCAGAGTGCTGGGTACACAGGCATGTACCAACATACCCAGCTCCATTTTGCTTTTTAAGATCTCCCTAGCCCTCCAGACACTTGCGGGAGGGCGGGCCATCCAAAGCCTGCTTGAGGCCACCGAGAATCCCAAACGTGAGAGGGGCATGGTGTCCTTGAAGCTGGTCCTCTGCACCCCTTCTGCCTCCTAGTGGATCTCACAGGGCACCTGACGGTGGGAGCAGAGCTGGGAGCTGGGGGGAGGGAGAGATGCAGGAACACTGATGGAAGGCGGTGTCCCTTTTAGCCCCGGCCTCTGTGGCACGAGGCCGTCCAGCCCTCGCTCTGTCTGCCCACCCTGAGGCCATGCTCCTGGCAGTGCGGATGGAGACACAGCCATGTCTGACACGGGAGGTCCCCAGGCTAGCCCTTCCCTGGACTCTCCATGTGGCTCGAAGTCTGGTCCTTACTCCTGAGCTTCTCAGCTGGCCCGCCCTGGGAATCAGGTGCCAGAGCTCAGAACCCATTCCAGGAGTGTCTGGTGTCCACCGAGGCCAGACACTCAGGATCAGGCTCCTGAGCAGGCAGAGGTCATCCGGGAGAGGAGCCCTGGCTGGCCACGCTCCGGGCCATCGGTGACCTCTCTCCTCCAACTCCCCCAGATTCAGAACCCGTCCTGGATCGGCAACAATGGGGCTGCCTCGCCTGTGCCTGCCTGCGTGGTCCCTTGTGACCCAGTGCCCGCCTGCATGTCCCCCCACGCGCACCCCCCCGGCTCCGGGGCCAGCAGTGTCACCGACTTCCTGAGTGTGTCTGGGGCCGGCGGGCACGTGGGCCAGACGCATGTGGGCAGCCTGTTCGGAGCAGCAGGCCTCAGCCCCGGCCTCAACGGCTACGAGCTGAACGGGGAGCCGGACCGCAAGACCTCGAGCATCGCGGCGCTGCGCATGAAGGCCAAGGAGCACAGCGCGGCCATCTCCTGGGCCACATGACAGGCCCCTCCTGTCTGTCCTCGTGCAGGCCACGCCCTCGCTTTCCAGGACCCCAGCCTCCCACTCGACTTTCCTCTTAGGAACCTGGCCTGGCCCAGGGGCCTGACCCTCAGCACTTTCAGCCACCCCAAGCCCAAAGGCCCAGGGACCGCGGCAGGGAGGGGCACAGACCCCTGCGCCTCCCTGGCACCGAGGCAGCGACGCGTGCTCCTGGGCACTGGAGCGGAGACAGCGGGGCGGCCCAGTCCCGCGGCTTGGCGTCCGCTACGAGCTGAAGGCCCTTCGTGCCCTCCTGCTCCTTTGCCCACCCGCTTTGACCTTGCATCAAAGTTGGGTTCCCCTCCAGAGCTAGCAGCAGCGAATCTGGCCTGGTCCACCCCTCCCTTTTCTATGGGGTCCCTGGTCACTGGCCATTGGCTGCGTGCCTGAGGAGCAGGCTGCCCTGCAGAGCTGGTTTGTGCGCCCGCCTCCTGGACCCCAGGCCCTGAAATGGGCCCCCGACTGCAGCATGGCCACCCCTGCACTGGACACACCCGGGGCACAGGGAGGAGTAAGAGACCCGCTGCCATCCTGAAAGGTTGGGCCAGACCCTGGCATCCCGAGATGGGTTCTGGCGGATACTGCAGGGAGGAGCCGGGCCCCCCAACCCCCCAGGGCCACTTTGTGCCAGAGGAAGAGGAGCTCCAGGACAGAGGAAGGCTGCGGGAGGTGGCATCGCTGCACCGAGAGGTCCGGGTGGCTCCATCCTCCATCTGCTTGGTGCTGCGGGCTCCTGGGGGGCCCTGCAGGAGGGTCTGGGGCGCCTGTGCCTCCTTCGCCCCCCCCCCCACGCCGTTACTCCTGGAGTGAAAGGACTTACAACTTAGGATACATAAGCTAGGCTAGGGCTTCGGCAGCAGGGGTCGGAGCGGTGTCCCCGACCGTGCTGGGTGACGCAGCGCCATGCTGGGCCTCTAGGCAGGATGGCCCTTCCGTCCTCAGACTGACCACCCATCCGCCAGCTCTGGCTCAGTGTGGCACCTGGTGGGTGGGGACTCTGTCTCTCCAGGCCTGGGGGACAGGCTCTCAGAGAGCAGCCCTCCTGCTGCTTCCCCGGGGCTCGGTTCCTGGAGGTTCACAGCCCGGCCTCTTGCACCGAGGCAGGACGCCCTCCTGAAGCCAGGCTTCCGGCCCGCAGAAACGGGTCTCCCTGTTGCCTGCCTTGTCCCCAGCCTTCCCTAGCAAGGCTCAGACCCCTCTGTGGACCGTAGCTCTCAACTCGATCTTAGGAGAAAAGGGTCTCAGACGGTGGAGTGAATGTCCCGGAAGGCTTGACTTTTGGTGTTGCAGATGTCTGAGGATCTTGGAGTGACTCTCAGGAATCCTCTGGTTCTGAGGTCCACTCTGGTGACTTGTTCTCCTCATAGTCTGGCAAGGGCAAGGAAGGGAGGGGGGTGGGGGCTGTCCCAGGTCCTTCTTGAAGGCCCTTGAGGCAGGGAGGACCCGGGAGGGTGTTGTACTCCTGGCTTTTTCTCATCTAGGGAGAGTCACTACAGGGACAGTGCCAGAAGAGGAGGGAGAAGGAAGGTTTAGGGTGAAATCTTCTGGAAGGGGCCCCCTTCGAGACACTGTCCCTCTGCATGTCTGCTTTTAGGCTGGACCCAGCCAGGCAAATGTCAACCCCAAATCTTGAGCAGAACCTCCAGGAGGAGGAGGCTGGGTTCCTGACCACACTTGCTGGTGTGAAACATCTTCCTTTCTCCAGAGGTAGCTACTCGCCCACAGCCTGACCTCATGCCTGTCCCACCCTCCAGGACCCGAGGGTCCCCAAGTCAGGAGGGATCTCAGAAGCCCCTCACCCAGAGCAGAGTGACCTGGGCGGCCGAGAGAGGAGCAGGGCCACGCTGCCCAGACTCCAGGGCCCGGGCTCAGCTGGCCCTCAGGTCCTGGCTGGAGTGAGTGGGGAGGGGACCCTGCTCCTTCTAGGGGGGATGGTGACAGGAGCCCCAGGGTGGCCACCTGGCTTCCTCAGGGACCGAGGCCCGTGGAAGTGTCGAGAAGGCCCTGCCTGTGGCGTGGCTGCCTGCTCAGCTGGTGTGCGGCAGGGCTGAGGGTTCCCTCTGCCGTTCGCCTGATGTTTCCACAGAGGCAGCCACTTGCCCGCGAAGTGATGGTAGCTGGCCACGGAATGGGCAGCGTGCCCAGAACCGGGAGCCTGGCGTCCCTGCAGGGCCAGGTCCCCAAGTTCAGCACACAGGGGCTGTGCCACCTCTGGAGGCCCCCTCTATCCAGGCCTTCAGACCGTCCCTGAATTCCGGTACCTGTAATTGATTCCCAGCTCTGGAGGTGTGGTGGCCAGGTCAAAGTCACTGCGATGGGCAGGAGGGAGTGCAAGTGAGGGGGTCCCCGGATGCACTGCCATGACTACACTGCACTCACCGCCTGCCATTTCTGCCAGGGAAACAGAACGTTTCTATGATAAAACCATGCACCCTGCTTCCGCAGTATCTCTCTCTGGGCTGCACGTGGGGACACCAAAGGACACGGGGCTGCTGGCGTGTTGGAGGGCCCTGCCTGCCAGGGGCAGAGGCAGACGGGCCCAGCTGGGAGACGACAGTCGGCAAACTGGCCCCTAGGATAATACTCCACGATCACACAGTTGACAAGTGAGGCCGACAAACCCCACTTCCCAGCGTCGCACCAACCCCGCTTCACTCCTTTTGGGGTGTGGAGGAAGGGAAGGCGTCCTGTTGGATGGTATTGGTGGCATTGAACAAAACGCTTCCCATCCTTCCCCCCTTTTGTCACCCTTCCATGTCACACAGAGAGCTAGGCCTTTATACTACTGATTTTGAGGACAGTTTTAGCGTCGCGTGATCTGTCTGGGTGTGCAGTGGTTAAGACAACCGAGTGTGCGAGGGAACGTGGACCTCAGCCAATACTTACTGTCTCATTGTAAGATATTTTAACCCTGTATAAATGCAACTTTTCCTTTAGCTTAATGGCCTGGGGTGGAATATTAAAAATATCTATTAAAAATACATTAAAAATCCAGAAAAAAATGTAAAAAATATGAGGTGGGTTTCATAAAGTTTTACTGCCTATACCACCATGTAACTACATTATAGCAAAATATTAAAAGAAATGTTTTTGCCTTTTAAAGTAAGTTATTGCACTTACATCTTTCTGGGGAGGGGAGGCGTGTGGGTGAGAAGGGGACTCGGGGGCCGAGGCGCAGGACAGAGCAGAGGCCGCTGGAAGCACCCCAGCGCCCCGGCACGGCCCAGACTGTTTGGCTGTTGTTGTTTGCAATAAACTCCTTCTCCTTCCTCCTCTCAACTGGAATCTGTCTGTTTTGTTCCTGACTTATGACAGATGAAATGTGATCAGAGGGGCCTCTGAAATCTCACGTTAATTGAAGTCGGCAAAAAATACTAACAGTGCCCTCTTGAACTGCTGACACAGTGCAGAATGGATTACAGGCCAGATTGACAACAGGTGGTGGCTGATGCTCCTGCACAAAGAGGGGGGCGTGGCCCGGGAGGGTCTGAGAAGGGCCCCCATCACCGCACAGAGAGGAGGGGAGGGGGTCCAGCCAGCCTTCAGGGCACCGGGCAGGGGCACAGTGGCGGCTTCGTGCCTGGCCCTTGGAGGGTGTACCTGGAAGGCTTCACAAGTAGCTCCTGATGGTCCTCGATGTCACAGAAGGCTGCTCTATTTCTAGGGCCTTTTCTGGAAGCGGGAGGGTGAGGGCATGGAGGTCTCTCTGCCTCCAGAAGGCAGAGCCCAGTCCTGCTGGCTCTGTACCTTAGAGGTGGAGGGAACTTTCCTTGGAGGAGATATGAACAGGTGCTTTTTAAAGCCAGGCCCTTTTAGGCACGGTGACACACTCGAGAGGCTGAGGCAGGAGGACTGCTGTGAGTTCAAGGCCAGCCCGGGGTACATAGCGGGACCCAAAAACCAAAAATAGCCAAGCCCTAAAGAGAAATGCTGCAGCAGGAAGGGACGTGGTTTCTGGATAAAGGTGACTCAGGAGGCCTTCGCCTCCGAGGGATCCTGTTCCCTCCCCGGGGTGGGAAGAGCCTTGTCCCTGCCATGTGCTCCAGTGCAGGGAGGATTAAATGGGAGATACACATGTATCACATGGAGGACAAGGACTGGCCCCAATTCTAAGTCTGATAGGAAACTCCTTGCAACTCATTTCCAACTCTTTATATAGCAGGAACACTCTTTCTTGGTCCCTGGCTGATTCCGCACCTGTGGGGAGTTAATTCACATTCTGTGTAAACTGAACTTGTTTTAAAAAGTGACAGGTGTAGCCGGGTGCAGTGGCACACACCTGTCATCCTAGCACTCTGGGAGGCTGAGGTGGGAGGATCGCAGTTCAAGCCCAGCCCGGGCAACTTAACAACTCAGCGAGACCCTGTCTCAAAAGAAAAAATAAAAAGCCCTGGGTTCAATATCTAGTACTGGGGTGGGGGAGAAGCAGCTGTCACATATCAGGACCCCGAGTTGAGGTAGCACTTGGTGACTGTCACACCAAGTCACAGGATAGGAACTCAAGCAAAAGCCCGGGGGTCCCACCTTTCCCTGGGAGCTGGGATCCCTGCATCCTACCGTCTAGAGGAGTGTACTGCTCCAGGGACCGGCCTGGCAGGGAGGCGGCCATACAGCCCTCTCTGGACTCAGGCAGCCCATCCCTGGGACCCTCGTCGACCAGTGAAGTCATCCCCCAGTATCCATGGAGACGGCTGCTGGGACCCTCGTGGATACCCAACTGCAAGGATGCGCGAGTCCCTCAGATAAACAATACGGTATTCACTTAGAAAGCTCGCGATAAGGAATAGGGAGGCGGAAAAGGAGCCTGCACACACACAGTGGAAATGCATTTTTCCCCCTGAATATTTTTGGACCTCGGTTGGTTGAATCTGGGGATGCTGAACCTGAGGTCATTGGGGGCCAGCTGTCGTGTAGGGAGGACGAGGTGCTGTCGGCCACCCAGCATGGCTCGTGGCGCCTGAGCCATCTGGACCCTTCCCGTGTGCACACTGCTGGCCCTCCCGTCTCTTCCTCTCACACCACCCCCATCTCCTGCCCAGCTCTCCTCCACCAGGCTGATTCTGGAGTTTCCTCTAATGTGAAGCCCCTTCCCGTCTCTGTGCTCACCCAGCTTCCACCCAGCACTGCCGCCGCCCTCCTGCACCTCCACGGAGCTGCTGAAGAGCACACGGCATGTGACACTGTGGGTCACCTACAGTGACCCTACAGGTACCCTGGAGGCAGCTGAGTTCTGCCCTCAGCCTCACCTGCCCCCTGCCCGCTGTAGCCCTCCGGGGTTCACGTGCATCTCCGATGAGCTGTGGCCAGGATGCCTGGACTCTTTATTTAGTGTCCTTGGCATTGGGCCGGCCCAAGGCCACAGTGCCCAAGCTGGCGCAAGAGGCCTCGTGCTCAACACTGCTCACCTTAAGAGCTTCTGCACCTAGCTTTGGGATCAGGCCTCTCTGTCTCGGTTGCCCAGAACCACCCTTGCGCCCCTGACCCCTCTACTCTCAATCCTTGCTTCAGGGGTGGTGCACAACAGCCTTTTTCCTGACCTGGCGCCAACCCCAGCGCAACCCGCTGCCGTCCTCTGCCTGTCACCAGTCCCACCATCTCTGGTCTCGCCATAGGAGCCTGCCGACCTCCAGCGCTGCAAGCTGGCTGGCCTGTGTGACAGTGGAATCCTCAAGTGGCCGGCAGGGATGGTGCTTCTACTTCCACAGGTCCAGACGTGCATGCTCAGCAGCTACGCAACAATAGGCCCCCCACAAAGAGCCAGCTCCCCCAAATAGGGCGGATTGCAAAGGGCCCCTGTGCTCACAGTGAGAAGACGCAAGCTAGGCAAGCTAGCACCCGAGGACAATGGGTGTGAGAGCTGCAGTGTTCCCAGGAATTCTGAGTGATTCCAAACAGATTTTTTTTTTTAGCTCAACACAGACCAACAGCCTTGAGGAAGGGCAGACTTCCACAAGGAGCCTCAGGCTACGTGCATGTGCACACCATGTGTTAAGGTGTTGGGGGCACATCCACCCGGGGCTGCCTGGACCTCCCACGCCCCAGCCAGGACGCACCAGTCCTCAGACACGTGGTACAGTGTCCTTCCGTGTCTGCTCATGTGCTGTTTTGGGTTGCATCACAACCGCTACCCCCTTTGTCCTCTACCCACTATGTACTTCTGTCATTTCTGGGTCAATGAAAAGGGAAGAGCTTCCCGTTAGGTTTAGATCTTAAGGGTCCCCAAAGTCTTGTATGTGTAGAAGGTGACTAGACATGGGGCACACACTCAGCAGTGGATTCCTCCTTTGACGAGCTCAAAGCTGATCGTGCTGTGAAGAGCTGCAGCCGGGTGGAGCCGGGTCCCTGGGAGTATGGACTGGGAGGATGTGCTCCTGTCCCTGGCTCGGCCCTCCTTTCTGCTTCCTGGCTGCCGTGGGCTGCCCACTCTCGGCCATCCTATTCCTGCCTTGGGACCAGCCGACTGTGGGGTGAAATTATGAGCCCAAATCAAGCTCTCCTCCTTGAGTTGTGGGCGTTGAGTATTTCGTCCCAGTGACGGGAAAGTAGATAGTAGACACCCTTTTGCTGTGACAGTAGCGCCGAGCTACACCATGGTGGGGGCGGGGGGATAAGAGCTGACACAAAGGCAGTGGGGCCAGGAAGCCACTTGGTGAGCGATGGACAGGAGACTTTGGTTTAAAAAGTGACTTTGCAACTTCTAGCTCTTAACCTCAGGTGAGCCACTAAAATGCTTTTGTTTCAGTTTCTTTTCATCCGTGAGATGGAGATAACTGTTTGCTAATCTCACAGTTGGGAAGCCCAGGAGCGAACACATTTGAACACAGGAGTTGTGCAGACAGGAGGTACCCAGCACTGCAGAGGGACTTCCGTCCATCCAGGTGGCTAAGGGCGGGAAGCACAGGCTGTCCACAGGCTCTCACACTGAAGCACCGGGAACCCCGCTCCCCACGGTCCTCAGGCCTTTGGCCTCAATCCATTGCACCTCTGGCTTCTCTGGTTCTGGTTTCCCGCTTGGACTGAGTCATGCTACAGCGTCTTGGGGTCTCCAGCTTGCACACCACTTGGGACGGACTTGTCAGCCTCCAAAATCTCGAGCCAGTTCTTCTAGTGGATCCCTTTCACAGATCTCTGGCTCTCCTGTTGCTTCTGTCCCTCTGGAGAACGCTGGGCGCCACGGCCCCAAGGCCTTCCCAGACTCACTGGTCTTGGTGCCCCTGCTGATCCTGGACACCCATCATACCCTCCCAAGCCCAGGGCCAACGTCCCCTCCTTCAAGGAGGCGGATGGGATCCTCCTCTCCTTCCACAGCAGGCAACGTGCTTGGGTCACCTGTGCCACGCACCGCCGCACCCTGCAGACAGGGCTATGAGTG
This sequence comes from Hystrix cristata, assembly GCA_004026905.1. NCBI lineage: Eukaryota > Metazoa > Chordata > Mammalia > Rodentia > Hystricidae > Hystrix > Hystrix cristata. The sequence continues at coordinate 192,544 of PVJO010000785.1, read as the reverse complement.
ATTTGCTCCCCTGCAGTTCCCAGTTCCAGGCTGTCTTCATCTCTCCCGTGGCCAGCGTTGAATTACCATCAGCTGGGGGGCTGGAACCCTGCATTCCACTCCAAGAACACAGCAGAAAATCCTGGGCTGGGGCTACAAACCAGAGGCAAAGCAAGTGCCCAGGAAAGGAGGAAAGGGACAGTGGCCTGCAAGGAACTGTGGACGATGACAACAGTTACTCATCAGTTTTCTTCCTTTTAATCAGCTTTACTGAGGTGTACTTCACTGGTGCACAAAACGCACCAATTTTAAGTGCAGAATTGGATGAGGTTGGACAATATATACACATGTATCCAATGAGCACGATCCAAATCTAGAGCTCCCTTCACCTGGCAGTCAACCCCTTGAGCCCCGTCCCAGCTGGTCCTCAGCTCCACCAAAGACTGAGCTCTTTTCTGTCACTTGGAATTAGTTGTGCCCTGTTCTAAAACTTCGTGCATAAGGTTCGCACTTGCTTGCATCTGGCTGCTTCTGCTTCTCTGTTTCGAAACCCATCCATGTTACGTGTTTCTAGAGTTCTTTATTTTTATTGCCAGGTTGTATTCCACTGTATGGATATGCCACGACTTGCCTATCCATTCATCAAATTGTTGACCATTTAGTTCATGTTTTTGTTATCATGAAGAAAGCAGCTATGAACAGTGGCATGCTAGTCTTTGTGTGGATATATATTTTATGTTTTTTCTATGTTGGTTGAGAATCACATCTTCTTTTATTCTATTGTGAATTACAGTGAATCTCCGATGTTAGGGCAACTTTGCATTCTTTAGTCCTGTATCACGCCTTCATATACTGCTGGGCTCCATCTGCTAGTCTTTTGCTAAGGATTGTGTGTCGATGTTCGGGCAGGCTTTTAGTCTGTGGTTTTCTGGTAATGTTTCTGTCTGGTTTTGGTATCAGGGTAATAATGGCCATTTCAAACAAGTCGGGACATAGTTCCACCACTACTGAGAATTTGTGTAACATTCATTCTATTTCTTCCTTGATACAATTTGCCCATTGAACCATGAGGACTTGGATATTTCTTTGCAGGAACTTTCAAATTGTGGATTTCTTTAGCAGATACAGGGTGATTCAGATTTTCTACTTCTTCAGGCACCTTTGTCAATTTGTGCTTTTTGTGGATTGTGCCCATTTCATGTAAGCTGCAGAATGTATTGATGTGAAGCTGTTCATATGTCTTAGTTTATATGTGGTGCTACAACAAAATACCTTACACTAAGAAATTTATAAACAATAGAAATTCATTTCTCAGTCCTGGAGGCTGGGAACTCCAAGGTCCAGGCAGCAGCAGATTTGGTGTCTGGTGGGGGTCTGTTCTTTTTCTGGTTTCTTATGGTAGAAGCTAGGATCATTTTAGATCTTTCTTCTTTTCTAATTTAGGTATTTCAAGCTATACATTTCCCTCTATGTATTCCACCTGAGGATTCTTACACACATTTATGTGAAAGTGCTTGATAGTGTTATTTAGGTCATCTATTTTTATTTTTTTCTTTCAGCTTGTTCTATCAATTACTAGAAGTTGAGACATCCACATGCAATTATAAGTTTTCAAATTCTCTCTCATTATTTGCTTTACATATTTTGAAACACTGTTGATGAATCTTCATGAAGAATTGTTTTTCTCTCTGGAAATATAATCACTCTTGCTATCTTATGATTAATATTTGCACACTATATCTTTTCCAACTTTTTTTAAACTTAAATGTGTCTTATTTTCCTGTTATAAAATTGCTCTTGTTGTTTAATTCAAGCTAAGTCTGTTTTTTTGTTGCTATAACAAAATACCAGAGACAAGATACTTTATAAGGAATAGTTTATTTAATTTATACTTATGCAGCTGGGCAGTCCAATGGTGCTGGCATCTGCTTGGCCTGCTGTTTCATGACATGGCAAAGGAAAGAGCCAAGGAAGTCATCTGACTTTCATAATGACCCACTCGTGTGAGAACTCACTGCTGTGAGACCAGCATTAATCCATTCATGAGGGTGGAGCCTCAGGACCTAAATACCTTCCATGAGCCCAACACCAATGCTGCTGCATTGAGAATTAAGGTCTAAGATAAAGACTTCCAAGGAGGAAATTCAAACCATCGCACAGCTTGATCTCTCTGCCCTTAAATTAGTATTTAGGCCATTTACGTTTAATGTAATTATTGACATATTTAGGTTTAAGTTTACTATCTTGTTATTTGTTTCATTTGTCCCATTTCTTCGTGTCCTCATCCTTCTTCTCCTGCCTTACTTTAAAATGAGTATAATTTTGATATTCCATCTCCACCACTTATTAACTATGCTTCTTATTAATACTTTCAGTGGTTGCCCTGGAGTTTACAGTATGCATTTTATCACAGTCTATCTTTGGACACTTGCCTATTTTTCTTCCTAATTCACTGGCAACTTGTTAGTTTCCTTTGTACTTCTTTTCTTCTCTGTAAATGGTGGAGTGTGCTGTGTGCTCAGGCCGAGGTCCTTTTCTCTCCCTGCTTTGACTCTCTGAGTAATCTCATCTAGTCCTGTGGTTTTAAATCCCATTTATATTTCCAGTCCTAGCTTTTCCCCTGAGCAGTAGGTATCCAACTGTTAAAAAGGACATTCCCCCTTAGTGACTTGCTCCTGGCTTACCTCTCTGATCTCCTCTTCTGCCAGGCTCTCCACATGCCTGCACTGCAGCCACACAGAGGTTCTCACTATTCTTAAACTGAGCTCGTTCCCATCTGAGGCCTCCCACAAGCTCCTCCCTCAGCCTGGCATCCTCAGGGATCAGTGTATAGATATGTGCTTAAAGATCAATTCCGCCAACCTGTTTAAAATTCTTCCTTGAGCCTGTCTATACTGCTCTGCTCTAGTTTCTTCATCGCACTTTTTGACATTTGAAATTATACTCATTTACTCATCTTGGTTGTCCTTCTTCTCAGAATGCAGGTTTGATGACAGTAAGTACCTGCTCAGTGCAGCATTTGCACGCCTAGAAGGGCATCTCACATGTCACGGGTGCTCTGTAAATTTTCGTGGATTGAATGATTTCATCGTATCAGTTTTTTTAGTTTTTAAAGGAAAAAAAATCTTTACTAGTTAACAGATTAAAAATACAAATAACATTTATTTTCTCCTGGACCTTTCCCTATATGTGAATTAAAACCTATTGTTAGATGCAATTTTCTTCCTTAATAAACTTCGGATTCAGGTTGTGTCTGAGATTTCTCTACTGAGTAATTTACTGGACTCATCTGTCCTGAGAAGTTGATAACGATCTTTAGCCCAAGGTGTGACAGAAGAGACTATGTTCCGCTCATTTCTCATGTGCTGCCAAAGCCTGAAGAAGCCAGATGCCACCTCCTAGAAGTCTTCCCTTGGCACATTCCCTAGTTCCCAGACTTCCAGGGAGTGTTCATACCCTATGTGGACTGCCAGGTAGAAAGGAAGGACCTTTCTATCCCAACACAGTCACGGTCACCCTCTCTATTAAGATGGTACCAATGAGACAAGACTAAAATAGCACAATCTGTTATTAATGGATATTAATCCTCATAACTGCCAAAGAAACACCAGGGTACAACTGGCAACTGGAAGGTGCTAGGAGAAGAGACAGAAGAATCCCATCCTCCTCCACGTACTGGAGAAGACGGAGTTAATGAAATCCTTATTCTGCCATGTTGTCAACATATGGAACCCAAAGTGACAATAACAAGACTGTGAAGAGCGAAATTACTGGGCCTGTATCCAGAAGACGAGGATGGGTACTCGGCCGGGGAAGCAGAAGGGAAGACAGGAGGTGAGCCCCTCAGGAGCCACTAGAGAAAGGCTATTGGAAATCCTATAGGAGCTGCTGCCACCAATACACAATTTTCGTTAATTACCTCAATTGTGGCTGTTATCCCCGTAATGAGAAACACAACTTTACTTCTAAGCAGGCAGTGAGGCTGGCAGAAAGCTGAAACCTGAAAATCAGCAGATACAGGGCTGCATACAGTCCTCTCTATTGAAATTAAGCCACATCCAAAACACAGGGCGAGGACTCCAAATAGCTCCAGACAGCAGCCCGCCACGCAGGGCCCTCACCAGGCACCGGATGGACGCTCTCTGGACTCGTCCAAAGAGGCCCCAATCACAAGTGCTCATTTCAATAACGTAAGAAAATAAACATGGGGCTTATTTATAGCACAGGAAAGGGACTGGGGCAAAAGAACTGCTCGTTTGGTAATCCACCCTGACGGCGCGACAGGATCCAGACTCCAGGCTCTCTGGTAACGGGGTAAGCAGAAATAGGGGCCAGAAGCGGGCTGGCTGCCAGTGTCACCAGGTACAATCTCACTAGAGGCCTGGCGAAGAGAGGGAAGGACATCTGAGACTTTGTTGCTTCCTACCAGCCGGGTCTGGTGCCCTTGCTGTCTCCAGTTTCTGGCTGATGAAAATGAGGTACAGCAATGGGCCCCTTCCAGGTCCAGGAAGGGCCAGCGTGCAACCCTAGGGAAGGTGCTGAGGGAAAAAGTGAAAAAGCTCCCCGCATCCTCCATCCTTGGGAGGAGAGAGGGTTGAGGGAGTCCTCACTCAGAGGTGGGACTGAAACACCCCTGCTCAGAGTCACGGGCCCCCAGGAGCCTGGTTACTAAAAGAGCTCAACTCTATACACGAGGACTGGAGTTCTCTGACAGCAGGGCAGCGTCTCCCTCGGCTGCATGTGTCCGGGGCCAGCATGCTGCCTGGCAGAGGGCACATGTGGATGAAACGCTCTCCCGCCTCTCCTGAATGGGAGACTGGTGTTGACCAGCTGTGCTCGATGGAAAGCCACAGGCTCCTTGAGTTTATCCTCTGGTGCAGGAGCCATGATTTAAGTTTGCAGCTGGAAACACAGGCCAGAGTAGATGCACCGCGAAGGGAAGGCTTGGCACAGCAGCAAAGCCTGGATAGTGGCTCTGGTCTACACCACGTGGCTCCACAGGCAGCCCCGTGCCCTGCTCCTCACAGGTGGTAGACGTAGACAAGATGGCACTTCGAAGCGGCTGTCTTCAGTGGAGTGTGCAGAGCTGTGACCAGGGGACCAAGTGGTCCAGAGCAGAAGAAAGGACAGGGCTACTCCCATGCAGGTGACTCAACTGTGTCTCAGAAAGGAAAGCTAGGAAGGAGACCAAATTTACCTCCATCATATTTCTTCTGCTGCCAGCCATGGTGAGCTGAAAATTAAAATGCTGCACACCATGCTGCCTGTAAGACCCACATGCCCTCCACGGGACACAGAGCCACATTGCCAAAGCTGGGATTGCCTGGGAGTCCATCTGTGGAGGTGGCAGAGAGCACAGAAGGTTACCCCTGGTTTTTAGATAGACTCACAGCTCCCATCTTAAGCAGAGAAGACAGTCTTAAAATTGGGAGTAAGTCCTACCTGCCTTTGGACAACAGGGTGAAATGCTGCTCTGGTTTTACTCAGAAGTAGAAAATGAGCAAACCCTAGACTAGGATGGGCGCCCCAGGGCTTGGATGGAGCTCTGGGAGAGTTGGGTGGGGACAGCCCCAAAGGTCTCCTGTGCCTCCAGGCCCTGCAGCGGATAGCTCAAGTCACTTCCAAAGTCATCCTGGAGGGAACTGCCTGCCAACTGCTCAGCATGTCTGCCAGACCACCTCTTGGGACGCGGCTGGAAGAGTTCTGGTGCCAGCTTCGTGTTCTCTGCCTTGGCCTGGCCCTGCCGGGCCTCTCAGGGAGCAGATGCTGTGGCTTCTCTCGTACCCGGGCATGAGAAAAGGAAAAGATGCTACTATCCCTGAAGCAATGGCTCAGCGGGGAACGGATGGGGACCCCCCACCTGCCCCAACTGCAGAGTCAGGAAGAGCCGTATCAGAACATGATCGTTTCCCTAACCTGGCCTCCTTGATTCTACCTTAGCTGGAACCAACGAAGGTTCTTGCATTTTGGCCCTAAATCACTCATTGGAACCTGCGGCCGCCAGCACATGCTCCCCCCATGTGAAGGATGCGTTTGCCTCCCCGGGCAGCGGTGACAGTGAGACCGGAGGGTCACCGACCACTCCTTCAGCCTCATCCAGCTCCCAGTCCTGCCCACGTGGGCTGGAGGGAGGCCACTTGGCCCACAGGCAGCAGAGAGCCCCGCGCCTAAAGCCCGGGAGTTCAAAGCCCGGTGGAAGTAGATGAGGCTTCGGCAGAGAAGCCAGAGTGGTCAGATTTTTGAACTTGGTGACAGCTGAAAGAGCAGAGATGACAGAACATGACTGGCGGGAAAAGAATCAGTGATTCTGAGAAAGAAGAGCAATTTCCCGCTTTAGTTTTCCCAGACAACGTGGCATGGGCCTAATCATGTTTGAGACATGGTAAAATCCATGAGATAAAAATATTAACAACCATCTAACGTTAATCAGCCAAAAAAAAAAAAAAATTCCAACCCTGGCATTGCGAATGGGCCCATCCCAGAAAGGTCCCCAGGGAGAAGGCAGCAGCTTGGTGCACACGCTTGGGCCGGGGCCAGTCTGTCTCCTCTTTAGGCCGGTAGGACACAATTTCTTTAAAAAGATTTCTTAATCTAGAACCAGCTGTTGTCTGCTGTAGGCCTGAACATGACATTTTAATTAGTGTCATTGTTTTGCTCCTGCAGCCCGGCTCCATGGCGTCCCAGGGACAGATGGTCCTGACCCAGTTCGTGGTTGAGGCCCATAGGCCACTCACAAGGGGACACAGTGCCTTGTCCTCAGGATCCCTGAATCTAGATGGCTTACAACGCCCCGTCCTGCATTTCAACTGGGACTGTACACTTGTCCCTTCAAAGACAATCTCTGAGGCTTAAGTGACCAGGATGTAATACTCCTACCATAGAAATCACTCTGTGCTACCTTGCAAGATCTAACGCTAACATTTCTGGAAATAGTGAGGTCCTTTAAATGAAGATTTAATGTCCTTAAAGTCCAGTGACTCCTAGGAAGGTGACAAAGGATGAGAGGCCAGGCTGATGGTGATGACACACGGACCCCACTCACTGTTGGCATAGCTCCTGGTTTCTACGGGGATTTCAATGGGACCCCCACCATGTGCCCCACATGTTGGAAACAAATTAGCGACCCCCTAGAAAGTTAGAGGTACTGACTTTGTAGCTATGGGACCCGGGTGGTGACAGACATCCCTTTCTCTAGCTTTCTATCAGACCATGCCCAGTGCTGTGGATGAGACCCAAACGCCTTCCTGCGTCCCTAGGTGACAAGTGAGTGTTTTCCAAGGCAAATACGCTGATCAACCCCCAGGTGCACAGAGCTGTATAGACCCAGCAGGTCACAGCCTCACATCTGAATTCCAGTACGGATGACCTGGGAGATGGTCGTGGCCCTTCCAGCAGCTGCAGCCTGGGAGTCTGCGGCTCCAAAACAGAAAATAAGGTGGAACCATCATGTGCTCTACGTTAAATGCTGCTGCTGTGTCTCAAACTCTTCTCTGGCCCCTGCACTGTGGGTCACAGGCACAGTGACTCCTGATGACAATGGCATCGTTTCGTGCCCCTCAACGCCGCTTGGCAGAACAACGGCAGCACTCGAGTGACTTTCAACTGGTACACAACTGGGTTTCCCTAATTCTATCCATATTCTAAGCAAATTGTTATGTATTTCGTGTTCTGGGGACATATGTTATGGCTAAAGCCCAAACTGTGGCTAATCTTAATATTAGAGCCAGATAAATCTGTTTCGGATCCATAACATTTAACGTTTGCCAGAGTAGATTTGTTCATCAACTGGGCTTAAAGAGGTATAATTCACACATGTGCAGTATTACTAAATGCTGAAATTTAATGATTTAAATATACTAGCAACTATTGCAAAGTGGTTGTTATAGCAGCATTTAACGTTAGCCAGAGCCTCCCTGGCTAATGTTACGTTTATACCGAAAGGGTGAGGGAAATTTTGGCATCTCCTGTGGGGGGGTGGGGGGGGTCACAACTCCTCAACTTTTACAATATGATACCCGATAATAGGGTGATTTGGTGTGCGGCTATTAAAGGCCCTGCTTTCCCCAGTGTATCTATAAAACATCGAACGGACTCAATCAGGAAGCAAGCGGATTCCCTTGGGGGTTCTGGCTGCCTTGAGAATGGTTAGGATTTGGGACCTCTGCTCAATACACGGGGGACCAGCTATTCCTCCTGGCTGTGTCTGCCCAGACTGTCCCCAGGCCAGAAGGTGGAGTTAAATACACAAGGAACAAGGATTCCTTGGTCTACCAGGAATCAGTGTTTAAGACTCAGCAGAAAAAGGAGTAAAAAATAATTTTAATCATATCAAAACGCCAACTGGAGAGGACTGGTTCACAGAACAGAAGCCTGCACCGCCCAGAGCCAGGCCCCAATGCACGGATCAAACCTAAAGGGGCGCAGGGTTTCGCACCATGCTCCAGCTTGGCTGTTCCTCCCAAGACTCAGGTGTGGGTCCCTGTGACGTGACACAGGAGGACGGGCTTCTCCCACCCAGCAGGCACACAGATGGTGAGGCTGTCCCCTGGGACAGGGCGACCTGCAGGCTGCAGTGGCATCCTTCCGCTTGGCAACCATGGGAACCCAGAGCGGAGCTGCATGCCTCAGGGCTCTGCATCCTTCTGCAGAATGGGTGAGATGGGTACCACGGGCACCCAGTCTGTCAACCTTCCACCACCCCATAGCGAGTGCTGGGGGCCCTGACTTCCTCCTGCCAGCGCCTGCCCAGGCCCCTGTGTGGCACGTGTCACAAGCTGCCGATGTTGGGGAAGCTCTTCAGCTTCTCGGGAAAGTCGTCCTTGTACAGCACAGGGTCTGCTCGGTGCTCCACCACCTTGAGTGGCATCGTCCCAAAGACTGAAGCGAACTTGTTGATGCATTCAGACCTGGGGTGGAGGTGTGCAGGATGAGGAACAGGGCACAGAGGAGAAAAAAATGTTGGAGATGCAGAGAGAACACAGCAAAACCCATCATGTTCACCACCAAGAGACAAACCCAAGCAGCTCCAGCCTGCTGCTGGGCTCAGAAAAGGCTGAGGTGACCCTGAGCTGGGGTCTCCCCCCTAGGGACAGGGAGCAGGGAGTGCCCTGCAGTCTGCCCAAAGGCAGGAGTCTCCCCTCCCCCTCAAATTCCAGTCATTCCTCCAGCTGCACCAGCAGGCCTCAAACCAAGGTGGATTAGCTGCCAACAATCCTTAACCCCTTCTCTGCCAGCGGGAGCACGGGAGAAAGGACAGGCCCCACGGCTGCAGAGGGCAAGGGAAGATAATGGGCTGGAAGCCCTCATCCACTTGCCCGCCTGCAGTAGGAATGGCAGAGCAGAGTTAGCCCAAGGTCACCGCATGGGCTTTTGTAACCTGTGTGGTTTCGATCACTTTCGCACAGCAGACCCCACGGCATCGGCCCACTCAGCGACACCAGCATGGCACTGCTACAGGAAGGGATGGGCCAGATCGAGCTCAGCCCAGACCCCAGAGCCACCAGCAAGCCCTCTGCATGAGGGGTCAGGGTGTTCTCTGGGATGGCTCAGCTCAACCAGGCCAACCAAGTGTGGCAGCTGGGTAAAGAAGACAGCAGCACCAACCAGCAGGCAATGAGTCTGGGAAAACTTTTGAAGTGCCGGGGACCTGGAGGATGGATTTTGGAGCTGTCAGTGTCCCCTTCAGCCGGGCCTGGGCGCCTGAGAGCCACAGTGAGGACTGCCGGGCAAGCGCCGGGTCCGAGGGTCGACCTCAGGTCTCCTGCGCCCTCAGACAGGCGGCTGTAGGCTGCTTCCAAGTTATTATAATCAACAGGTTTTTAGCCAAGACCTTTGGGCTTTGGGAAGAAATCAGTTAATAAAGAAGACTGCCATTATCAATTCTTTTCTCTCGGTAATTAAAGAATTGAAAATATTTGTTATCACTTCATTTTGCACTTTAGCTAACAGCATCAGCATGCCCACCAGCACCACCAACCACTCCACTCACCACGTGCTCCAAGCTGCATCAAGCGAGCTCTGCCTATACGAATAACTCCTCACAAGAGCCCTATGAGGTTAAGTACTCCTATTTTGCAGTGGGGATACTGAGATGCAGAGAGGCTAAGCAACATATGCAAAGGCAAATAAAAAATCAAGACACGGAGCCAAACCCAGGCATTCTGGCTCTTGAGGCTAAAGTTTTAAATTATGAGATGATGTTTTCTTTGGGCAGTGCTGGGGATGGAACCTAGGGTCTTGCACGTGCTAGGCAAGCAACCCCAAATTTATTTATTAATGTAATTCTAGGGTCCAACGGGAGGGCTGGAAGCTGTTGGTCTCTATTCTGTGCCAGATAATTTACACATGATTGTTCTAAGTATTCCTCCCCAAGCCCCACTGGGTTTATATCAGACTCATGTTAAGGATTAAGAAAACAAGGTTCAGGGAGGTTAAGTGACTTAAAAAGGACCCCAAGCTAGAAGGAGTGGACCTGGGCTTCAAACGCAGACTTGCACTGGCAATGGACACCAGACTTGGCAGTCACACTACCCTACTTGCCAGGAATGAGCTTCCCTCCTGTTGGCACTCTTCAGACCCAGGATGGCTGGAGGTCCACGTCGAGGGAGACTGGCGAAGGGTGAGGAGTTCTAACAAAACAAGGGCCCTGCCCTGGACAACAGCTTCCTCCCTTCATGTTACAGCTCACGGCAGCGGCAGACTGAGCGGAATCTCTCCAAGCCTTCACTCTGCAAAGTTCTGCTTGGAAGCAGGAGCAGATTCACCTCATTTCCAGTTGCTGTGCACACATACTTTGGCCAGCAAAGCCCAGCCATGCCAGCACAGGTACCAGGGGGCACGGATTAGGGAGTCCTGGGTCCGCTGGAGAAGAGTGGCTCCGGGGCCCGGGGAGAGTATTAATGACAATGTCTCCTCTGTAACCAGACCAGCCAGCAGGGCACGGGCTGCAGGCGAGACGCCCAGGGGCTCAGGCCAGCCTGGCTTGCTGACAGCCGTCCTGGCTAACTCGGCTCTGACGAGGCCTGCTGGCAGGACTGCACAGTCGCCCCACTCCACAGCGTACAGGCCCTTCCTCTGCCTGGCAGGTTGTCAGTGTGTCCTGCTTCCTTCTCACCCAGGAGACCTATCGGGAGCAGCCAGGGTGGGCAGAGCCTGCTGGCTGCTGGTGGCCACCGGAGTTGTTCTGCTGGGGGTCTGGCTCCCCTGTCAGCACTTCTCTCCTGTGCTGCTTTTCCCATCAAGCGCACACACACTGAGTACTGCCGATGTCTGCCTCTGCTATGTTGGAAGCGTCTGGGGAAGAGAAGACTGCAGTTCGGCTTTTCTTCCAAACACATGCCATTACCTATGGTACCCAGGAGCCTCTGAGAGGAATGCTGGGAAACCAGGTGGAACCTAACACCATCAGGCACCACGCTGCCGGCGCTGGTGAGTCTTACGTCATTTGTGCCCAGCGCACAAGACCCTGCTTGCTGCAAAAATGCTGGATAAATATATTTTGAAACCATGAGTGGACACGGCAATCTTGAGGTATGAGTACCCTTATGTTTGCAGCTAAAAAACTGACATTCGGGGCCAATTTCCTTAGGTCAGACAGCCAGAAGTGGGAAACTCATAACCTTAAGCAAAGATTGGCCTGCATGGAAATACTGTTTTCTTAAATCAACACTGTCTGCCTGTCATATCACCCTGACCTTGGTAAAGATATTGGTCAAAATGAATAGCTATAAATTCTTCTAATTCTTAAAGAACTAGTAGATGCTGGAAACAGATGCTGGGTAGTAATAGCGATTCTCCTACTCAACTGCGAATTCTGATCCCAGACTCCTGAGTATAGGAATAAATATATTAAACCACAAAACTCAACAGAAGGTCAAACGCTGGTAAGTGGTTAACTACTTCCACTGTTTTGTGACAATGTGCATTCTGTAAAGGGAACCATTAAGAAATAAAACAAGCGAACAATTCTACAGCTGAAACTATCTCTTGGGCTACCCAAGATGGCTTAAATCGTATCTTTATCCCTAAGCACTTTAATAATTCAGTGCCTCCATCTTTAGTCTCAACAGTTCTGCTCACAGTTGCTAATTCAGCTCCCCATTAAATCTCGCAAAGGGGGACTTTACAGTCACTAACTCCTCTTCCTCACAGCCACCCCTGACTCTGTAACCTTTAGACTTTGTCACTCTCTGAGTTACTTTTCCCGGGTCCTTCCTTGTTCCTGGCTCTGCGTACGCTGCTTCTGTCCTGGCCCCTCTGGCTTCTGTTTTACATTACTCTGTCTCCTAAATGTAAGAAATTCTCAAGATTCTGTCCTTGACTTTTCTTTAGTCAACTGTTGACTCTGAGCACATAACTTTCAAATATCTCTTCGTTTTAAATTTCTTCCTAAAGTTCGACTTCACATTACAAACTGCTCCTCAGTGTTTACATCAGTGTTTACATCTACATATGAAGGGCAAAATCTCTGTATCCCACACCTTATTGTTAAGGTTCTCCACTTTCACTCATGACTGGACCCTCTTCATTAATTACACTGTTTCCATAACTCCTCTGCTATATAGCCTGACCATTCCCCCTTCTTCCTCTCTAAGTATGTTCTTTACACTGTTGTAATACTGTTACGGTACACTGTGAAAGGCACTACCATTTCTCTTCGCTCAAAATTGAAAGTATCTCTGGGACTTTTTTTTGGGAACCTCCTCAGACCTGCCTGGCTGGAAACTAAGTTCTGGTATATCTTCCTTTGGGCTGAAAAATCTCTTGAAATTTAATGTGTTGTTTCCTTCCCACATTTGGCTTAGTTCAAAGCTTCTTTTTAACTGGTCATCTTTTTCCAGTCCCTATTCCATCCCAATGACTACTTCCAAATTGATCTCAAAGCAATTCTTTGACCAAGTCAGTCTCCCATCCAAACTCCCTCCATGGCTCACCAGAGCCTGAAGGAGAAAGTCCAAGCTCCTTGATTGGTAGTCCCAAGCCCTTTGCAGTCTGGCACTGATGGGCCAGAATCCTTCCTTTTAGCCGGATTGAATTTCTTAGCGGCTGCCAGGTCAGCTCTGGGCTTGCTGGTCAGGGCCCTCTGCGCACACAGCATTCCTGCCCCAAACCTCCTGTCTGCCCAGAATGCCACTGCTTGGGGTCCTCCAATGTCACTTCTGTTACAAGATTATTTCAAATGAATCTGACAAGATGTTTCCTCTCTTTCCTCTTAGCACTTACAAAAAATAATACTTTGAGCTTCCCTTGGGGAACTCATCAAAATTAGCTTTGGATTAAGCGTGTGTGAGTGTGTACGTGTGTTGTTGGTATTATAACCGCTGATGCGAGCCTTCCGAGGAGGCCTCTTCTGTTTTCGAAGCTTCCTTCCATATCTCCCTTAGCTACTCTGCTCAGCACTTCACAATAAACTCCTGCTCAATGCCTGCTCACTGCCTTCTAAGCCTCTTTCCATCTGCCACCGTCTCAGCGGTACTAGTAAACAGTTACGAGCCTCGGCAAGAAACTCGAGGCCACCATCGGGTCACGCGTCTCCCTTCACTTCCTTCCCCGACATCCCCGCCAGTGCAGTTCAACCCAGTAACTGCCTGGCTTCATGCTCTGAATTCTCCCAGACGGAGAACAGGGCAGGCTTAAAGACCAATTTCATGTGCTCCAGCGGAACCACAATTGCGATCGCTTCCAAATGAGCTACGATTGTTAATGTCGCTGCCCTTAACTGTGCGATACTCACGATCGCCAGTGACAGGTATTTCCAAAACCACAATAATGTTACTTCACATCAACGGTTGCTAAGTCATTTGGGGGGATAAGATATTTCCATATGAAAGAGAGAAAGAGAGCTGGAAAAAGTAAAGCGCTACAGAAGAATCCAAAGCCAAGAGCAAAACATTCTGCATACAGAGTCTCTAAGGCTTGAAGGGTTTTACTACGGTGCAGAGACTCCAGAAATGGATTCTGCAGCAGATGTGCAGGAGATCTGCGAATACTCGAGCCTGACGTTGCACCCCGGGCCGCCGTGGAGGCCACCGTCTTGGAGGACGCTGAGCAACGGTGCTCCTGGATGTCACGGCTGCTGCCTCCCCGAGGAGCAGGCTTGGGAAGAATTCGGCCAGACTGAGGCACCTGAAGCCTAGGGCCTCCTGGGGTTCAGGATTCCTACGAGTCTTGGGGAAAGACACGGGTCTGTTGCTCCTCACACTCCCCTACGAGGCCCCGGTCACGTGCCACATGCAAGTGTGCTTATTAATTAGTGGAACTGAACTGAAAAGAACTGTTTCAGGCACCCCCCACAAAGAAATTGGCCTTTGATACTGTTCTTGGAAGGGGTTTTAGTAGCATCAGCGAAGGTAACGTGCCTCTGGCGGGTTTGGTTTAGTTCTTCATCAAGCTTTACTGTAACGTGGAGATGCTGGTCGGTGAAACTACTCCGTTATTTCCTCGAATTAACTACCTCCACTCAGGTGACTACAGTCAGTTAACTGCTTAGTCCATACAGAGACTCTGGCTTCTGGGGCTTATGGCCAGCTGTATTTTTAAGATCCTTTCAGCCACTACAAATTGAGTGAGCAGCATTCCAAATTAATTCTTTGGGTGACCGGGGTTTGAACTAACCCAATCCCCACAGTGCAAGAGGAGGTGACTACGGCTACCAGCTGTTGCCCTTCTATCTCCACTGAAGTCCCAGAAACTGGCCAAGGCAGGAAATGGGGATCGGAGGCTAGGGTGGAGTCCAGCTGGAGGCCACTCACCTCTCCACCATGTGTGTCTGGTCCAATGAAAGCCCATCGATGGCTGTGCACTCTGGACACTTGAATTTCTTCCGTGGGGTCACCTACCAGAGGAGCACACACAGACCTGGTGGTCAGTGCCAAGGATGACAAAAATCATATTTGTGCCACTATGCCACATGCTCTTGTGCCATGAGCTGAGATGCTGTGAGCCTGTGCGCACACCAACACACATATGCGCGCGCGTGCGCACACGCATGCACATGCACACCTCACTGCTCCTCCATTTGATTCGGGTTGGCTCAGCCAACAGCAGAACTCACAAGGGCCCAATAAAAAAGGCTTGGAGGCTTTTGCCTTCTGTAACTGGAAAGAAGTGGTGATGACAAGCTCCTTAATTCCTGTTTAATGACTGTTTTCTCACTGCCAAGGTCCTTGTATAAACACCATTTGTTCTTGCAGCCATAAGGGCGATGAAATACAGCTTCCCATAACTTTCACCGTAACCTTAGTTCCAACAGGCGCACTTTCTCCTCCTTTCAGCTAATGGCAGATGCTATGAGCCGCACCATGCTCTTGAAGATGCCAGCTTATTTTGCAGTTCCCTCTTCTTAGGAAAAAGAATCCAATGGTCTCTCACCCTGTGATCCCTTCCCCGACTCCCCTCCACCCTCCCAAATCTTAAACTTCTCGCACTGCTAAGAAACTCAGGGGAGGCTGCTGCCCTAACCTGGTAAAGACAAATAAATACGGCAAGGATGAGATGGAAAGGAGTCTCGATAACCAAGGCAAGAAAAGATGCGTAGAGGCAGCATCTGGAGGAAGCGACCATGGCTAATGGCACGCTGAAAGCGAACCTGGGGGTGGGGACTCCCTGAAAACAACCCTCGCCGTTCACACTTCCGTGTTCCTTGTGGTTAGCTGCCGGGTCATTTAGAGAACTGAGGGACAAGACAGGCTTGCAGGCAAGACATTGCTCTTTCCTCTTTCCAAGTCACTTTGCTTGCTGATGAGGATACAGTGAAGATTCATTCCTAGGGGAAGCTGGCATTGCCCATTTTCCTACATGGAATTCTAACCCAGGACAAAAGAGGTCAGGATGCTTCTACCCACAGGAAGAAGAGTGCTTCCTCTCCATAGCTAGGGATCTCATTGAGCAAAGTCTGAATTTTAAGAATAAACAGACATCTTTTCAGGTCTAAAGACTACCCCACCTTCATAAGATCTCTAGGTTTTCTCAGCTTTTAATATGCTATGGGAAAGGTACTTTCAGAAGCTGCTAATTTGGTAGGTTTTTTTTAATTTAAAAAAGATTCTTTTATTAAAAATATGGAACTCTTCACAAATTTGCATGTCACCCTTGCACAGGGACCATGCTAATCTTCTCTGTATCGTTCCAATTTTAGTATATGTGCTGCCAAAGCAAGCACTAATTTGGTAGTTTGAAGCAAGGTTTAGGACAACTACAGTTACATAATTATACAAGGATCTGTGCATCGAGTCCAACATTTCACTTGTTGTTGTAAGAATGCACTCCACTCCTCAGGATCAGAGAACAGAGACTTGTCTGAGAGGCCGAGTGAGAGTACGGCAGAGCCTCTTACCTTGATGACAGCTTTCCCTGTGACGTTAGCCACCAGGAAATTCATGGCAATGTCTTCACAATTCATGTGCGCGTCCACCCAGTTCTTGATATCCCCAGGCATTTTGTACGTATACAGGTAATTAAAATACTGTCAAGGTAAGAAGAAACATGCAAATAGTAGTTCCCTTTGGCTGCCATCAAGACAACTGAATCACAGGATGGGAAGGAGGTCTCTCCTAAGATCAATCACAAGGCTGTATCAACAAAAAGGGTAAAAAGGAATACGACGGATGCTTTGATCGAGTGGCCCGCGTCTCGGACATGGGAATTCTTCTGCAAGGGTATACGTGCTATTTAAAGTGGCACAAAAATGAGACGTATCTGAAACTACGATAATTACTGGAGCAAATATAAATCAGTAATATGCACTCAATAATCAGTAATATGTACACATAAATCCAAAGAATTACACTCATTATGGCTTCTTATTTGTTTTGCTAACAATCAAACCTATTTTGCTAACAATCAAACCTATTTCTGGCCCTGAAAAATATGAGGGTAGCAGTGCTGAGCTAACAAGAAATAATAGATATAAAATAGCTAAATTAAATGAACTGTGCTGAGTTGAATAGATCTTTCTCCTGACATCAGTTTCTCATGCTACTGCTAAAAAACAAATTATTCTTGTTTAATTAAACACACACTCCTGGGGAGCACTCTATCAGTGAACTGAATATTCTGAAGTTAAATGCGTATCCTCTAATTTCTGCCTAATAAAGTCAAACCCACGAAGTGATGGTTCTCAGGAGAGAAGAAGCACAAAAGGCTAATAAATATACAAAAGGAATTTTTTTGGGGGGTGCTGAGGATTGAACTCAGGGCCTTGGACTTGGTAGGCATGCGCTCTACTATGGAGCTCAATCCTCAACCCCCACAAAAGGAATTCCAATCTCACAAGCAATCATGTAAAAGTTAAAACAGTAAGATTCATTTTTACTTACTGAAACAGCTACAGTTAATTTTTAACACATTTTATTCAAGGGAGGGTAAGGTAAGACAGTTTTATTTCATGCTGGTTGGAGTGTAAACTGGCACAAATAATACTGAAACTATCACATTATCTCTCTAATAAAAGCCCAAAATGTACATCACCTTTGATAAAATTCTACTTCTGGGAATCTAGCATAATGATTGGTAAGTACAAACAAGAAAACAGGTATTAGTTGCTGAGCATTAGATATTAAATATCATCTAAAATAACAAAAATTACAAATATACTCAGTGATAAATAGTGATACATGATTCACAGAGAATGATTTATAGTATATTACCAGTTATGCTACGAAGTATTTGCCTATGAAATTTATTAACATGAGGACATGCTCGTAATATATGAAAAAGTGGACTAGTAAGAATATTTACAACTATCTCTGTGTACGCAAGAATAAGAAAAGAAAAGCCAAGCCAGAAACTAGCGTCTATGGGTAATACAGCGGTATCTCCATCATGTATGCTTTCGTTTGCAATTTGGTTCACAAACAGAAGCATCTGGCAAACTTTGTTTTGGTTTGCAAACTCTGCATCAGGTGACAACCATGACTGTGGCCATCTTTTCCAAATCACAGAACAAATAAGTTCCTGAACCGAGGTACCACTGTACTGGTTACCTCTAAGCGATAGAATTACAAACGACATGAACTTTCATACTTCTTACTATCAGCACGTATTACATTTATAATGAGAAAACTAATACAGTTATTTAGAAAGGAATACAGTAAGTCCCAACTCTCGAATGAGCTCTGTTCTGGGAGAATGCCGCAAGTCAAATTCATTCCTCAGTACCACAAAGTGAGTCTTACACAGTATACCTGTGAAAGTTTGCAACTCAAATGTTTTTAAGTCGGGGACTTGCTGTATCACGCAGCATGGTTTTTCCAAGCCCTCTGAGTAGAACATCTTTCTCACATGTAGCAGCAAACAGGCAAAATAAAACAGGCATCACCCTTGGACTCTGTGGTCCCAGGCTGCACCTCCTACCTTGTGGTAAAAGGCTGCCCCTGTGAGCACCATGGACACCTCGTTAGTCCACTCCGACTCGTACTTCCATTTACTCATCTCGTGGTCCCAGAGATGCAGGCGACCCGGGTAGCCCACCAACCGGTCAGGAAATTCCCGCCAGACCTGGGGACAGAAGCACATCCTCAGTCGTCCCTAGGCCAGAGGACATCAGAGACAGTGCAGTACCCAGTCGGGCGCCAGCAGGCTCCTGGGGCCTGATCTTTACAGACGAGAGCCTGAGAGGGCTTCTGAAGTCATCCAGTGATTCTTCTGCAATGTGTGAGACAGATACCGGGTGCAGTTTTCTCCAAAAACTCTTGTGCATGCTTGGAAATTTCAAGTACTGCGGCGGCACGGCTTACCGTGTTGGGCAAATGCAGGATTAATGAAGCAGGTTTCATTCTTAGTGAAGGCATACATGCAGGACGAATGGGACCCTGGGACTCAGTTGCCCTGAGCTGTAATAAACTGTTCATTCTGAAAATTTACAAGAAGTCTCCATTTCTTAAAAAAAAAAGCATCCATTTTTTCCTGAGCACACCCCCATTCTGACAGTCACAGCCTTCAGTGCAGAGGATTTTGTATTTGGAATAGTTCTCAGGCAGTTTTGTTGGAAGAAACAAAATGTAGTTAGTTCACAGGCGATGAGCCCCTTCTCAGACCTGCCCCACAGAGGTCCTTATCGCGACCACGCGCGGCAGTCTGCTGGCCGTCTGTGCCCCTCTTCTCAGTCCCCAGCTGTCAGCAGACTGTTCAATAACAGGTCTCCTGAGGGTCCCAGCCTGGGCCCGTCTTGCTTCTCCAAGCCTCCTCACCTTAAGGAATCACATTTAGTTTCAATCATTTTAAAAACCATCTGAAATCTGATGATCTCTGATGTATGTCTAGCTCTGCACGTTCCAGAGATAAACAACCTCGTATCTCTACTTGGACAAAGAACAGCCATCTCCAACCTGCTGTGTCCAAAACAGAACTCTCCATTCCCTCTCCTGCTAAGTCCCCTCCATCTCCTCCATGCCAGTGAACGTGCAGCCAGCCGCTGGCGCCTCTGCCATGCCCTCCTTGTCCTCACTCTCTGTCCACTAGCAAGTCCCACTAGCTCTGCTTGTGACCATCTCACCTCCTCTGCCACCTGACCCAGCATCTGGGGACAGCTTTCAACTGGGTCCCTGCTGCTGCTCCTATAAGTGCAGGCCTCTCTGCAAGGGCCATTAGTGTATCTGCCTATTGATACAAGCCACAGGGTCCCCTCCCAAAGCACCTGGCACCGAGTCACACCACCTTTCCCCAGGGGCATGGCCAGTGTGCTGGCAGCCCCCTCCTCTTTTTCTAGGGTGCTGTAACACAGAACCTGCTGGAGCCCAAACCAGGTGTCACCAGGGCCACACTCCCATTGTCACTTGCAGGGAAAGAGCCCAATGTGTCCGTCTGTCCACCTGTGGGACTCCCTGACTTGCAGATGCACTGCTTCAACTCTGCAGCTTCACACACTCACTCCCCTCAGCATAAGCCTGCCTGTGTGTCCCAGTGTCCCCATCTATAAGGACACTAGTCACCATGCTGATGGCCTCATTTTAACTCAATTATCTCTGAAAAGTCCTTATTTCCCAAAAGTCACATTCTGAAGGCCTGAAGAGCAGCCCTTCAACACACCCTTTCTGAGGGGACACAACTCAACCTACAGCATCTCCCCGAAAATCTTTAAGAAATCCTCAAAACAAAAACGAAACCCAGCTTCCTGTCACGCTCAGAGCAATCCACACACTCCTTTGTGGGTCGCATGGGCCTGCCCTGCAGTGCTTCTCTTGCTGCTCCCACAGCCAGCGGCCTGTCTGCTCTGTGACCACATCGAGACCTCAGGCCCTTCGCACTTGCCATGCTTCTGGCTGCAACGCTCTCCTGGCTCTGGATCATCGGGAGGACTCTAAGTAAGCGCCACCTATCTGGAGAGGCCTTGGACTGTCCCACCTACGGCAAATGCCACCTCGACCCACTTCTCTTATCACATCCCTTCTACCCCTCACGGTTTTACCAAACCTTCCTTTTTTTTTTGTGATCGCTTCAGCGATTCATGATGCAATTATCTTTATCTATTTCCCTCTGGATGAGGACAGAGACTGTCCCATTCACCAGTGTCCCAGGCACAAAGAACTGCGCCTGCCACATGACAGACAGCATCCTGGACATGCCTGCTGAACAGTCCAAGGCACAGAGCTGAGGACAGAAGGGACCTGAGACGGTGTCTCCTCCCTTCCAGCCAGAACAGCATGCTCCTCGGCCCAGGATGAAGGAGCCTACGGCAGCACTGAAGGGCCGCCACCCTTTGTAACTGTGCCAGAGAGCAGCTCAGGGGTGCCGCGCGCGATCGCAGGGGCACATGCCTTCCGATCGTCTGCTGAGCAGCTACGCTGTCCCTGCCCAATTCTCCTTGTGGTGCTCTGCATGACTGTAGGGGATGCCAGACCAGGGCCCTGGCTGTGGTGGCCTGGGGTTATGGGGAGAGCTCCCCGTCTCACCAGCCACCTCCAGGCTCTCACCCATCCCCTCAGCCTCATTAACACCAGGCCACAGGCATTGCCCAAGTAGCTGCAGACAAATGAATCCCCATCAGACATTTCCTCAGCCCTGCAAGCTGCTGCCGAGTTCCCTCTGCTGTGGGGTTTGTATTTCAACAGATTAAAACATGACACTATTACGGTTTTATAGAGCCCAGAGCGGCGACACAGACAGGTGAGCCGGGCCTGCTGTGGGGCTGGGAAGCTCCTCCCTCAGCACCTGGCACTGCCTGCACCTGGCACGTGGGTGCCACACCCCTGGCTCACTACAGTAGCTGTGAGGAGCCTTCTGAAGGCCCAGGCACACAGACGACAGCTCTGGGACACACGGAGAGGAACACAGCGCCCAGTTCTGCGAACACTTGGTGCTTTCCCCACTCACTCTGAGGGCAATCGCCTCCCCTAGAGGCCCTTCTTCTTTGCAAGTACCTCCCACCCCGATCTGCAGCCGTGGTCATCATCTTATTATTATTGTTATTATTGGCTCCCTTTTAAGGTCAAATGCTGTTAAGATTTCAGTAAAGGGCTCTGATGGTCAGCGGAAGTCACTTATCAGACTTCTCTCCAGGGGGACTTCTCGCCCGTAGGTACTGGCACGGGGACCCTGCTCTGAAGGCATCATTTGTCCTGGATCCCAGATTCCTCGGCCCCTCCCAGAGCACCGTTCTCCTGCGGGGCCTCTCTGCCCTTGGCTTACTCCAAGCAGCTGGATATAATCAAGATAGTGTCCTTGCCACTTCATCTATAACTGCAGCCGACTGCAGGATCGAAACGGAGTGAAGTGGAACGGGATGGCGCACTCTGATCCTGCCCCAGTGTAGAAGCAAGGTGAGTCTGTGTACAGCAAAGCATTTCCCCAGCCAGAGAGTCCCTCCGCATGGCTCCCTGCCCCCCACTCCAACTCAGCTTCTTCTTCCTACCCTGGGGTCGTCTACTCTCCGTCCCACCAGATGCCTGTGCACACTGTTGTGTGGGCGTCTCAGAACAGCGCTTCCACAGTATGTTCATATCTTACAGCTGCTAAAATCTTCCAGATCCCCCACCTTCATCTATTTTTAATCACACTCATCATTGCAGAGAAAGGCCTCTCCGGGAGAGGCTCTCTGCCTAGCTTAGGGCCCCAACAATAATTTGATAGTACTTCCCCCTTGGGCCATGCCACTGCTTGAAAGTGACTAACAGTGAAATATCACCCTCCAGCTTCTGTTTGCATTCTGATTTTCAGTCTTGGCCCCAACACCTCTTACCTGATCACAGGGATAGTCGCTGCTCTAGACTCCCGGGTGAGCTTAGTTGGCCATTTTGGAAAGTATTTTTTTTTTTCCTGGGTGTTGGGGATTGATCTCAGGGCCTTGCACTTGCTAGGCAAATACTCTACCACTTGAGCTAAATCTCTAACCCGAGGTTGTTTTTTTTAATTACTGTCCTTTCAGGGGCTCAAATCTTGCAGCTTCCTCCTCACTGAACTGTTCTCAAGGAACTAACCCATCAGCTGTACAACAGTCTGGCCTGCTCATCTAACCCTTCGAACACCACGCACATTGATAGCTGCTTGGGGTGTGCTTGGCCAATTGTGTGAGGAGCTCGTCTTGGGTTTGTGATGAGGAGAAACAGAGACTTGACTTGGCTAAGAGAACAGTGATGAGCCTTGGAAAGGTCAAAGCTGATCTGAGTGAGGCTCCATGTCAGTGCAGGAGGCCAAAGGAACCAGCTCCATCTGGCAAGGCAAGAATGAGCGCTCCTACTTAGGGCAGCGCCCGGTGCTGCCCATCACTGGGGTCAGGGATGCCAGTGCAAACTGGTCACACCACTCTGTTCCCTTCTTCCGTGCAGAAAGGAATAGTTAAGTCGTGAGTTAAGTTTGTCCTCATATCCCGCGTGGGTGTTAAAGCCCATGACCTCTTGGTGGAGAATCAAGTGGCAGAGTGATTAAGTTGCTTATTTATTTATATTTCATTTCTTTGCCAACCCATGATTTGAGGTGGCTTATAAAAAAGGAAGATCTAGAAACACAAAGCGCCAAAAGTAACAATGTCTTCTGAAATAGTAAAAGAAGAAATCCAGCTTGCCATCCCAGCTACTTGGGTGGCTCGCAAGTTCCAGGCCAGAGTGGGCAACTTAGTGAGCTCCTACCTCAATGTAAGAAAATAAAAATGGTGAGTATGCAGTTCAGTAACCCTGGGTTCAATCTCTGGCACCACCAAAAAAAAAAAAAAATGAGGATACAGATATGTTCCAATTAGATTCGAAATATTAATCCTGATATCGATATCTAGGAAGGCAACCCAATAGCAAGTTAAAGTCATCATTTAGGGATGGAGAGACTTGAGTATTCCAATTAATTCCTTTATGCATTTGATGCTCAGATGCTTACTGAGCTCCCATTGTATTTTAAAATTAAACACTTATTTTGAGGTAACTGCAACTTCACGTGCGGCTGCACAAAATAATGCAGAGGGCTGTGCACTCTTCACCCAGCTTCTCCTGAGGGTGAGGCTCTCCCCACGCTTATTTCTTTGGTCAAGGCCCGGAGCACCTGATCCCCACAAGGGCCTCTCCTATCCATCTTTTAAGACACAGCCAGCACCCCAACTCCTGGCGGCCAGTCTTGGGTGCTCCAATTTTATGTCATTTTGAGGAGGTCACATGAACAGAACCTGACAGTCGGTAACTTTTGGGGAATGGCTGCTTTCTTCCAGCAGAGATTAGCTGAGCTGCTGGATGTACACGAAGCCTGCCTGTGTACTACCACATGTTTTCCACCATGTGTGCATACCGTAGTCTGCGTAACCACTCACCTGCTGGGGGATATCTGGGATGGTCGTTGTTTTGGGGGATTACAAATCAAGCCACCCTAGACATCCGCACACAGATTGTGGGATGAACACACACTGCCGTCCTCTGGGATGAAGATCCTGGAGCGCAGCTGCTGGGTTGCGTGGTAGCTCGGTGCTTGGCTTTGTAAGAGTCAACTGGAACTACTTTCCAGAGTAGTTTCCGGCACAACTTTACACTCACACCAGCAATCTATGAGTGATCTAGTTTCTCTGCATCCTCGCCAGCCTTTGCTATTTCCATTCTTTTTTATGTTGGTTACATAAATACAGAATACAGAATATGAAATGGAACACAGAATATGAGATCATTTTACTTTGAACATTTCCTTGTAATTGTGTCCACAGGCAGTATGTTTATAAATAAGTGAATCATGCAAACCTTAAACTCGTTCAGTAGGTATTTACCGTGCATCTACTATGTGCCAAGTATCTAGGCACAAAACTTGACTTAGGGAGACACAATCCCCTCTTGAAAAGACCACAGGAACATGGAGTTTTCCACTTGAGCCCCAGATTGCCGCTGTGGACATAACTGGTGGCCCTAGCTGTAAAAGGCTGGCTTCTTCCTTCCTTCTCCAAGAGAAGAGTGTCAACATGTGATTATGACCTCTGTCCAACCCTTCAAATCCTCAGTCCAACCCAAAGCCGGGCTGCTTTTAAGGGTTGCCAAGTCTTGATCTAAACCAGCCAACAGACAGTAGCAAATATACTGCAGTCATGATTAATGTGAGCTCTAGGCACCAATTTTCAGGCACCAAGAAATAAATATGATCTGAGAGGTGAGGTGCAAATATCACGCTGACTGGTTCATCTTGCTTTCTAGGTTCATTTCACAGCTGGGACAGTTCTGAGGTCAAGTACAGCTCTGAACTCTTACAAGTGTTCTTTCTTTTTATTCTCCCCAAATACAGAATCACTACATCTTGTGCAAGGGCAGTCACCATGCGCTGTCTCAGACACAGGACTTGGCAGGCAGCTGTGCAGTCTTGCAGTGGACACGGGGGCTCCTAACCCCGGAATGACACTGCTCTGCTCCGAAAGCCACCGACTCCGCCCACCCGAGGAGCCAGGCAGCTCCAGCACGCTTCCCTTGGCCCCCTCCTGAAGCATCTCTATCACAATCAGGGCAGATAAGCAGCTCATGAAGATAAATTCCCCACATCCCCAAACCACAAGCCAAATCCTGAAGCTCTGAATTCCTGAAGCAGCCAGAGTTTGCTAGTAATCAATCCCAAAGAGACAACAGGCAGCTTTTGGAACAATAAGCCTCCAACATATGGATCCTTTCAGGGTCAGCCTGTTGCTGCAGATCTCTCCTGGTCATGGCGGGGCGGTGTCTTTAAGACACTGAATGAAGAGGAAGTGTCACCACTCTAAAAGGACCCTGTAATGAGCACTAGTTCTCGAGGCCGAGGACAAAGCTTTGGGGGCTTTGATGGTGCAGACGAGGCTGGTGGTGGAGAGATGGGAACGCGCGCTCCCCAGCGCCGCCTAGTCCGAGGCGAGCTCCCAGGGAAATGCACCTGCCTCACCAGGACAGGAGTCCATGAGGAGGAGACGCCTTCGATGGGGACGAAGGCAGTGGCAGAAGCATGTGTCCTCTGGAACAGCGAGCCGCCAGTGCCCCACTTGAGGTTTCATTAATGGCTGTGTAAACAAATTCTGAACTTGCTGTTTTAATTTGCTCAGTGGGGAAGAGAAAAGTGCCACTCCGTTGTAATTCCCAACTGGGTGCTTTTTTAAACGGTCAGATGTTATTTCAATGTTCGGCATACATATTTGATTTCCTTGCCGTAATATTTGTTTGACTTGTCGTCCAGTGGGGACTGGGTGCTTCGGCGGCTCTCTCAGCACCTCCACAGCTTCTGGCCAGGGCCGGGATCCTCTTTCAGCAGCGCTTGCTGCCCGTGCGCACATGAGCTGTTTTCCCTCTGTCCCACGAGGCTCGGGGTGTAAATGAATGCAAGCTGAGGCCGGGCCGGCTGCGCACAGGGAGCCTACACCGTGTGCAGAGGATCCAGGGGGTGATTCTCTAAGAAAGGACCATGGTCTTCCCATGTCTCCCGCAGTAGCACTGATATCCCACAGGCGGAAGCGCTCATGGACAGAGCCCTTCGGCCATCTCTCCTCTGAAGACAAGTCTCTGCGATGGGAGGGAACGGGGCAGACAGATGTCATCCTCAGTACTGCCCTGGTGTGCGTCCAGGCTCAGGAGAGGCACTTGGGGGAAGTGTCACTCACTCACACTGATACAAAAGACTCAAGACAATGTGCAGCCATCAGCTCCATTAGATATGAACAAAGAGGGCACAGCACACTGCCAGAGTTTTCCAAAAGCTTGCCTTTCACAAGAAAGTCCCAGCCACACTGTGAATAAAGCTTTAGCATCAGACCCAGCACAAAGCCGATCTGGAACAGCCTGGCCAGGTTTGACGCTGTGTGTGCCAAAGTCGGCCTGGCTCCCGGTGAGCGCCAGCGCCCACCACACCCACGGCTACGTGGGCTGACTCCGGCTGCAGCCTGCACTCCTGGGACCGCAGTCCGTCACCCAGGAAAGAGGAATGGCTGAGTTCCCAATCACTGCTATCACCACTAGTCAGACAGGGGAGGCTCAAAGATCTGAGGTGGCCATGAGGTCAAGGCCTGGAAATCTACGGAGCTAGTTCTCAGAGCAGACTGCGGCACTTCTGATTACTAGATTATCCACCCACTGCAGATGCGCTCCTTCTTTAGGGTCCCTTTTTATTAATCACAGCTATGTAAGAATCGAGTGTCTCGGGGCCTGGATGAACTCAAAGGTGAGACCACCCCAGAGCCACGGAAAGATGGGCTAGGGAAGAGGTGGCGAACCCACGGTACACGTGCTGCAGCCAGCTGTGTGTTATCATTGAAAGCTCTAAGAGGTTCACCATCACTGTGCTAGGTGGCTCCAGGTACCAAAAAGAGAAACCTTTCTGCAGAGACCCTCGTGCACCCCTACTAGTCTGGCACATTAACAGATTTAGGCTCAGGGCTTAACATGTTCCTGCCAGCCTGAACTACTGGCGGTACATGCGTAACTGCTACTGGATAGCTTGTGCCACCCGATGAGACAGTCATGTGTGTACCCCATGGCAGCAGGACACATAAATTACGGCCTCTGTGTGAATGTGTTACTACATTCAGAGAGGTAAGCAGCTGATTCCCTATCAGAAGGAACATGTGAGCACCGAGTCCATGACCTGGTTTACTTATTTATTGCCCCCAGAGTCACTATTTGTGGCATCCTCCTTGGGAGAAGGCTGGGGATGGGCCAATGTGACAGAACTTCCTCTTTCCAGCTCTCTGCTCAGTTTTAAAAATCACTGTGAAATCTGATTCCAGGATAGGCTATTTCCATCACTCAAGCATTCTAATAAAAGGAGGAAAAGTATTTAGAATCACCGATTATGTCCTCTCCCCCACTCTCCCTGCATGTGAATATAGACAGCTATAAATTTTACTACTTCTGTTTAAAATGTTACAGAGTCTCAGCTCTGGTATTTTGCATCATGCATTAAATCCTTGCTTCTTCAATCCACTTGAACACCAATCTACTAATTCTCCAACCCACCGTCTAGCTGGTGTCCCTGTGTCCAGTCTCCATCAGAAGCTACCCCTGTGAGCTGCTGCTTTTACCACCCACCTCCATGCAGAATGGCCCATCTGCTGCCCGACCACTGAGCCGCCATGTTAGCCAGAGTGGATCCCGCTCCAGCCCCGTCATCTGCTAACCAGCCCAGCTGGCCACACGTACCAAGTTCATTCTCACTTCCTGCCCTTCCTCCTGCTGCTTCCTACATGAGAAAATCCATGCAAAGGCAGCCTTAAGCTCTCCTGAAAATAAGGAAAATCCAGTGCCATTCTGCTGTCTTCCCATGATTCTTTGGGAGTATTTACTTGCCATTACCCGGGCAGTTGTGAACAAGATAATACAAATAAACTCTCACAAGTGATTAGCACCCAAGAGCTCTGGCCAACCTCTACCACTTATGGGATCTTAGGCTGGGAAAGGGAGAGCATTGGCCTTTTGT
Source organism: Hystrix cristata (assembly GCA_004026905.1). NCBI lineage: Eukaryota > Metazoa > Chordata > Mammalia > Rodentia > Hystricidae > Hystrix > Hystrix cristata. The sequence continues at coordinate 164,749 of PVJO010000785.1, read as the reverse complement.
ACCTAGCACTACATACAGTTGCTTCTGACTTCATCACCAGTATTATTAGCTCAGGGCATTTCACATTTCTCAGGTGAAAAATGTCCAACACTTAAGTGCTAATAATTTTTTATGGTTGGAAATGTGGATCAAAGTATGAAAGGAAAAATAAATTCACAGGTTCATGCATTCAGCCAAGTCTCCATGGCTCATTTTCTACCACATGTTTTAAACTGTCTCTCAGAGGCGGGGGAGGGGAGCAAGAATAAGTCGCTTTTTATTTCCCAGCTCTTTTAGGTCTGAAATAAAAGCAGACAGACTTGAAAAAAAAATAAAACATTCGAGTAACATTATACACTGCTACTGTTCCCCTAGGAGTCTCTTGCAAATGAGTATCAAGAACTCAATAGATACTTTCCTGGTAAAATACATAAACAGATAAATAAATTATCCCAGGCTGAAAAGAATTTCCACATCTGGTAGCTCACTAGAGCTTGTCAAACAAGTCAGAAACACGCAGGGCCAGAGAGGATCATTCCTAGCTCCTGACTGCAGGGCTGAGCAGGATGGAAGATTCCCAAGGTCTCTGCCTTCCAACCGGGAATATGACCCTGCTGGAATAGGCAGGGAACCCTGGGTTTTCTTCCAAGTAAATAAATAATAATACATGGCGCTAGGTCCAAATGTCTGTGTACTCCAGTCACAGGAAGTGGAAGGAAAACGGAGGGGGCCTTTCTGTCCCAAGAACTCGCTAGGGTGTCCTTTGAGGGTTATAATCAACGTACATCTAACACCTTACAGAAGTGACTTAACCTCTTTGTGCCTCAGTATCCTCAGCAATAAAGCAGGATGAACTGACAGGCGATTGCCGAAGTCCCTTCGCATCCTTACCCTGTCTGTGTCTCTTCCAAACAGCTTTCTGAACAGGCTGCCAGGAATGCGTAACAGGCACTGGGTGTGCAGAGATCTGAACCTTGCATCCCATCAGTGGACATCTGGGGTGGTCACACGTGGTGGCAGCAGCCGTGTCTGGGTGTCCAGCACACAGGGTTAACATCACTCGCTTGTGCTAGGACTGACTGAGGCACTGTGCGGCTGTAACAACTTCTGGGAAGGGATTTTAAAGTTCACCACCCATTTCTAAACTAGTGTCCCAGGAACACCACCTCCTACCCTTTATCTTACACTGATTTCCTTTTACATTAGGCCCAACTTTCCTTCTCAAAGGCTTGGGAAGTGTGCAATCTGGCAGCTGGCCTCTGCTCTACATCCCTCAGGCATGCCACGGATCCTGGTGCTTTCAAATGGTGTCTATAAATCATTCCTCCCGACCCGAGCATGATGCTGCCCAAGAACACCCTCACATTTGTGAACAACATGCAGAACTCTGGGGCCCTCGTCTGCATGCCGTGCCTCAGGAGAGGTGCTGCCAGAATTTGCACAAAGCAGCTGCGGCTCGCCGAGCTGTGCTCTGGTCTCTTCCATGACAATGACCCCTGCGACTTTCTTTCCGCTCCTAGTGTGCAAGCGACCTGTTTCATAGGACAGCCAATAGCGCCGACACTCTGCACAGCAGTTTGCTACTTTTCCATCCACAATCGCATCTTACAGATCTGCCTGGACTTCCGATCTCTTAGAATGATTACACTCAAAGAAGCCACAGGAACTCTGTTGGTCTGTTCTTTCTTTGGGCAGAATTAGTAAACTGACTGTGGATCAGAGGACTGCGTGCTTCTCCTTTATGAAAAATTACCAAATGGGAAGATTATTCTCTCTTCAGGTTTCCCTGGAATTTCTTTAGAGCAACAGTAAAAAAATATCTGCTGCATGTTTTTTCTTTGGTTCTCACCCTGCAAATACTGTGTCTGAAGCACTTTTTATTTAAACCAAAATAACAAATTTAACTATTACAGATGTGATAAAAGCTATAGGAAAATAGAAATAGAGATGATTATTGCATAGACCAAGGAGGGGGATATTTTGATTACGTTCAAATTAAAAGTATTGGGGGTACTTAGTTAAGACCTAGTTAAGAACATTAAATCCACGACTGCAGGATGAGTCCTCTTTTTAGGTGCACACTGAACATTCGCCAAAATAGACATTTTAGAAGGCCATATAGTCTCAGTAAATTTCAAAATAATAAAATCATACAGAGTATATTTTTTCACCACAGTAGAATCAAACCAGAAATTGGTTAAAATTCGGACAAAAGTAAACAGCGTGAGTTTATGAGTTAAAGACAGTTACGTATACAATTAAAATTACAAAATATTGTGAACTGAAGGATTAACAGAAGTGACACATCACAACTTGAGAATGCACTTGAAGCAACAATTAAGAACTTTGAATGTATACATCGAAAAATAAATATTAAAACCAATGATCTAAAAAAGCTACAAATATAATGTGATAAATCCACAAAAGTAGAGGATGAAACCAGTCAAGCAAAGAGTAATTAAATACAAAACAAATATGCAACAGAAAAACCAACAAAACCGTAAGTCGATTCTTTGAGAAGAATTGTGACACTAATAAACTTTTAACAAGACTCAGCAAGAGCAAGAGAAAAAACAAAATTTACCAACACCAGGAATGAAAAATAGTGCATATTCCAAATTCTACAAACTTCAGCAGTAAGAGAGTGTTACGGATGGCCTTCTACCAGTATGTTTTTATAAGTTAGACGAAATGAAGAAATTCCCTGAAAAACACAACCTATCAAAACTACAAGAAGAAGAAACAGAGAGTCTAAATAGTATAGAGCACCAAGGAATCAATTGAAGCAGCAGTAACCTGTGTGGGAACCACGGGAAGTAGGAAGGTGCTAAAAGGTTACCAATAGCGACGGAACTCTCTGGCCAACCTGTGCAGCCTGTGGCCCTTCTGTTCTCCCTGTCTATACCTGTACATATAAACAATTTATTTTCTCCTCTTCCTGTCCAATTGCTATTTAAAATAAGAGTGTTGCTATAATTTATTCACCTTATATAATTATATAAATTTTATTCTGTGGCTATTGGTGATTTCCTCAGTTTCTCGAGCTCATCTATGTCTTTTGCCAAATTTGAGAAGCTTCTGGTCATTATTTATTTAATATTTTAGAGCCACATTTTTTTTCTCTTTTCTTTCTGAAACTCTGATGACACTAATATTACATATTCTGTGCCTGCCCTGTAAGTTCCAGAGGCTCTATCTACTTTTTTTTTGATCTATTTCCTTTCTGTTGTTCATATTGGATAATTCCTATTGATTTATCCCCAAGTTGACTGGTTCTTTCTTGTCACCTCCATTCCCCTATTGAGACCATTAGAGAGTGTTCAATTTTGGTATTATAAAACTTCACTTCTTATCTATTTAGTTTTACTTTGCTGAGACTTCCCATCTTCCCGCTTGTTTCAACAGCACTCAAAACTGCTTGTTAGAGCATCTTTTCATCAAAGCTGCTTTAAAATCCTTGTCAGAAATTCCAGCACCTTTGTCACCTTGGTGTTGGCATCTCAGAGTTATCTTTTCTTATTGAAGTTGCAATTTTCCTGGTCCTTGTCTAATAAGAAACGCTAGCGCATTCTAGGTACTGCTATGAGATGCTGGTTGCTATTTCGGTTTTCTACTTTAGCAGGCAGTTTAGGTTCAGAATGCAGGTACTGGACCATTTCTGTGGGCTGTGCACGGAATGTCAATTTAGCTTTCAAAGCACTCACAGTGCTATTCTAATCTGCCAATTTCTGTGCTACCCAGAGGCAACTTGGAAACCTGGGCAGTACTCTACACCGCAGCTTATTTCTCAAAGCAGTTTCTGTGTTGACTCCAGTCAGCATGCATGGGCTGTTCCAAGCGGGGAGTGTGTCTGGGACTTCGGGCACAGATTACAGAATCCCTTTCCCAGTCCCTCCTTCTGGATCTGCCCTCCACTGTAAGTGGGAAGGGGTTGCCCACGCCTGCAGCAGGCGGGGTTGGGTGACAAGACTCAGTCCACGGTCCCATCCAACGGTCTCACAGTGGATGGTTTTTGCTCCTGCCCCTGCAGGTGCAGGGCAGGGTGGCTGCAGGGCTCCGCCAGCACTTGCCACAGCCTGAGTCTACTCGGAGGCTTCTTTCTCAGAATCTGCCCAGACTACAGCGGCTGCCTCTGGCTAGAGAAAGTGGGTCTTTCTCGAGTTTTCTTGTTGTTTTTAATCTGTGCCTGTAAGCATCAAGGTCTTGTCTAGCACAAAGGCTGGGAAATATCCAAGAGGTAGAAAAAAACAAAACAAAAAACTCCAGGGAAACTCATTGCTGGGTAATCCCTCACATCTTACCCGTCTGCCTTCTTTGTCCAGAATCTTCCGTTAGTTCCTGTGTTTTATCCTGGGTTTTTAGTTGTAATTAGCAGCGACAGGGTGAAATGTGCTTAATCTTATACAGAATAGGAAGTCTATCATTTAATTTTAAATTAAAGAAATATCCCAGTTGAATTGTGACTAAGTTTAAGAAGGAGTTAACAAGGCGTTTTCCAGAGATTGATACTATGACTACTCGGCGAGGCTGCACGTGTATAAGGACAGCTGCATCCTCTTAATGGAAGCAGCATTACTGTAAAGAAGCTTAGTTTTGTGCAGAAGCTGAGCAGCCAAAGAGGGAAACCGTGCTTGTTATTCAGCTGCGGTCCTGCAGCCCAAATCCCCTTCTAAATTCTGCTTTGTGCTGCTGGGGCTGAGACCCTGCAAACTGCAGTTCAACTTTGCTAGGGGACTTCCTATGTGGTTCTGCCAACAGGGGGCACTAGCGAGAGACTGGCGACCAGGGCAACGGCGCACACCCTACTTCCTGTTTTGTTGGCTTTTCCTGCCAATGTGGCATTCACGCGGCAGCAGCAGATGGTTCCCCCTCTTTCCCTCAGCATTTCCAGAACCAGCCTCATCTTAATCTTCAGAAGGAGCAGCAAGAGGCAGCGGGAGGCCCCTCCTCAGGTGTCCATAGCTGGCACAAGGCCTCCACCGCAACCTTCTAGATCCTAACAACCCCAACCTCTTCCCTTTCTTCCTGTGTTCCTCCTGTTGTAGGGACCGTGGAAGGCCCCTGGAGTTCTCCTTAAACTTTCAGCCCCCTTTTTGCTCTTTTTACTCTGCTCCCCACGCATGAGCAATTTCATATACTGATTCATTCTGTTCAGACGAGCGGTATGGATTCCATTTTCCTCAATGACAACGAGCTCTTCTTTGTGAGTATAAGAACCTGAAAGAAAACGCTCGGGTGTTTTTATCTCCACCAAGGAGAACTCTTAAGAGTCTGAATGGTACAGAAGCGAAAGTCAGGACGGTTATATACTTAACGTCTGCAGGTGGCATAGCACAGTTACAGCGTTACGAAAATGAGCTCTGGCCCTGTCGGTGCCACTCACAAAGTGGGCGATGACACTGGCCAAGTCACTGGTGAGCTCCGAACAGCTTAGGGTTGGCTTTACCTCCAATTATTTCTAAGTTTCTTCCCAAACTGAAACCACTACTTTATCCTCAATAAATCACCAGTTAAACCGTCTGAGTCTGTAGTTTTCTCAATGGGAAGCTATTCATAACAGCTTCAATTTGTTTAACAGAGCACTAGCCACATACCCCATTTGATTTTTTGAAAGTAGTAATTTTCAAAGAATTCTTCCATTTCACATAAATTTTTATTATATTCTTTTATTGCCTGGAGTGACAACCCTTCCTTAACTCCTCTTTATTTCCGATAATGATTGTCTGTGTTCTCTTTTTGAATGATCGAGGTAGGACTTTATCCATTAGTTAATATTTTCAAAGAGCAATTCTTGGTTCTGTTAATTCTGTCTGTTGGTCTGTTTTCTACTTCACTGATTTATTATTCCTTCCTTCTACTGACTTCAATTTATTCTTTTTTTCCTCTAGCTTCTTAGGAGGAATGTTTGGTCTATGATTTTAGACCTGCTTTTTTTTCTATTTTTCTTCTATCACTGCTGTTTTGAGAGAGGGTCTTGCCACATTGGCCAGGCTGGTCTTACACTCCAGGGTCCCCATGTCAGCCTCCCAAGTGCCTGGGATCATGGGTATGTGCCACTACACCCACGGACTTTTCTTTTTCCTAAGCCCTTCAGTGCTATAAATTTTCCCTAAGCACTGCTTTAACGACATCTCACAAAAATCGTTTTAGCTTTAGAATTTAGCTTTTACTTACAGTTTAAAAAAAAATCATCAAATTAAAGTGTGTATTTAGATGAGTTTTGACAAGTACATAAAGTTATATGTAACTACTACCAGAATTATAATACAGAATATTTTTATCCCTTGAACAGTTCCTTCTTGTTTTTTTGCTGTCGACCTCACTCCCTAGCCCTGGCAATATAGTCTTTATGCTCCAGAATTTCACTTCCATGGACTCGTACAGTGAATGGTCTTTTGCCTCTGATGGTTCACCTCGCACTCTGAGGGCTGTCCACATTGGCATGCATCTGTATTTATTTCTTGTCATTGCTTAGTAGTATTTCGCTGCATAGACACGCCATAATTTGCATTTACAGTACTAATATTTTTCATTTGGTCATTTTAGAATAGGGCTATGAAGACTTGAGTACAAGCTTTGAGCAGACACATAATTTTACTTCTTTTGGAAGCTGGGTCATATGAAAAGTGTAAGTTAAAATTAATGAGCACTTGGCAAAATGTTTTCCAATTTAGCTGTGCTGGCTCACATTTTCACTAGTGGATGAGTTTAAGCTGCTCCGCAGCCTCACCAACACTATGTATTGTCAGTCTTTCTAATCTTAACCATTCTAGTGGGCAGATATGGAAACTCATTGCTTTATTTTAGAATTGCTCTAATGACTATGATGTTAGGGAATTTTTCATGTTCTTTTGTATCTCTACATCTTTTAAAATCTTTTCATGCAATAATCTTCATGCAATCTTTCACGCAATATCTTTTCATGCAATAATTTTTACTCCATACACTCTTTTCTTGTATTTAATCCCGTTCTTTTTCAGGCTTTTAAAAACTTTATTTTCATTGACAAATAACTACATATTTATGCAGTACAATGTGATGCTTCAATACACATATACACTGTGGAAGAGCAAATCAGTCTAACTGATATATGCACTACCTCATAAGCTCGTGAACATTTAAAATCCTCTCTTTTAGCAATCTAAAAATACACATTGGGAGGCTGAGGCAGGAAGATTACAAGTTAAAGGCCAGCCTGGTTTACATAGTGAATTCAAGGCCAGCCTAGACTATACATTGTGAGACCCTGTCTCAAGAAACTACCACCTCCCTAAACAAAACAAGAACCCCAAAACCAAGTACATACAACATGCACGTGTGCTTCATCAACTGTAGTCACTTTGTTGTGTAATAGATCACCAGGACTTCTTCCTCCTGGCTAAATGAAATGCTGCACCTTTGACCAAGCTTTCCCCTTTCCCGCTGCACATCCCTAGCATTAGGTAACTCCCACTCTATTCTCTACCTCCATGAGTTTGAGTTTTTAGACCACACAATATCAGTTTAATCACACAATACTTGTCTTTCTATTTATTTCACTTTGCACAACATTCTCTAGCTTCATTCATGTTGTTTCAAAGATACGATTCTGTTGTTTCTAAAGGCTGACTACTAGTTCATTGACTATATATACATTTCCTTCATTTGCTTACACTTTTATTTAATTCCTTCTTTTTAATTTTTTTTTAACCAAGAATATGTATTGGTACATTGTAGATAAACATAATGATCACATTCATCATAGTTAATCTGTACTTGTACATGATGTATCTCGGTTCCCCCCTTCCCCACCCCTCCCTTCTGTTCCCACTCCCCTCCTAATTTACATTTTTCCATTTTTTTCTTTTTCTTTTCTTTTCTCTTTCCCTTCCTTTCCTCCTCTTTTGATTTCCTATCTTATGAATAACATTGCAATGAACATGGGGGCTGCAGGTATTTTTTTTATCGTACTGATTTCATTTCCTTTGGGTATACTAAGATTTTTCTCCAGGAAGTTTTATAATACTGGCTCTTGCATTTGGAACTAGGATCCATTTTGAGCTAAATTTTTGTATACAGTATGAGGTAAGGGTTTTTTTTTTTTTTTTTAAACCACATGGCTATTAAATGTTGTAGTAAGAAGACTGTCTTGTCTACTCTGAACTGACTCGGATCCTTTGCCGGAAATTAACTGATCATACGTGTGTGTTTCTATTCTAGACTCTATTCTGTTTCACTGACAAATACCACAGTGTCTTGATTGTATAGCTTTACAGTAAGTCTTGAAATAAGGGAGTGTAAGTCCTATACCTCATTCTTTTTCAAAATTGCTTTGGCTTTTTTTTTTTTTTTTTTTGGAGACAGAGTCTTCTTGCTGCTAAGTCACTAAGTTGCTAAGTTGCCCAGCTGCGCTTGAACTTGCGATTCTCCTGCCTCAGCCTCCCAGAGAGCAGGGATTACAGGCGTGCATACCACACTGGCTGTGCTTTGGCTTTTTAGGGGCTGTTGTGTTTCCCTTTCAATTTTAGAACATGCTGTGAACTTTAGTAAGGACAACAAAGGCCTTCTGGGATTCTGACTGGGTTTGCTCTGAATGTGCAGAACAATTTGGGGGAACTTACACCTTAACAACAGTGAGCCTCAGGACTCATAAGCATGGTCCATCGTTCCATCTACAAAGTTGCTCTTTCAGTCTTCAGTTTCCTCAGCAGCCTCTTGGAGGTCTCACTGGGCATATCTGGCACACATTTTGTTAAACTGTTCAGGTATTTCATTTTTCTTCTACCGTCGGAACACAAATGTGACTCCTTTTCAGTTTTTGGTAATATAGTTGGCATAAAATAAGCTGAACCTATTTGAAGTGTATAATTTGATAGGTTTTAAAATGTATGAGTAAACCCACCACCCAATTAACAGAACGAACATACCCGGTTCCGCTCACTTCACAGCTCAGCATCATTACAATGTAAAACCCTCGCCTTGCTGCATATCAACAGCTCATTCCCATCTCCGGCTCAGTCATACTCCAGAGCAGGGCTGTGCCCCTGTGTGTCTGGCCTCTCGTGACAGGCCTGCTGGTAATGGAGATGATCCATTTATCAAATATTACGGAGAACTTGCCGAAAGCAAGTGCCCAGGTCAGGCACAGAGGACAGAGGCGGTGAAGGAGAAAGTCACAGTGGTAGCCCTTTGGTGCTGACATCTTAGAAGGAGAGGCGGACACAGAACTCCATGGCCACAGTTAATTACTTGCTCACACGAGGCACAGAGTGCTCCGAACCACTTTAGTCTGGAGGCTCTCAGAGCCTCTTTAGATAGCAGCGCCTGAGAGGGTGTGGAAGGACCAGCAAGAATGAACAAAACAGACATAATCCCAAGGGACTGTGGTAAGGGCCACAAAGCAGCAGTTCCGGGCTCCAGGAGAACCCCACTAGGATGCAGATTTTTAATAACTGATTACTTTACTAGCTTAGTCAAGCCTGCTCCCAATTTCTCCAGAAAATTAATGCTGGCTTCGGCATGAAACCAGGATACAGGCGCACCATCACCTTCTGCCTTCTGAATCAGCACTAAATCGGGAGCCCAGAGTTCTTGAAAGGCACTTCTCGCGAGTAGGGACTCTGCACTCTTATCCAACGCACCTAGTAGCCTTGGACATGGATACTGCTGTTGTCAAGAATCAACTACGACTCAGACAGACTGAGTAACCTGCCCGTGGTTACGAACTGATTGGCGACAGAGAAGAAATCTGGGCATGGAGCTCTCCTCAATTATCCATAAAACTAATTAGTATGGAGGAAATAATTTTACAAGGACCCTAAAAAGCAACAGGGGTAGGGGTTCCCGAAAATGCATTAGCACCAAAATAATCTGCTGATGACAATATAAATGCCACTGCTGAGGACCAGGGGCTGTGACAGGCACCACTCACAGTGAAATTCTCAGGGAAGACAGCGTGGTGTCCAATAAACGAGTTTAAGTAGCAATGCTTCTTCCACCTATTGGCTGTGGCTTCCAGCAGGTTATCTAAGCTTGCTTAGTCGGAGCTCAGAAAGAGAAAAACCACCCCAGGGTCATGGTTCCCTGTTGTGCAAAGGCCGGACGTACCGTGCACAGGCACGGGGGACACGGGCAGGACCAGAGCCACGCACACGGCAGGCGGTTGTGACGGCTCCTTCCAGACAGTCCCATGGGGGGAGAGGAGGCAGCCTCCTGACCTCAGTCCTCTAGCACTCAGACGCTCTTCAGCACTATGGAACCCGAGCTGTCAGGAGACAGTGGTGACCTGTCCACCCTTCTGTGACAGACTTCCTGTTACAGACTGGCTGGAAAAATGGAAGAGGAGGCACTCTGTCCCCACGGCACACCATTCTGAACGTCCCCTTTTCCGTCTCACTCTTACTATGAAAATAAACACACGGGCAGACTCTCAGGCCATCGTACACAACACAGAGAGAAGATGTTGGCAGGAAAACCCAGTCTTTTCTCATGACTTGGCCAGAGAAACAAGCAGGAAATTTGTTTTTGTTTTTAAAGGGAACAATGGTACACCAAATGTCATCCAACACCCTAGAAGAGATGGTGTAAAAGTCGTCTCTGATGAATGGAAGTAAATCCCCAAAGATGAAGGCATGTTTTATTAGCCACGCTCACGCCGTTCATTGGCCAGTACAGTACTGACCAGGGTGTCTCACATCACTCTCTTTCAGAACAATTTCTTTTACACTCAACAGAACCAACCAGGGAAACCCTAAGTGTTTAATTTCTGGTGGTGGTTTCCTGTTCCTTTCCCTTAAAGTCTACCTTTGATTTCAGAGCTCCAAAATAAATTTCTACAATAAATCCATGTACCAAACACAGCTTCATTTAATAAAATGTCACGATTTCTTAAAAACTTCTTATTCGACAAATCCTGAGTCAACAAAAGAAAACGGCTGCTCGCTCCCAAAGGCCGCTGACCACGGGGGATAAATCTCACCACGCTCCCCTGCCAGCTGAAACTAACTGATTTATGCCCAGCCCCCTTGGTGCTCGGGGCTGATGCCACCATCGGCCCCGCGGCGTGGGTCTCTGCTGTTGCTGTCCTGCCCCCGTGCAACATCCTCCCCGACAGGTCTCATCAACTCCTTCTGCCTCTCCCCCGCCTGGGGCTCCGGCACTTTCCCCTGGGGAGACCTTTCCTGGTCTCCACACTTAACCCCTGAACCCAGCCTAATCCATCAGCCGTGCCGGAGAAGCAGCGATAGAGGACGCTTCTCCCGGAAGACCGGCAGCCAGCCTCGCCAGGCAGACACTGAGAGTCGGCCGCCAGTGGGCTCTGCAGTCTGTCCCTCAGCGTGGCTGCTGTCTGGACTGCCGATGTCACTTTCACTGTCGCACAGCCCAGCCGCTCGAGTCAAAGGACACAGCCAGTTAAACGCTACAGATGTGCTTTTGCAAGAGTCCCCTGGGTCTCCCCAGGGTTTGAAGGAGCAGCTCCCTAACCCGTGCTCTCGTGCAAGCTTTCCAGCTCTGCCTGGAGTGTCTCGGAACGGCGACTCTGGAGAATGAAACTCGGGAAAGACCAGCAGTCATGGCAGTGGACAGTGCGCCCTGAAATACACCGCTTGAACCTCCTCACCTCGTAGCCAAATTGCAGCTCGTCAGAGGTCAGCATGATGATGTCGTCATCGATGGCCAGCACGGCCTCAGTCTCGATTTCATCGTAAGGGAAGAAGCGGTTGCTCAGCTTGTTTTCAGCAGTCCTCACAACTTTTAATGGAACCCGGATTTTGGGCCAAAGAGAATCTGGAAGAAAATCAGAACGGAATATTTACTACTTGCCTACCTTCTGTGAGGAGATAAAGTGGCAAAAGCACCTATCAGGAGGTGGGAGAATCAGCTTCTGCTGTGACCCTCAGCAAACACTGAGACACAACAGCTGTGTGAGGGGAAATTCTTACACATGCATTTTTATCATAATAAATGTATGTGTACACATTCTACTCTCTAAATCCTCACAATACCACTAATTCCTCAATACTGTCTTAATTAGAATGAACAAATTTGCTTCAAACCACAACTGAGAGGCAGAGAAGCAACATGACTTGTATTGGGTTTAGATCTGCAGTGTCACAACTCTCATGCGTGTGGACGGTGGCTGGGTCACGGGACGCTGTGCTCTCTGCGGATGCACCCACAGGCGAGTTCAGGGTTGAATGTGCTGTCAGGCGGTGGGGACTGGCTGGAGGTGGGTCACTGGGGGTGTGGCCAGGAAGGGTGGATTCTTGTTGCTGGCCTCTCCCCGACTCTGGTCCTGACTGCCATGGGGTGAGCAGCTTGCTTCCGCCAGCTCCTTCTACCATGCCATTTCTGTGTTGCAGCTAGCTAACCATAGACTGGACCCACTGGAAACTGCAACCCGAATCCCTCTCTGGTCCTTTAAATTATGGGTGTCTGTTGGTATGTCGCCCTGGCAATGGGAAAGTGACTAAGACACCCCGACTGAGCTCACGATGACAGTAAAAGAGACTGTGGCTCACCCGTCTCAGTCTCTGCCATCTCTACCAGGTCCTCTTGCAATGTACTTCCACACAGTGCACTCAGCTCCAGGCCTGCCAGGCTCAGAGCTGCACAGTCAACACCAGGGACAATCGCCTCATGGGCCTCCAGCCCTGCCACAGCTGGATGCCCCTTGCAGCGGCAGGTTTCCCCTTCCTGGGGACTCATGCCCTCCTCCCTGACTCACTAGGTCTGGATTCTCATCATGACCAATTTACAGAGTAAATATCAAATTTCTAAGTCCAATTATGTGGGATTTTCTAGGATACTGAAGAAACACCAACCTGTGGCTTGCCTTACAATTTTTTTCTCATTCTACTTTGAAATAACTGGAGCAATTCAACCACAGGTTCTTTACTTTAAAATGCTGCATTCAGCACAGCCCAAAGTTAATAGCTCATTTACAGTCCACTGTCGCAGACCTCAGGGTTCTTGTTCTTTGCATAATGTTCGTCAGGTGAGACCAGGAAAGCCAGGTACCACACTGCTTTCGAAACATCCACCATGCAGTTGCAGGAAGACCTAATTTTTGTGGGTCTTGAGGCCCCAAAATGCCTGTGGTGTCTCCAAAGTCACCATATAGAAGGAGACGCAAGACAGAGGGAAAGCCGGAGCGGGTAAGGCAGTCTTTCCGATGCAGGCAGACTATCTGACATGTGCCTATTCATGAGATGACCCTGAAGTGCGTCACTTCTAAGGCAGACACAATTTTACGCCCCACTGTGGCAGAGAGCCTGACTCTGTGGTTAGTTCTAAGCAGCATGCCTGGGAGAGGGCAGAGGCCCAGACTAGAAGCTTCGTCGGGCCACTGCCTTTTAACTAGTAACAAGAGTCAATTTCAGTTTCACTCACTCATTTGTCATCTCTAAGTATCTTGGGATGGATGCAGGGGGACACAGCCGGGAGACCTGAGTTCTGCATCGTCTATTAGGTTTCAGCAAGTCTGATTGTCAGGGGAAGGGCGGGCAGAGAAGGGGACCTGCGTTACTCAACACGGGTCCTCTACAGACAGGGTGTCATTCACTCCTCCCGACAACTTTAAGGAGCAGAAACTGTTACAAAGCAGTATTTACACAGCTCAGAGAGGTTATGTAACTAGTTCAGTGAGACATAGCTAAGAAATGGCAAGGCTAGTAAGGGAACCCAAGTCTACTGAGGATCAACGGCCAAATATGACCTGGACCATCCACTGCAGCTTACGAAATCCTTTTTCTCTAGGTCTGGAATAAAACTATGAAGGTTCAGTCATTTTTTTCTGTAACCATCCATATTTTGCCTTGTACCCATTCCCTACTTTAGAGCAATCCCTGTTCACATACCTACGGCTCCCAGATCCTCATAAAACTTGATTAACTATAACAACTACAATAAAGGCGGCTCTAGGCCTGCCTATTAGATAGACCATGGGTTCTCAGACTTTGCAGTGCTCTTAAAAATAGAGAGTCCTAAAGTAGTTTAATGTACAACCCCGAGGTGGCTCTGGGTGGGTTGCACTGAGGCCCTACCTGGCTTCCCAGCAAGGCCAATAACAGTGCCCAAAATTAAAACCAAGGAAATTCTCTGACATGAGCACACATAGCTTAGCCAGGAGACTGACGGTTTCCTCTCACACAAGTGCACTCTGGGAAACTCCTCTGTACCCTTACAAGAGAATAAAAGATGGGAACAGAACTCTTGGCTCAGTATCACTATGAAAACAGCTTTAACCTCCCATGCTCCCAGGAAGGAGCTCGGGGACATCCTGGGTGCCCCATGTCACACTTTTAGAACTGTAGTGCAAGACTTTGTGTTCAAATCTGGGTGCCATGACAAAGCCAAGCAATAGTTTGGAAGGGATCGTGGGGACAGTGCAGGCCCAGGATCTGGGCTTCCTACAGAGCGCTTAAGGAGCTTAAGGAAATCCGTGTGCTGACCACCGATCTACTGCCTCTCAGCCTCACATCCAGTCTGCGGCCCGTCGAGTGCCCGGAGCCAGCCCTGCACCAGCACTCCCTGCCAGCTGGAAAGGGCGGTGAGCTCTGGTAGCCGGGGCACTGCAGGGCTGCTGTGGGACGAAGGGGGCTTTTTTTTGCTGGTTCTGGTGGGCCCTGTATACTTCCTGCTCCTATGGCACTGGCTGGCAAAGAGTGGCACAAGCCACTGACAGGTCTAAATGGCACTCCTGGGGTGAGCTCCACCACAGCCCTGCTGCTTTCCTGTGAGGCCTCCAATACCTGGTGAGCTTCCTCTTCAATCCTGTGGGTATCTGAGGGATGGCTGGTTCCCTGCAGGTGCTGGGCCTGGGGCACCTCACAACGCTTCGCCATGTAGGAGCTGCAGCCCTGCTCTCCTCAGCAGAGGATGAATCTCAGATGGGGGTGGCCGGGGTGGCCGAGGCTGGTGGGGGCATTGTGGCTCTCCTCAGTTTACTTCCAGCAAGCCTTATAGGTGTCCTTCCATGTGAGCACACAAATCCTATTATAAATTAATCATTTTTACATTCGATTTTTCCTGTTGGAACTGCTGTGTGGTTCTGTCTTCTCACCAAACCCTGACTACTAACTACACAAGGGATATCAGAAAGGTTATTGGATTAAAAGGGAATTCTTCGCGATGGCCCAAAGAGTTAGAACCATAATGGATATCTGGAGAAAGTTCCAGAGAAATTGATTTAGATTCAAAATAGGTAAGAATTTCTTGATGGTGTAATCTTGTCTGAAGACAGAATAAAGTGCCTTTGCCAACACAATGTGCCCTTTTACTTGAAACTTGCTAACGTTGGTCAGATTTCTACTTGACATCAGCTGAGGGGCTAAACAGGATGACTCCGTGGGCCCCGGAGTCCAGGAAACAATAACACATCACAGAAAGAACAACGTGGGCGCAGCCTCGGGTCTACCGCTCAACAGCGTGCGACCTTGAACACGTCAGTCACTTTCAGCCACTGAGGAGGAACGATGACCCCATCTTCACAGTGCTTCGCACATGGCAGCATGCCATAAATGTCAGCTGTGCCTTCCCTTGAAAGCCAGTGCTATTTACAGCAGCAGAGAATTTTTAGGAACCTCAAGGAGTGGTGGCAAAGGGTGTGTCCTTGACAATCCAGTGACACACTCCCAGCTCACGCCTTCCATGCCCACTTTCGGATCACTGCAGTCCCTGCCATAGAGCCGAGACCGTCTCACTTAGTAATGAAACTAAAGCGCACGGAACTCTTGCCACATTAATTCCACAAGGCAACAAACGGTTTCTTTTTCAGATAGCAGGCTGCCTACTTCAGCTATGCAGAAAAGCCTCCCTACATGGAAAGGAGCCTGGACTTTCCCTGGGTCTTTCCACATGCATGGCCTACAGACAGCCAGAGTATTCCCAGAGACAATGCCCATGAAGAGCTCCGTGCCTCCGAGAAGTCCCCGGTGGGGAGATTCAGGGACAGACGAAGGCCGAGGAGGATGATAGGGGTCCAGACAAAAATGGAGGGTGAGTCCCGGCTGTTTCAGAAATATGATGACTTTCTTGGTCTAAGTTAGGCCTGGGTTGCCCAAAGTCACTCTGACAAAGGCAGCCTCCCTCTCAGGGGTCAGGCATCCGTGGGTGGGCCGTCATGGCCACAAAACAGGGTTTCAAACTGAAGTCCAGCTGCCCTTCTGCACCTCTCCAGATGGGGCAGGCCTCTGTGTGAGGGAAGTACCCCTCCCATCTATGGAGGTCTGTGAGGAGAGGAGGGCCACGCCCTTAGAGCAGACAATCCTGTTAGGAAATTTTAATTCTGGAAAACTTACGATTAAAAGTTGGGACTGGGTCAGCAGAGGGAGAAGGGTGCGATAAGGTAAGAAGAATAGATGTGAAAAAAGATTCTTCTTTCCATCAGCCTCATAAAAGAATAAATTGGGGCTGGGGATTTAGCTCAAGTGGCAGAGCGCTTGCCTAGCAAGCCCAAGGCCCCGCGTTCGAGCCCCAGCAGCACCCCCACCAGAAAAAAAAAAAAAGAGAGAAAAGAATAAATTGACTTTTTTGTCTCTCTTCTGAGTCCTTGACAAGGGTCTGGTGCTATATAATCTCAAATCGGGTGACAAAGCGATTTCCCTATAACAAAATGGGTTATAACTGAAATAAATGCAGCAGGCTCAGTGCAAAGGGCATGAGCTTTGGATCCAGGGAGACCTGTTTTTGTTTCTGCCTCTGCCATTTGTAGCTTTGTAATTTAGGCAAACTACTCTACTAATCTGAGTTTCATTTTTCAAAAGTGGGGATAATGACAGCTTCCTCGCAGGCTTGTCATAAGGACTTGAGGTAATGTGTGCAACGTACTCAGTACGGTCCCATTCCTAGGACAGAAAAAGCAGAAACGAAACGTTTCTAACAGTCCTGTGTTGTTATCTTCACAGATGGATTCCTGTGAAGCCCTCTGAGCTCCTTTCCCTGCTGACAGCCTGAAGAAGCCTAGACAGAAGGTTATGGGGAAACAAAAGGAAAGAGGGTCAAAGCCAGAAATCTCCAGGCTCTATTCTGTTGTAAAGCCTGGATGGGGGTTTCTTTGCTTCACTCCTTTACATTCTAAATTGAATAGCACAAGACCCTTGTATATCGTGGGTGGTATCCTGTGACTCTGCAGCAGGCAAAATAGAAACATCAGCTACTAGTCACAAAAAACTAACCTGAAAACTAGGATTCTCCAAAGACAGTGCTGAATTCATGAAAAACAGTTAAGCCAGGTGACCTGAGCACTTCACAGTATGAGCTTTAGTCTAGCTCAAAAGAGGAAAAAGAACTCCTTGTGTCAAGGACTTTTTTTTTTAAAGAAAAAAATGTATATTGATTAACAGTTTTCTTCACATTGAATCTAAGATGTGAGCAAATGGAATTTTTGTGCAGCCTGGCAAAGGTACCGAGAAGTACGCGGCCCTCCAAGCACTATTATCCACGCGGAGTTAAGATCACGTCGGCTCGCATAAACCCAGAGTGTCCCTGCTGCTCAGTGTGGAGCTGGGCCTCATGACTCCAATTCCCCAGATTCCTGCGATCCAGCTTAGTGCAGAGTGGCTGCCGCTTCTGCTCCCTGCTGTCCTTCTGTGCTGACACCCTGTCATGCCTGGCAACTCCTGCCCTGCCCACTAAGGCCGTGACATCACAATCGGAAGCTGGGAAGCCCGATGCCAACTCGAATTTAAAAATGACACCAGCTAAAACCAAAGGCTGGATTATCTGGAGTGGACAGGGCGAGAGGCCAGGACCAGGGCAAACAACCTCTATCCCATCAAGTCTGGAAGCCAGAGAGCTGGAGAAGGGATGGCAGCAGCCCGGCTTTTTACTGACAGAGCTTAAAACTAACGTGATGGAAGCACGCTTGGAAATTCTTACTGCCTAGTCCAAGTATTTACTTAAACGTCAAACCCAGCAATTTAGACTTAAGTGTAACCAAAAGAAAAAAAGTATCTGGTTGGGTTGGAAAAGAAAGTGGGAGGGGAGATTGCTGCCTTTGCTAATCCTCCCAGCAGCAGACATGTTAACCGCAGTGTTTATTTTGGTAAATGTAGAGAAGGTGAAAAACATCGCTTTGGCCTCTAATATTGCAAAGCCTGAGACTGGCACTGTCTTTTTTAATGTGTATGTTACTAGTGCTGCCCATGAAAAATCAGAGCACTGGCTGGTGGAGGGGCAGAGCTGGCAGCCCGCAGCAGATTAAACATGGTTCGCATTCTACCCAAGCGCCACACCACCAGAGCCAGGACCCTGACCCAAAACCACTGCCGAAGAAGACAGCCCGTCGCGTGTCAGAATTAGGGTCTCATCAGCTGAGCGCTCTCTCTGCTCCCGAGAGCCAAAGTATTTGAAAAATAAACTAACCTTTTGGTCACACGAAAGTAACTACCGCATCTGAGCAGGGTCCACCAAACATTAAATCTGGACAGCCAGCTCCCAAAGCTAGGCGGGTTCCGCTGCCTTCGGTTCCATCAATGCAGAGGCGTGTGCCGAAAGGAAGAGAAAAGTTCCATCCTTCTCATCTCTGCCCCCCAAGTGAGTCAAGCACACAACAAAGAGCTCACCTGATGCCTAAAGTACCTAATGAAGGTTTAAAGGGGAAGACGCTTTTGCATGTTTCAGATGTTGCTGGTGTTTTTTAGAGATAGGGTCTTGCTGTGTAGATCAGGCTGGTCTCGAACTTGGGGCAATTTTCCTGCTTCAGCCTCCTGAGTGCTAGGATTACAGGTGTGCGCCACCACGCGTGGCTTTTCAGTTGTATTTTCAATTAACAAATGATGCATGCATGTATTACAGGGTACAGAGTGACAGTTCAGCACGCGTGCACACCGCAGAATGGTCCAGTCGGAGGCACCGGTGTCTCCACATCTTCTGCAGCAGACCCTGCCCTCTGCCCTTCCACAGCTTGCAGGAGGCGATCATGGCTCTCCCCACACTGGCTGCCCCGCACAAACACGAGTGAGCGCAGGCAACACAGGGCGTTCCAGACCCACGCCTTCCTTCTTAAAATACCCCTAAGTGAAGGGCTAATTGGCCAGGCAGGGCCATGGACGGGACTTCTCCTGGGAAAGGTGGCCGCTGTGGATGGGGCCGAGGGGCCCGGCAGAGCCCCTCTCAACTTCTTCCTCTGTCCAGCATCTTTGAACTTCTTCTAGCTCTCCCCTCCTCCATCATTCTCTCCTTCCTTACTAGGTGATACAAACACCTTCCCTTCTCGCTGCCCCCTTCCTTCTCTTTTATTAAAAACCGGACAAATGGAATAAAAATCTAGAAAACTGGCCCTGAGACAGTGTTGAGGGAAGGAAAAAGTTGGCACAAAGAGCTGGCTTTTAAGAAGAAAAACAAAAACAAAAACAGTTGTGCTTCAAAGCATAACACAGGACTGGCATTTAAACAGCCGTCTTATTGATGCAAAGTGTAGCTCCCTAAATCTAAGCAGAACGTATACAAGTTCTTCCAGAGCACAAAGATCCTACTAAGTAGTTTTTTCAATGTCTCAGAAGGCCCTGAAGAGTTTTCTTGAGCCAATTCTGATTTGCCTGAGAGACAGAAATACGGTCCTCTCCCAGCCTTGAGGAGAGACCCACTACTGGGAGTCTGTAGGCCGACTACCCTGACTTCAGATAACCAATTAAAAGGACCAGCCATAAAAAGCACAGATACTACTGTCAGGCAATAAACTAGACCTTATCGGTGACGGTGGTGCACATTACAGACTTCAAACTCATTCCTCGCTCTAATCCATCAGAAACTTCCTGGCTTTAATAGGCTATAAATGGCAGAAGCTTTGAAGTCCCTGGGATTAGGATCAGTAATAGACGGAGTGAATGAGAAACTAAATGCAGTTGGAACGTACTCTATGCATCCCGAATTAAAAACAAATCCAATTAATCAAACAGTCCGCAAGCCCAGCCACCAGGCAGCCGCTTGCAGGGGTGGCCAAAGCATGGGATGGCGTGATGAGGGAGGGACCACGGTGGCTCCAGAGGAGCTCGCTCTACAAGGGGCGCTCCGCTGGCCCCTCCTGATCAGAAGTGGGGCCGTCCTTTTTAGGTGTTTTTTTGAAGGAGAGCACAGTATTAGAGCAGAGATAAGGAAGGAGAAAGCTAATGCTTTTTGAACTGAGTTTGCATGTAAACCCATCAGCTGGAAGGCTGAGGGAAGTGGAGCTCTGCTTTCCCAGAGCCGGGAGCCTCTGATCCTCTGGACTCCTGAGCCCTCAGACACTTGTGGCTGCAGAGGACGCCAGGGCTTGGAGCTGGGTGGGCCACCCTCAAGCAAGGATGCGATGACAGAACTGGGCCTGGGCTCTTCAGGGACTCACTGCTGCTGACGAGGGTGGGAGAGTTCATCTCAGAGCATGCAAAGAATGTGGCCATGCAGGCAGCACAGCTGAGAGCTGCGCCCTGGCCCAAGCCAGGCCCCTGGATGCAGCCTCTCCTCACTGTCCGTACCTTCTGGAGGGTTTTTATTCTGATTATTCCAGACGACCAGCAGCTTGGACAGACTGGGCACCTTGGACACCTCGGTGATGACCCGGAAGAGGCTCTCCACTCGGTCGTAGGTGAGGACGATGGCAGTGAAGCCTTGCCACTGCGGTGGGATCAGCGGCAGGAAAAGTGGGCTGCTCACGCTGTTCCACTTCTGCGAGAGGACAGAGGAGGACAGGTCAGCGAGGCTGGAGGGGACCCCACGTCACCAGTGAGCCGGGTCCGTCTGAGAGCTGAGCAACTGTTCCAAGTCTTCCTCTCCCAAGGTCTACACGGACTCCCGTTAGGGAGCTCTGGCTCTGATGCCCTCAAAACAGAGTCGAGAATTTCAGCAGCTGGGAAGAGACTTGGGGTTAAACTTGAGATTAAAGGCAGGCGCTTACCCCCATTCCCTCCCTCAGACCGCCAGAAGGGTGGCTGATGAACACAGCCCCAGAGGCAGCCGGACGGGACAAGTGACAACAGCTGGTGGCAGAACTGTGGAGGGCGGGTGTGTGGGCAGACGCGGTCTGTGGGGACAGCCGGCGGGGACTGGGCACCCACAGAGGGTCAGGAGCTCAACTCCCCCGGCCTGGCCAGGTAAGAGCAGGGGCGGGGCTGGGAGCAAGGCTGCCTGCAAATCCATGTCAGGTTCAGTTAGGCAGAAAATTACTCTCCTCCCTGAGATGGAGGAGGAAGTTCATTCCCTGAGGAAACTGAAGCTCCAGATAGAGGGCCACTGGCACGGTGGAGGGCAGACAGGTTAAAAATATTTTTTTCTTTTTCGTTTTATTAAGCATTACATAACACACAAAACTGCATGCTATGTAATATGCTGTTTAACCTCCAGCAGAGCTTGATGACCACAACTGAGTGTTTTTCATCAATCAAGAAAATGCTTCCTTAATCAATGACCTCCAGACCCCTCAACACAGAGCAAGTACCACGTCTGCCTCTTTCCATCAAACTCCACCGAGACGGAAGACAGGAGACCCTTCTTCCTCACCCCCGACAGCGAACTTGTGGGTGTACACAGTGGCCACTCTGGTGACCAGCAAGCACGGGCCCACGGTCACAACTCGGCACGGTTACCTAGACCTAACTCCTCCTGCGTTGAAAGCCTTTGTGCGGAACGAAGAGCCCGCAGCCTTCTTCCCGCTCCGGCTCCCAAGCCGCTGGTGGCCACGTGGCTGGCCTGGCAGCCCCCTTCTCCCAGGGACACCCTCCAGGCAACAAGCGGCCTCATACAAAGACCTTGTGATCAGCTTTTAGTGCCTCCCTCTTAATCATGAACAGATTCCGGAATCACAGACATTTCGAGAGCATCTTCAGCAGGAGCGGCAAAAACCGAGGAACAAAGAGAAAAGGAACTCAGAAGAAACAGAGACAATAGAAGACACAGAAGGAAATTCAAACAACAATAAATTACATCCTCAGGGAGATAGGTTTTTCATCCATGAAACAAGAGTAAATGCTATTTTTATTTAAAATGATCTGTCAAAGACCAGAAAGAACTTTTGGATGTTAAAAATATGATTGTTTATGGTTTTTTTTAAAGGTCAGGATTCTAAGACAAAGATGATAAAATATTTCAGACTGGTGAACAAAAAAAGATAAAAATATGACAGAGAAGAGAAGAAAACCCAGCAGGTCCAACATCCATTTAATAGGAGCTTCCAGAAAAAGTACATACAAAATATGGACAAAATGAATCTATTGAAGAATCTATCTACGGTCTAAGTACACAAGATGTGAGGACCATGATATTTTCGTCTGCAAGGGACCAATAGTAGGCAGCACACTGAACAAAAAAGAGACAAAAATAAAACAAACACCAAAATGAAACAATGAAACAAAATCCACCCTCATACCAAGGTCAGCACCTCTGTACACAGGGAACCAAGGAAGTTCTCACAATGCGTGAATCTGTGCAACGAGCATGAATAAATTCACTGTGCAGTTTGTAAATCTTCTCTGTATGTTTGAAATTTGCTCCAACTGAAGTTTAAAGAGTAATGAGAGAAATTCAGTCTCTTCCCTACCATTAAAATGTTACATTATTTAAGTACAGTAATGTAAGCAAGAATCTTTGTACTGATAACAGGAAAAGATTATATAATGTTCTTATACTTTCAATAACTTTATTGAGACAGTTAATGTATCAGATAATCCATTTAAAGAATATGATGGTTTTGTGATACTACATGAAGTTTTAAACAAATTTTTCACTTCAATTATTTGTAAGTGTACAATTGAGCAGTACTACTTACATTCACATTTGTAAATTAGCACCTTTAAAGACAGGACCAAACTCCATCTCCACTCAGAGGAGAATATGAAAGGTCCTACTGGAACTCTGGCTGCCTCACGCTTCCATCAAGCCTCTCACCCTCTGGCCCCCAGGTCCCATATCGATCTCATCACAGCCCTGATGGACACCCATCACCACGTACATGACGACAGCTGCCTGCCAGATGTAGCAGTGTGGGACAGGAAACGTCCACAAACACGTGGAGTACACATGCGTGGGGGCTCCGGGAGCCCGAAAGGGACCCTGCAGTCCTAATGGAAAGGGCCCCTGAGAGCCGAAACAGCCCTCTAGGTAGATTCAGAAGCGGGAGCCCCACAGGAAAAGCTTATCTTCTCAGTGCTGACCTCCATCTCTGACATCATGCCCTGCCCCTGGGCTGCAATCTCAGCAAGGTGCTAGATGTTGGTATTTCTGCCCTAGCATCTGGTTACATTCCTAGGAATCATTCTGAGTTTTCTCCCTCAAAATTCTACTCTTCATCTCTTCCTGACTTTCATGGAAATTGAAGTCACTATGTAGCTTATTGCTTAAGTCACAATCTTTAAGGGATAGGTCATGGTCTATCTGCCATTACCTCCTCCAACCTACTCCTCCCGACACAATACTCCTTAAAGTCCACTTGAAAAACACCATTTTTAGTGGAAAAGAAACAAAGATTTCTGAAGTGTGTAAAATAATTCAATGTGTGATACAGAAATGCTTAAGATTTACTGAGCATTTACTAAGTGCTAGGCACTGTGGTTTCATTAATATCTCAGTGAAGATTCCTCACAACCCTCAACATGGGTCTGGTCATTGTTTTTGTTTTATGGATGTTGGAACTATAAGATCAGAAACAATGAATGGTGTTCATGGCTCTATGGCTCGTAAGTGACAGAAGTGGGATCCAGCCTAGCCGGCCCGACACAGGAGCACAGGTGAGCAGTTCCGAGCCCCTCCGTGCTCTCCTGCAAACAGCCTCAGCAGAGTCCGCGGCAAACATCAACATTTTATAGACTATAAAGTGGAAGCGTGGGAAGCTCCAGAGCTCACTGCTTCTAGCTCTTCTCTAAGACAAAAACCCCTAAAATTCTCCATCCTTGTTAACACACGTAGCAAAAAAGCAAGAACTCACTCGAACACTAGGACGTCGGCAAGTCCACGGGACAGAAATGCACCAAATATGTCACTCGGAGACGGAGGGAGCACATAAATTTAAAAAGGTAAATACACCACTGACGCAGAAGGAAAAACTATTAAACGCCAACAAAATGAGGTCTGTTCTTGGGGAGGCGGGAGGAGGACACCATCACAGTCACATGTCTCGATGACACTGAAAGGCAAGGAGGGGTCCCGGAGATACGCGTGGCTTGGAATCAAGAAACGAATGCCCCAGAGTTTAAATCCAGGTGCCCCCGGAAAGCAGCGCACTCTGAGGTCCACGGGCCCTCAATCTGAAGCCAGGCTCCTTCACTCACCAGCCAGCCAGGGGCCCTGGGAGCAGCGCTTTGTTTCTCTTGCACCCCAGGTTCTCCGCCTATAAAACACCTTTCCAGGCCGCGTTACTGAGCACCAGCGAGGCCGTGCATGTAGCACACCTGGAGAATTGGCAGCTGGTGCCCATCTTGTGTGAGGCAACATCTCCCTACACTTTCTCTTCTGTGCCTCAAAAGTGGGGTGGGGACGGCGGAAGCAATCTGAGGTCTCTCTCAGCACAAGAATTCTGCAAGACGAGGTTCTTCCTCTGTCTTCACCTTAGCATGCTTTAAGGCAGCGACGGTGAACCGTTTAGAGCTTTCAATGATACAAACGGCCCGCTGCGGCATGCGTGCCACAGGTTCATCACTGCTGCTTTAAAGTCTCAGTTCCCCTGGATTCTACCTCTGCTTCTTCTCCCTCAAATACAGCACTCTCCTTTCTGCGATGTTTTCTTTTCCTTCCTATTTGTTGTATTTTACCTGTCCCAAAAGCCGTATGACAGCAGGAGCCGCAACACCCAGACCCAGGCATAGTGCCTAGTGCTGGTCCAAAAAAACACTTGTTAAAGACTGAATAAGTTAAACCCAAACGATCCAGGCCACATCCATCTGTCCTCAATGTACAGACGAAATAGCTGATGGACACTCAAATGCACAGTGAGCTTTGGAATGGTTTCCAACTTAGCCAATTCATTTGGGAGGTCCTTACACTGTGCTAAGCGTTCTGAAGAAGTGTAAGATTTTACAGGGACATTTAACCGAGGCCCAGATTCTGGGCTTTGCCGTTTACTAGTTTTGTGACACAGCATGTTACTTCTCTGAGTATCGGTTTCATCATCTGTGAAATGGGGACTATGACAGTGCCTATCTCGCTGCACCAAGATGGTTAAATAAGATTAAGTGCAGAAACATCTAGTAGAGGGCTCAATACATGTCACAAGTGATCGTTTAAAACAAACACAAAACACTTCCCGTTCTTCCCAATTTGTGTTTTTCTCGCCTGCTGGAACCCAGGTCTTAGCAATTCTCCTATCATTCCTGCTAGTATTATTTAATTTAGTCTACTTTTCTGGATCATGTACTCTAAGCAGGGAATAGCGCTAAAGCTGCAAAGATAAACACTTTCCTTTCTCTCAAAATACTCACAATCTGGTGGGGCAAATAGCTAGGTGAAAAGATAAATTACAGTCCAAATAGCAGGTAGTACAAGCAGGCATCTGAGACCTTCCAGAGGGGAAGGCAGAGACTACACAGTCACCTCTGTCCTCCAGGAGGACATAAGGAGGAGGCACCCATTGAGGAATGTCTTCAAGGACAGGCAGGAAAGACCCCACAAGGTCACCCCCAACAAGGAGGGGCGCAGGACTCAGAGACGGGCACGAAGAGCCTTATATGGCACACACTTTCCCCCCCGAATATTGTTTGCCTGATAAACTAACGTGGCTACTTTTATGTTCTACTTCAGAAGGGCCCAAGTAGGAAACTCTGACATACAATGCAGTTGCCATGCCGACTGCTTTTCTCCTCCTCCAGGGAGGAGGAGGGCAGATATAATTGGGGTGCACACTTTCACAGACCCTCCGCTCCACTGGGGTAAGGTCAACAAACCAACCCCCAGAAAAAACCCCGTCAGAGACGGGCATTTCAGAAATGGCATTTAGTCACCTCTGAAATGCCCTTTCAGGGCTGACCCCCTGCTGGCTGGCCACAGAGAGTGTCTACAGTCTGGGACCTCTTGACCCCACTTTCTGCAGGAAATCAGGCAAATTTAAACCTCCATAATTTACTCAAGACTCTAAGGCAAACAATACTGGCAATTAACCCTGCTGCCTGATTAAGTCTCCACCGTGGCGAGATGGGGCATGAAAGCAGGCATCCAGGAACAGAGGCCTGGGAACGAGGCACAGCCGGTCTATCACAGCCGCACCTTGGGGATCCTGGTGTCACTGTAGTTCCCAACATACTCCCAGAAACTGCTCTCTCAAAGGTGGGAGCAGGCACTGGAAGAAGAAGTGAGAGTTATTCCAGAAAGCATTGGCACGTGGCCGAAACTCTGCGTTCACCTCTTGTACCCCCCACCCCCACTTCTCACTTCTACAGTGGATATTTGCTACAGAAGCTCCAGTAAGAAATCCTACATTGCTACACTGCAGTCACAGAAAAGAAACCCGTGACAGCCACTGTCAGGTCTCATGCAGCTTGGAGGAAGTTCCCTCCTCGGCATAATCTGGAAAGCCCTAGTGCACAGGCTCCTAGTTAAGCAAAGGACTTGTGGGCTCTGGTTCCAGGATGCCCCGGAAGAAAGGCCGTAAAGTCAACAACCAGTCAAAGGGGGTTTTCCTTCAGGAGATTTAAACGCAGGCAACCAGTTGTGTCCCTGGCTGTCCTACACAGAGGAAGCCTTGGGCCCTTCTGCAGTCCTGTTTCGCAGTCTTACACTGAAAGGTCGTGGGCGCCCCATACGAGCCTAACCACAGCCACTCTTGCCCAGGTTACCCCACAGAAAACAGGGGAAGCTGGTGAATGAATGACCTTTGCTGGCCGTTCTAAAATGTTCTTGCTAGAGCTACTTGGGGATTATAAAATCAAGGTGGAGGAAAACCACGTTTCATGACCAACTACAGACCAAGCTGCAAAGCAGGATGACTTAAAATCTAATCACTCTTACTCACTGTATCAGAGACTTTTTAATGTCACTAGGTATAATGTCATGTGAAAGTAAGAGACTTCAGCAGACATTCGAGTCAATCCACACTTGATTTAAATGGAGGTGGTTTGCCTGAGCAGGAAAGCGAGGAGTCAGTGGAGAAAGGAAGAGGACAGGCCTGTTACACAGAAGCTTTGAGCTCCTGGTAATGAGCAGCCCTACCTATTCCTACCTTGATCGAAAGGGCAGTTTTCTTGGTTGTTTTGAAGTTATCAACCCTTACCTCAATATGGTTTCAATTATGAATTACCAGACTAAAAGGGGAAAAAAGCTTTGATTTATTCTTTTTTGCTCCAATTATGCATGATGTGTTTCCACTGAAGACTCTGAAAAGTATTTCATCATGCCTCTCATCCTGAAGTGGTCAAAGGGCAAGACCGAAAGGCGTTAACCCTTTCACTTCGCCTCTAGGTTCAAAGAGACTCCTATCAGAGTGAATACAGGCCAACGCCTTTGAAGCAGACAAAGCAACTAAAGGGTTAAGCATTAGCATCATATTACTAATGTGCAGAAGGGTGGTGTCCCTTGTCCAAAATGGTGAGATGATATTTATGTTAATGGTTACTGGGAGATTTGAAAGGGGCAATCAGTAATGTAGCCCATGCTGCCTTAACCATTAAACCTTTACAGCCCCAACGACCCAGGCTGTGCTGACTGGGAAACTGGAGAATTACAGACCTAAGGGCATCTTCAAATAGTGTCTTAACTCAAGAGAGAAATGTGCTGGGGACAAGTCTGAAGTCTACCTGTTGCCACATGTATTTAATTCAGTTTACTCTCAAATACTAACTAGGTGTTTTGAAAAACAAGAGTTAATGCTGAAGGCCCAATCTGCCCAGTTATACAGGAAACCAACTCATGGGAAGATGAAGAAAATCAAAGGCCAGAAATCCTTGTAGGGCTGCAGACTCCACTAAGTAAGACAGAAGTCATCAACTTAGAATCCTGCCACCCATATACAAGAATTTGATCATAAATGAGTTTTCTACATGGTGGGGTCGGGAGGCACCCAAATACATTTGGATGGACTGAAATACTAGAGATTGTGACTAATAGCTAAAGACACTGAGCCATGCAGATGAGCATGGGGCCATAAAAGCAGGCTAAACACTTCTACATAAAAGCAGCCTCTATATTTTCCCTCTAGGTACTTGTAAGATCTCTTTTCCTTTCAAGTACTGCTGCTTCATTACCTAGCTGTATATTTACTT
The DNA here is from genome assembly GCA_004026905.1 of Hystrix cristata. Classification (NCBI taxonomy): domain Eukaryota; kingdom Metazoa; phylum Chordata; class Mammalia; order Rodentia; family Hystricidae; genus Hystrix; species Hystrix cristata. The sequence goes on along the minus strand of PVJO010000785.1, from coordinate 136,634 downwards.
TTACTTAACACTGGTTGTGGTTTGCTGGTCTTCCCCGGTCTGAGGCCTGGTGTCATTCAGCAGTTCTGGAAAATTGTTAGCTATTTATCCCTTCCAGAAGAACTTATTTCTCTTTTCCCTCACTTCTCCTTTCTGCAACTCTGATCAGATGTGTTGGACCCTATCCCTCTGTTCTCCACATCGCTTCACACGCTTCTTCATGTTTTCCATCACTGTCTCTTTGGGGTACATTCTGAACGATTTCCTTGAATCTGATAATCTGATCTCATGATTAGAAGTCTTCACAGACCTGTTTCTGCTGTTTCTCACTCAGGATGCTGCTTTATTTCTTTATGGCTTTGTACTGTTTGACTATGAGCTACTTATTTTCCTTACTTAATAAGTAAGAAGTATTTGAGACCTGGACTGAGGATGATAAGTCCCTGAAGAGAGGGTTTATCTCTGCTTCCCAGCAACTCAGGGCCACATTCTATCAAATTCCCTACTCAGGATTATCTGGATCATATTTGTACAAATTTTGGCCACAACCCACATGGGGTGGCTTGCAGCTGCAGCTCAGCCCCAGGGCCAATTTAGAGGCTTCTTCACCCTTTCACTGCAGACACAAGCAAAGTTGCTGTGAGATCCCTCACAGGTGGAAGCAAGCTCTTCAAAAAGAGCTCCATGCAAAAACCAGCTTTGGTTTCTGTTCACTCCCAGGACACTCAGCTCACTTTGTTTCAGGCCTCAGCACATACCTCACTTTCACATCTGCTTGGGAACAGGTTGAGACTGCTTTCCAATACTTCATTCAGTAGTTTAGTCAGGGAACAGGTTAAGATTGCTTTCTAATACTTCATTCAGTAGTTTAGCCACTCAGCTGGGAAGGCCACTTAGCATATCAACCCATCACAAAGCAAGGGACAGAGTCTTTTATATTAACACTGTCAATCTAAGTATGTACCATTGTATTCCCGATTTAATTTGGGGGCCAAGTTTGTATGTAAGATGCAAACAATTACTATGAAAACCTGGCATTATATTATGGCAGATGAAATGATGGGTAGAGAATTTCCACATCAAACGAGTCACTAGGCTTCTTCAGATTTCCATTCTCATTTAAAAGTGTGGTGATAAGGAGGTGCATCTTGGAAGAAATGCTGTGCCGCTCCCGCTCTTCATCTCTAAGATGGAGCTAACGATGCCCGTCAAGGTGGTAAGGTTTAGACGACAGAAAATATGCAGGAGGGCTTTTCTGGGCGCCCAGAACGCCTTCTTGTAAATGTCAGTTTTCCCCTCTGAAGTCCCACCCAATTCTGAGTTCATGTTTCCACAGGACAAAGCATTACAAAGCTGGCTCCCTGTATCGGCAGGTTCCACATCCAAAGACTCAGCCGACTGTGGATGAAAGACACTTGAAAAAAATTATGCCTACACTGAAGATGTACAGACTTCTTTCCTTGTCACTGTTCCTTAAACAATACGGTGTGATGACTATTTACACTGGATCTGATATTGCGAAGACTTCAGGATGTGCATCATCTTTTCAAGTCATTTCATATGAGAGTTTTGCGTGTTGATGGGTTTTGGGATCTGTGGGGGCCTGCGAGCCAATACCCCAAGGACCAAGGACAGCTATGCTGGTGGCCTCAGCACTGACAACACGTCACTATTGATAGTACTGTATCACTTACAAAATTCTTCCTCTTAAATTATGTCATTAATTTTTCATAATAATCCTCTGAAGTATTTTTCCCATTTTACAGATAACATGATTTCAGACAGAGAAACCTGCACAAGGTCAGCTAATAAGTGATCCTGAACTCATGTTTGATTCCAAAATGTCCTTTCCAAAGGCCTTGACACCAGGTAGTAATCAGCTGCCAGCCGTGACACTGTTCTTCTGGAGCTACTGTGATCACCAGCCCCAAACCCAGTCCCCTAGCGGAGCACAGTGTTGCAGAGAGAGTCAGTAAATCACTTCAAGTAAGTCAGCTCATCACCAGGAAAGAAGGGATTAAAACCTGCAGTTCAGAAACGCACGGGCTGCAGTTGGCTTACTGAAGGCTCCACAGGTTAAGCCCCTCTGAATGCCTCTTGAAAATGCCTGTTATTATCTGAGTTTTAGCTACTTCAATTTTTTCTTTACGTAGACTGAAATTCACATTTGGCTGGTTGCCCACCGTTCTTCTCTTGCGCCAAACTACTGTCAAGAAGAGCAGAAAGGGTGGCCGCTGATTGCTTTTCAGGTAGTAGAGGAAAACATTGACATTTCATCCTCCTTTTGCTTGGAAAGGAAGGCAATCATTCATAAGAGCCCTCATCTGGCTGCGGTATCCATCAGTGGGATGGACAGAAGCCAGTTAAATGGCTCAACACAAGCCATATTAAAAGAATTTGGAATGAGGAAAGAGAGGGTTCCATATGTTGATCTTTTTAATAATTCATGAGTTCTATCAGTCTGCAAGTAATAAATTTGACTAAATATATCTATGGTATGATTGCTTCAGATACTGGCAAGGATATCACACCATTGATTTTATTGGTTTACTATTTGATATAATGAAAATAAGGGTTCAGCTGTCTGACGGTGCAAAAGATTTGGATTGTTTTTAGAATTGTCTTCAAACACAATTGTTACCCCTGGATCTGTTATTTCATAAGTACCCTGAAACATTTGAAAGAAATGCCTCAATGAAAAAATTAACTTGATTCAAACAAGTCTGACCTATAATCCAAAGACAAAGTGTCTAAGAATGTTAACGATGGTTTAAACCACTATTTTGCATAACAGGTAAAACAAACTTACGATTTCATCTGATTATCCTACGTGTAAAATACTGGCAGTTTGGAAGAACGGCTGGTTCTCTGGCCCCGGCATAAAAACATGTGTTAACAGCCCATTGGCTCCTGGAGAGGTCGGCTGTGACACAGGAAAGACTTCACTGGCTTGGAAAACAGGAACTCTTGGGAGTGATTAAATTACAGTTTGTGGCATCGAAGCGCAAAACACCAACACAGTTACAACCAAGACAACCAAAGTTTTTGTAGAGTTTTGAGCTGATAAAAGAGTGTAATACCATCATTAAAGTTGATGTGGTGGAAAATACAACGTCTACAAGTAGGCATTTCTTAACTCTTAATTTCTCTGGAATTCCAGTGAGACCTATGTTTGGTCTACTGTGTTTTATTCTTGCCTCTTTCTGGGGGACAGAAAAGGCATAAACCTACCAAGGACAAAAAGAACAGGCAAGGAGACAACAGCGGCTCAGTGTATGACAAATTTTTGGAACAGTAAGATTGATGGAGTCTTCCTTTACCAAATCCTCTCACTACAAAACACACAGAAAGATAGGATGAGACAGAAGGAAAATCCTTTTAAATTCACAGGTGAGGGTACAGGAGAAGGTAAGTCGCCAGGGACCAAGGATGAAGAGAAAGCTATAGTGAGAGCCGAATACACAGGAGCTAGCGGGCTGGGCCCAGGGCAGAGCGGAGCCTGTCACTACTCTCACCCATGGATGCAGGGCTCTGGTTTTTGTGCTACTGCTGGGAAAGGGACCTGACTTTGGGCCCCAGAAGTGAGAGAGTAGGAAGTGAGACCCACACATAAAGCCTTGCAGGCCATGGAACTGAGGGCAGGAAAAGCCACTTGCCAGTTCACTCCTCTTTCTGAACCCGGGCCTGCAATGGTAATGGGGTGAAGGGGGTCTCCCCTGGGGAATTTTAACAGAGGTGTCCTCATGGAGGTGTGGGTTTTCACAGACTCTCTGTGGACTACAGAAACCCCAAGTGGAGAATTAATGGTGGAAAGCGATTTATCTCTGTGTAGCCTCTGGAATGCCTGGAAGCAGCAAAACACCAAAAAGGAGCCAATAACCCTGTGGAAAACATCCCCTTACTCCAGGCTGCAAAGATTCCCACAGAAAACTTCAGGGAAGACAAACTCACATCCCCAAATCATAAGACCTACTGGGAAAGAGGGCAACAAAAGCAAGAGGCAGTAGGTGAGTGGCAAGATGTGGCCTTACAAAGAATTCAGAAAACTGGGTAATCAGAGAATATAAAGTAAATGTCTTAAATGATTAGAGATATAAAAGAAGGAATTAAAAACATAAGAAAAAAAGATAATAGGAAAAAAAGAGCAGGCAGACAGATTTGAAAAATGATGAAACAGAACTTCTACAAACAACCACTAAAATTTAAATCACCATAAATGGGTAAAAACATGTTAGTCACAGGTAAAGAAAATGGGAAAGTAGATGTGAAACAATTACACGGAGAATACGAGAATTACACAGAGAAAATGGGGCAACAGATGTGAAAGAATTATGCAGTAGAGAGAAATGGAAACGTGGAAAGCCTGAGAAACAAAACAAAACAAGGAAGGGGCTGGGGATTTAGCTCAGTGGTTAGAGTGCTTGCCTTACAAGCACAAGGCCCTGAGTTCGATCCCCAGCACCAAAACCCCCCCCCCCAAAAAACAGGGAGATAAAACGTAAGGACAGAATGAAAAACACGTTGAACAAGTTTAACATTATTCCAGAGGGAAAGGTAAGTGAGAATTATATAGATATAGTATTCATGGGAAAAAATGACTGAAAAAATCCCAAACTAATTAAAGATATAATCTTCAGGTTAAAGAAGAAAAATTGCTCTGAAGAATGGATAGTAGATAAGAAGAAAATTGTACTTTGCAATCATTTTAGCAAATGACTCAGGCAAGAATAGCTAAGGGATGCTAAAACTAGTGGGTGAAGGTTGAAGAGTATCAGATTTTGTTTTGTTGTTTTGTTTTTGTGGTGCTGGGGATCAGATCCTTACAGATGCCAGGCAAATGCTCTACCAGTAAGCTACAACCCCAGCCTGAAGAGTAACAAGATATTTACACGGTCTCAAAGTATGTTCCCATAAGACACATAGTAAAAGAAAAAATAGTAACTTGACACTGGAAAAACCTGTGATCCTCGTTATCGCCACCAGTAACAAATTGACATCATGTGTCCTCCAGCATGACACGATGGCAACACACTACTTTTGAGACATTCTGGTTGAAAATGCATAATTTACATTAGCCAAAAGCATCAGATAAACCCAAGTCAAAAGACAGCTTAGAAAATGACTGATAAATGCTCTTCAAAAATGGCAATATTGTACAAGATGGAAAAAAAAAAACAAGAAATGGTTTAGGAGGCTAAAGAGGTATCACAAATGAATGCCATGCATGTTTGGGATTTTCTTTTGTTATAATGGACATTATTAGGATCACTGACCAAATCTAAATAAGGTCTACAGTATAAGAATACTGCACCAGAAACTGCTTCCTCCCTGATGGTTTGGACAACTTACTGTGCTTCTGCATGGCGAGGGTTTAGGAGGAAGGGTGCATCACATCTGCAACTTCTGAAAGGGCCAGGAAAACCCAAAAACAGAGAGTGGGGCAGCGAGGGAGCGAGGGGATGAGGAGAAGAGACAGAGACAGAGAGAGACAGATACTTTTAGGTCTGTTTAAAGAAATATGGATAGAAGAACAAACTACATAGCAAAAGAAAAAACAAGTGAACCCTTCCAAGAACGGTGTGACTCAAAAATGGAAGGTCCTTGACAAAGACTAGTAGGTCCCAAGATCCTTCAAGTCCAACATGCACAGAGAGGCCAACCTTCTCTCCAACCTGTGCAGAAGGGAGGTTCACTCTGTGGAGAAAAAGTCGTGAGAGACTCCAGACATACAGACTCCGTGCACAGAAGGCAGAAGGAAGCACCAAACAAAACACAGGAGATTAAGGAACGGTCCAAGAAAGGAAGGGTGAAAATGGTTTCCTCCCCAACCAGCTGCCAAAAACTTGCAGCCCAGATACCCATCCTCCTTCCTTCCAAAGGCAGAAAGGTGGTTTTCTCCGAGGGGAACAACCATGGACACCGACACTTGGGCAGTGACAGGGCCCGTCCCCGACCTAAGCACAGGCCATCGGTGGCCAGGCGGGGCCAGGCCAGGGGCTTCCAGCGGCTCAGCTGCGGACTCTTGAGTGGGGGCAGAAGCCCCCCAGGAGCTTCAAAAAAGCTTCCGACACCAAGGTCAGCAAATAAAAACCTGCAAAAGGAATGCAAAGGAAACAAACCACAGGAGGATCCGAAGAAAAATAAAAACAAACACAAAAACCCCATAAACAATATCTTCAGAGAGAGAATATATTGGATTCTTAAAAAAAATAGTAAGCTATAAAGGAGTGACTGCTCAGAAAAAATTTTAAAACCCCTTAAGTATTAAAATTTTAAAAAGAAAGGGTAGAAGAAAAACTTAAGGAAATTCCTGAGAAATTAAAATAAAGACCAGGAGATGGAAAAAGTAAGGAAAGTAAGGACCAATCTAGCACACTCATCACCTGGGTAACAGACGTTACATAAAGAAGGAAGAGCAAATAGAGGGGAAAAAAATAAGGAAATAAAATAAGAAAATTTCTTGGAATTGAGAAATATGAATTTCCAGTTTTAAAAGGGCCCGATTCAGTACTGTTAGCCACCCCTCAAATCCCACAAACAAACAAAAAAAACTGATCCCAGAGAAAATTCTCATAAAATTTTCCAAAAGGGGAAAAAAGGTCACATGAAAGATCAGGAATCAGAATGCCATTTCACGTTTTGAGATCAAAATGGAAAATACAGCAATATTTCCAAAATTCTGAATAAAATCCACCTCAGTCGGAATTCTACACTAGCCAAAAATATTAATCAAATGTGAAACAGAGGGCTGGGGATTTAGCTCAGTGATTAGAGTGCTTGCCTTGCAAGCACAAGGCCCTGAGTTCGATCCCCGGCACCACAAAAAAAAAAAAAAAAATGTGAACCAGAATAAATACATTTTCAGACACGAAAGTTGACAGAAAATTTATCTCCCATAGTCTCTTTCTTGGGAAGTTGTTGGAAAAACTAAACCAACAATGAGTTAGATGTTAGAACTGGGAAACAAGGAATGCAACAGAGCGGAGAAAAAGGGAATTCCCAGAGTCCTGTGAGCTGAAAATCAGAAGGTCTGTTGTACAAGATCACTCGAGACTGGAGCAGAAGATGGAGGGCCATGAGAGAGACAGAAGGAAGGAAGAGGGAAAAATAAGACAAGACAGTACGAGAAGACTGTAATTCTCTTGTGCTTGACCGTTCTATGGGGGAACTTAGTAAAAATCAATTAGTGATAGGACCATGGAGAAGAAAAAAAGGCAGCTATTAATTCCCTGGAAAATAAAAAGCTGCGCAAATCACTGTTTGTGACTTGATTCAGTTGAAAACATTATTTATACAGTCCTCATAATACACACAATAAATACTGCTTTCATGAAAAATGATGACATGGCCCTTCTGGTAAGATGGGGAGGAGAAACATGTGTGGGGAAGGGGAAGAGAACAAAAGAAAAGGTGCTAATTCGGAGGAAGTGAAGATGTCTTTGAGTAAGCAATTTAAAAATTGTTCTATAAGCACTTTCTAGGGAAACAGGAAGACAAATATCAAAGAAAAGTTAAAGGCGTTAAAAGCAGTTGCCTCTTGGGAAGCAGCCCTGATTTTTATTATATGCTTATCTGACTATTTGACTACATGTGCGAAGCCCTTTGAATACATGTGTTAAACCATACTACATTTTAAACATAAAACAAATATTGTTGAGGAAAAAGGTGGGGCCAGAAATCAAGAATCGATCTCTAGTTAAAGCAATATGGAAATCTGACTAATCTGCAGCTACCATGACTCATTTCTTTGAAACTTATACTGAAAAATTAATTAATTGGGAAACACATCGAAAGGACAGAATTAATATTCATTATCCAGAGGTTGTAATACTCAACCACCCCATTTTCTGGTAGCTTGTGTTACAGAACTGTTTAAGGAACTTCAAGGGAGAATTACAATGGCCCCTGAAACAAAAAGAAAGGAATATGATGTGCTAATAAGTGATAGTGGGTGCAGTAGGTCGGCTCTGCTGAAGCAGTCAGTCTGTTCTTAATTAATCTGCTGCCAGATCGAGTCCCCCACACTCTGAGAAATTATTCCCTTCACTGCCTTCCCACAAGCTGTGTGATGTAAAACAGCAGCACGGGTTTTGATTCATAAAAGGCGGAGCCGGGAAAGTGGACTACAAGTTAGCCGTGGAGGTGGACTGCACTCAAGGAAACGTGTCCACCCACCGCAGGGGCGGCCACGCACATGGTATCAGTCACGTGGGAACATAAACTGCTCTGCTGCGAAGGATCTAGATGCTTGTGTCAAAGACCTGAGAGGCACGGTCATCTTAGAACACCCTCAAGTCTGTCCTGTCATACCCTTTACAACATTCTCTCCATACAGACCTGGCTGGTGAGCTGCAGACCTGACTGCCATTTCCTGTCTGCCCAGAATGAGCCACACTCTGGGAGCCTCCCGGCACCTCTTCGCTGCAGCCCAGCCCAGCTTTCCTTACTCCCGGACTGCTGCTGCTGACCTGAGGCTTTCCAGTGTGTTTCCAAAGCAGTCAAGGGTTCTTCTGGAAGGAGCTGGATTTAGGATGGTGTCCTGGATCACTGCGCAAAGGTGATTCGGTAAATGTGGTATCTTTAAAACAACAGGCTTAACAAAGCTTAAACTTACTTAAAATTCAAGCTAAAATTTCAAAATTCCATACATATTTGAGGGGACTCTAGGCAGTGGGAGGAAGAAAGGTCTGAGAATGAGCCAAGTAGGCCTCCTGGGGGGCAGGGTAGGCTCTGAAATTCCAGAGAAACATTCCACAACCTGGAAGCTAAAGGGCGCTGAGTTGAGTTAAATGGACAGCTAACCCAGCATCTTTTCAACTTAAGAGTTCTGCCGCATCCATCTGGGCTGGCGCTCCCTCAGCCTGCAGAGTGATTTATTGCTTGTTAGTATTTACAGCTGAATGATATTTTCAGCTGCTTGTACAACCACAGCCGTTGGGAGCGAGGGCTGCCATCTGCTCATCTACGTACAGGCAGCCCTGAGTTCTTCATGTAGCTGAGATACATGTAGCCTGACCTTGGCCTCTGGATGCTTCTAATGCCCACCTGATGGGTCAAGAAGAGGAACTGGCTAGAGGGGAGGAGGAGAGCCTTTTCCAGATGGTGAATGAGGACACAGAAAATCAAATCTCACATCAAATATGGTCTCCAGATCTGCAGCAGCAACAACCAAGACCCAACATGTGGGAATTTGCTAGAGATGTAGATTCTAGACCCCGGGCCAGAGCTGGCCAGTCTGAATCCTGCAGTGGAATGGCAACGCCCTGGGTTTTAACAGCACTCCTGGAGACCCTGGTGCAGACTGAAGTTTGAGAGCCACTGCCCAGAGCAAGCTCTCCCACATTGTGCCCACAACCCTGATTCCAATCTTCATGGATGGCACCTGCTAATCAAGCACACTTCTGCGACACGCTCATCTGGACAATCCCCTGTCCTTTCTATCTTCAAACACGGGGCGCAGACCACGTCCCCCGAAAACCATGCAGATGCAGCCCTTAGCTGAGGCTCGACAGCTCAGGCCTCACCCTGGCTCGATTTTACTGGAACAAGCGCTTGTTTTCCCCGTTAACTTTTACTCTGGGAATGATGATCAATTTATATCCTTTCCCCAAATTTCTCATCGATTTTTATCAATAGCCATGGGAACATGTTCTTAGCTCCCCTTTCTGTTCCAGGTAGATATAATAAATGTAGAAAAAAAAAACTGGGACTGGCATTACTGGTGCTACTTTTTCTTCTTTTTTGTGTCAAGGCTCGAACTCAGGGCCTTGTGCTTGCGCGGCAAGTGCTCTAACCACTAAGCTAAATCCCCAGACCCTACCAGTGTTACTCTAATGACAAACTTGACAAAATGTGACTCACAACGGTCAATAAAATCATGACTGATATGATGGTATAAAGCACACTGCAGGTAACTAACAGGCAAATATTCCATTCTGCATAATTTTGAAACTATATTATGCTTGATTATTAAAAACTGTCAGTACCATTTTGATGGGTTAGGGGAGATAACACAGCTTTGCTGACAGGCACGAAAAGAAGGGAAAGATAAAAGGAAGAGAACAGAAAAGGTAGAAAAAAATACTGGCAGCCAGGATGAGGAGCTAAGAAAATTACAGACAGAAACATGCGTTCTCCTCTGCATCGCGAGCCTCTTGGCAGCAAGTGACATCTTCCCAAGGGCCAACCGGAAACCAAGAGCCGACCTCCCAACGGACAGATCCCTGGGACTGGGGAGTTACGCTGTGGCGAGTGTGGCAAGCGTCTCTAAGTTCCGAGGGAGTGGTACAATGTGCCCAACGCATGCGGCCTCCTTTCCTTGACTGGACAGTGAAGCATCCGTTTACACAAATTCTGCACCCTGGGAACTCCGTGGTGGTCTCCTGATTCACCAGCCACAACCCACACCTCCTTGTCCTGGGGACTGCGCTGGAATCCAGGGGACAGGCTCCCAGCAGGTCTGCTCAAGTCAGTATTTCCAAGGGGAGGAGGAGCTCACAACAAATAATCACCTCACTCAAGCCTCAAGCATTGAGGGCGCAAAATGCTTTGGCTATAGTGTCAAAGTCTAGAGCACCCCAAATCTTAGACTTGGTGTTAGGCTTAGGGCGGGCACTATAAAATCTTCTTCAAGGTGAGGATCAGCATTAGTGGTGGGGTGAGGGCTGCTGTCCCTGGAGATGCTGAAACACACAGCCAGCTGTTTTAAATCTGGGCTCACGTTGTCTGACCTCCTAGTGATGTGACAGATACCAACATATGTTCCAAAGTTCGATCCCCAGCACCAAAAAATAAATAAATAAATAAATAAATAAATAAATAAATAAATAAATAAATAAAAAGAAAGAACAAAAGGAGTATTTAAGAAAGGAAGAAAAAATACAGACTAACTTCTATAGCCACCTGTTTTGTAGCCACATATCTCGCTGCTATGCTTATATTCTTTCCCGAGTTGTTAAGAGTTCAGCACTCGGACTCTTTTGTCCTAAACCAAAGCATATGTGTGTCAAAACTGGAAAACTTCCCATTTTCTCCTACTCTATATTCTTATAAAAGAGAAGTCAAATTCCAACAACTCATTCTTATTAAAGGCCCATCTGTGTTAGACGACAGCACAGGATGGAGTCCCACTATTCCAGCACTTTCTGCCTGGGGCATGGCCTCCGCACCTGTCTGTGTTCTCTTGCAGAGTAGATCATGATAGTCCTTGGCTGAGCCCTGTGCCACATGCTGGGAGCAGGAGTAATGTTTCAGTCCAGCGGAGGCTCAGCGGTGCCCACAGAGCCTCCTAAGTAATGCAAGACCATTTGTAGGAAGAGGACCCGAGCTCTCGCTTGTTTGTATGACTTGGCGATTACACACCCTGAGACCCGTCAGTGGGCAGTGTGCGCCTGCCTTGGTATGAGCACTCTACAGATGAGAGAGGATCTATCGCTCTCCTACCTTCCCAGCAGGGTGAGGGTCAAACAAATAATGGATGCCACATCAGCATGTACATGAGTTTGGAAAGCTCAAGTCCCTGGATCCTGATCTTCCCTTCCTCCCTCCCCTTTTCCACCGCTCCTTTTTCCTTTTATACATCACATGTCTCCTGTCTGAATTAAGTGGTCACAGGTATTATAAGGAATTTCAAAACAAGTCAGAAATGTCCTTAAGATGCCTAAAACTCTACAGGAAAAGAAACATAGATAACATTCTCTAGGAGTTTCAGGGAGGGAAAGATAGCTTCCCGTGTAGGGGTCAGGATGACCTCAGGGAGAAGGGGTGTCTGAGCAGGCCCCCAAGTGAGACCTTGAAACATGGAGTTGATGGTGAAGAAAGGCATGCTGGGAGAGAACCAACGGTCACAATGGGGCAGAGAGACAGACATGGGGCCTGCACAGGAAGAAGAAGCTACACCACAGACAGCTAGAACTCCCTGAAAGGAGAAGGGAGAGACAGCTAGAAAGGCAGACTGGAGCCAGACAGGGGAAGCCCCACAGGTAAAGGGCCTGCCCACGAGCCTGAGCACCCAATTCCCCGTCTGGATGAGCTGTATAGCACGCCTCTGTCAGAAATGTCCTTAAGATGCTTAAGATGTCCTAAATGTCCTTACGATGTCCTTCGGCCCTCACATGCTTGCCAGTTGGAAGAGCCAGTCCTCCCAGACAGGGCTCAGATCTGTCCTCTATATCTCTGGGCTTATCCTACTAGTGTTCAGAATCTGTTCTCCACAACGGTATTGCACACGGATAGATCTTAAACACGATTTTATCATGTTAATCCCCATCTAAGATGCTGCAGTGCTTCCTATTACCAGAGATAACACTCTGATACCACGGGTAAGATGCCAAGTGTGCTGTGATCGGGCCCTCGCTGGGCCTTGTCCTCTATCCTCCTGCCATACTGAGTTCCTTGCCCTTCCTAACCCCATGCTGCCTTGGCCCTCTGCACCTCTGAGTCTGGGGTTCTTTCTGTGCAGAATCTAACTTTCTCCCTTCCTCTGACTGTCTGGGACTTGCCCTTATTTTTGGATTATTATTTAACATTGTTCTGTGTGGCAGTTAACCTTGTGTCAACTTAATTGGCTTCAGAAACACATGGGGGATTAGTAAAACACACTTCTGGGTGTGTCTGGGTGGGTCACGGAGGCGTGACCTTGGGAACTACAGATGGTCTCTGGCCCCTTCCTGTATGGCACTGTTCCTGGCTCTGCTGGACTAAGCAGTATTGCTCCACTATACCCTTCCAACATAACGTTGCTGCCTTGTAGCCAGCCAACCACTGACTGAACCCCCAGAAACCACAAACAAAGTTAAACCTTGTCTTTAAGAGGTACTGGGTACTGTGCCCCAACAATGGGAAAGCTGACTAATACATTCGGGAGTTGCTAGCCAATGCAATCACAGAAAAGAAAAAAAGAAGCAAAATTAGCATTCGTAGATAGGATTATTTATCTAGAAAAATGTAAGAGAGTCACCTAAAAAATACCACTCAAAAAAAGTGAAACAACTGTAGAGTTCAGTAAGAGAGTAGTTGCAAAATTAATCTACAAAAGCAAAATCGTAGCTTTATACATATATTAACCACCCAGGAACTATAGTGTTTGCATAAACTCCTTTATTGGAGCTTAATACAAAAATAGTAGGGGAAAATTATTTTAGTAATAAATCAAGACTTATAAAGAAAAGTTTTAAATTCTACTAGAAAGATGGCAGTAGCATGGGTCCTTCTCTGCCTCATTCAATGCTGATGCTTTGAAGACACCAAGAATGCTGTCTAAAACAATCTAAAAATTTAATGAGAGACCGATCAAAACATAAATGGGGTTATTCAAGGACAGCATCAACCTTGCACTTGAAAAATACACAGGAAATAAGGATATCAGCAAAAATTCATGTATTTAAGGTTCCTGAGGTATGGAAAATCTGATGACCCAAAATGTTATTTGTGGAACTGCAATCTTTTCAAAGAACAATTTGTTTCTGTCAATATTCAAAATGTGTGTTTTCTCAGCTGCAATTCTACAGATATAGTCACACAATTATGTGAAAATGTCAGAAAGCATATCCCTTTTATCATTTCTACTGTTAGAAAGTAGAAAAAAGGAAGCAGTCTAAATGCCTATTGATAATGGACCTATCACGTAAGATTCACCTAAACAATGGAATAGTATACAGCCATCCTCAAGCCAGAGGTAGACCCACGGAGAGTAAAACAGAAGTGAGTCTACCACTGCTGTTAAGTGAAAAGGGCAAGGTGTGCAGAAATACGGGTACTATGATCCTATTTCTGTTTTTAAATTACATAGTTAGACATGAGTGGAAACATTCCGGAAGGCTGCCTTTGATAACGGATTCAAGAAGGAAATGTCACCTCCATAAAACAGAAAAGATGCCTGTTTTGTCATATGCGGATCTCTGCATCTTCTTCAGAAGCATCTGAACGAGGAGAGGTGCGTGGCCCTCTGGACACCACCGTATTACAGGACTGACATCAGCAATGATTTTCTTGCTGGCTTCCCAAATGGGGTTGAGAAAGGAGGGAGGGAGGGTAGGGAAGGAAAGATGAAGAAAGGAGAAAGGGAGGAAGGAAGGGACAGAGGGAGGGAGGGAGGATGGAATTAAGGGAGGGAGGGAGGAGGACACGGAAAGAAAGAGAAAAGGAGGTCCTACTTGCAGACTAACCAGGCAGTAGCACATGGTCTGGCTAGAAAAGACAGGCTCAGCGACACAGAGGGGTGGCCAGAAGACAGCATGACCAGGTAAGAATGGCAGAGACCCGGATGAAGAATGAGGAAGAGTCCACTTCTCTGCTGCGGAAGCTCAAGGTCCGTGAGCTGGCAGGCCTGGTATGTTTCAGAGCAGCCAGGAAGCAGCAAGTGCCAGCCCCACGGTGTCAAGCCTACAGTGACACCATGCCCAGGACTCCTCCAGGCAAGCAGGAAGCCCTGTGGGCAGCTCCGGACCATGACCTCTTTTTTCTGGAACCATCTGAGGCCATAGCTGGTCCAGAACAAGTGACTGGCAAGCCACACTTCCTTCTATCACTTTGGCTTATTATTTTCCTCACAGGGTGCTGGAAATGACAACTGAAAAGCACTTAGCAGGGTCTCTGGCAAAGAGCTGGTTCTCAAAAATAAGCTTATTATTAAGTCGCCTGAAGAACTCTGTCAAGAGTTCTAAGCACTACAACTGCAGAAGTCATCGGGAAGTCTGGTTCCTAAGGAGACTCCTGCCTCCCCACTTATCCAGGCAATACACAAACAGGCTGTCTTCCCAAACACATTAAAAACAAACTTGGAGCTGCTGCTTCTGTATTTCTTATTCTTGTCAAACTTTCGAAATTAACCCACCCTCATCAGGCCCCAAGTATAAAAAGTGCTCTCTGATCTCATCTTTAAAGAGTCTTACAACCAGACTCTGCTTTCCTTTCTCCCCTCTGGCCAGCTGCATCACACTGCTCACAGGTAGCACCAGAGTCCACTCACCACTGCGGGAGGGTCATTCCATTCTTCATAGGAGATGGCAGCATATGGGTAGATGCGGTCATTGATGATCTGCAGCGTGGCCAGGGCTATGGCTTTGATTGACCGGAAGTACGCTTCCCAGAACCACCGCGCCTGCAAAGAAAGCAACCCAGCTGTAAGTGGCCAGTGAGTGAGGCGGGGTGCGGAATGAGATGCTCGATCACGCGCAACTCTGGTTTGGGTAATTCCTTTCTGCCTAAAGACAGTGTTTCCATGGGTGATGAGTGTCTGGAACAGGTTCCGAGGTTCCTGTGTGTGATGAACAAAGAACTGCATATGCACGCAATGGCAAGAAAAAAGCAGTAAAGCTTATTAAGGCAATAGTAGGCTCACAGCAAGTAGGTTCACGCCTGTGAAAGGAAAATGGCACAAGCACCAATACAGGGGTTTAAAATGCTTAGGATATAAGGGGTTTAAAATGCTGTGCCCGTTTTGGTGTGCCTTCCACTGGGGTCTCTTCCAGAGCAAAATTGACAACATGATTGACAGGGTGCCAAGTGAGGTCAGCTGCACCTAATGCACATGTCCTTTCCCATAATCCACTCTGCTGGAAGCGGAAGGATGGATGCAGACCATATGCATGAGCCTTCAAAGCGCTCCAGGTAAAGACAGGTTCCTGGGGTTGTTGGTGTGCATGTATCCTGGTCTGGGGTTCTGGAGTTTTCCAAGGCAGGCTCAGGGCTCTTTGCTTTTCTTTCCTCTGCCTCCATGTAGTAAACCTTAGGACAAGGGTGAGGGTTTGGCCCTGGGGCACAGCGAGGCTCCGGGGAGTGGTCCCACAGCCCCAGTTGTACAACCTGAATTGACAGGGGTGCTGGGGAAATGTCCTCTACTGTCCATGCCAGCACCACCAGAGGCGTTCATTCACCAAACATAGTCAGAACCCAAAGGTAGCAAGTGAAATACACAATGGATTCAATTGAAATAAAAAGAAACCCTGTGTTGATGAAAATACTAATGTTTCATATCGCAGCAAGATTAGAGTGTATTTTTACCTCTGCACTTACTAGCCAGCTAGGGAACACTCTAGCACCCCAGAAGATCCCCGGGGAACTTCCCAGCCAGGATCTCACCCTATTCTGGTATCTCGTGTGTTCACTCTTGAATTTCATGTAAGTGGAATGCAACACTTTTTACTCTTTTGTGTCTGACTTCTTTGGCTCAACAATACCTAAATTGGGTTTTGGTACGGAGGTTATGCTGGCCTCATGGAAAGAGTTAGAAAGAGTTCCCTCTTTTTCTATTTCTTGAGAAATTTTATGCAAAATTGGCTCTATTTTTTCCCCTGAAAAGTTTTGGAAGAATATGTTAAAGAAGCCATGGGATAGGTATTTTTTTGTGTATGAAGATTTCAAATTATGGGTTTTCTTTCATAGATATCTGATAATACATACACTCGTGTGTGTCAGTTTTATAAGAAGTGCTTTTCAAGGTGTTTATTTCATCTAAATTATTACATTTATTGCAACAAAACTGTGCATTAACATCTATTTAATGTCTGTAGAATTTATATGAATACACTCTTCATTCCTGAAATTGTTAATCTGTGTTTTCTCATTGTGCTCAATCGGTCTTTATCAATTTTATAAGTCTTTTTCAAAAAACTTTTCAACCCAATCTTTTCATTGAGTTGGCTTTCTCTATCATACATTTCCCTCCTATTTTGTTCATTTCTGCTTATTTTTATTATTTCCTTCTATTTTGGAAAAGTTTAACCTTGCTTGTAGCTTTTTGAGATTGAAGTTCAAATCATTACTTCAACTAGTCTTTATTTCTACTGTATGGGAAGCTACAAATTTCTCTCTATACAATATTTTAAATGCATACCACATATTTATATATCATTTTCACTGATAGCCTATCACTTAGATAGACTAGTCTACTTTCCATGTCTTCTTTGGCTTATAGGCCATTAATTAAAAAAAATTTTATTAGTACATTTGTAATACATAATGATTACATTCACTGTGAAGAGCTGGTCCCTGTACACAATATATAGTTTTTAAAACTTTGTATGTACATGTATGT
Organism: Hystrix cristata; assembly: GCA_004026905.1. Lineage (NCBI taxonomy): Eukaryota > Metazoa > Chordata > Mammalia > Rodentia > Hystricidae > Hystrix > Hystrix cristata. The sequence continues at coordinate 119,620 of PVJO010000785.1, read as the reverse complement.
GCATCAATGATTGTGGGTATAAATACATAAATTTCCCAAAATTTTACTTTCAAATTTGTACCCTCAAAGTTTGTCTCCAATAAAAATCCAATAAAAATCATAAAATTTGGGGTTTTAATATTCACCCTATCCAAAAATCTTTTGCTTCTAATTATATAGTCTCTTTACACTTAGTGTAATTATTGATATAGCTGAGTTTAAGTGTATAATCATTCTGTTTCATTTGTTCTTTTCCTTTATTTTTCCTTTCTTATCTTTAGAACAAAAATTATCATTATTCCCTATTTTTCATCTTCATTAGCTTACTGATTAACCTTTTGTTATTCTTTTTACCATATTAATTTTGGAAGGATATCTCTACCTGTCTAGGTAGAGAATTCTAGGTTAGCAATTATTTTCTTTTAGAACATTCGAGATAAAATTCTACTGTTTTCTGGAATTTTTCTGCAATGTCTTCATCCACGTTTTTACTGATAAAGCAGCTGTCAGCCTTACTATTGTTCCTTTAAAACGTTTTCTGACTACATTTAAAGTTTTCCATGTCTTTGGCTTTCAGCGATTCAACAATAATGTACCTAGATGTGGTTTTCCATTTTCCTGCTAAGGATCATACACCTTCTTCAATCTGTGGCTCAATGTCTCTCACTGATTTTAGAAGATTCTCGGCCAACATTCAAAAAACGTTGCTTCAGTCATACTGCCCTCTTCTAGGACTTCAAATATACACATATGTGAAATATATTTCAGTGTTTTCACTCTGGGCCAGGAGTCACTGATTCTTTTGTCTATATTTTTCTTCTCTGTTTCCATCTAGGTATTTTCTAACTTTTCTCCTGATTAAGTAATCTTCTACCCTTTTTCTTTGGTGTCTAAAACTGCTGTTAAGTCTCTTAATTTGCATTCCTGTATTCAGCTCCACAATTTCTGTTCGGTTTATTATTATATGTGCTGCCGAAGCGAGCACTCTGTTCAGTTTATTAATTTTACTTATTTGTTTCTTGGTGCTGGGGATGGAGCCTAGGGCCTTACATAGAAACTGTAGAGGTCCTGGATGCCGTGGTCATCTCCCCCTACGAACGTGACACATTCTTGTGGCAGGTACAGAGAATGCAATCAGGCAACCTGAGTGCTCTACCTGCCCCTTAATCCTATGCTCTGGGTCCTCTGGGCCTCCAAGAAGGGATGGGGCATCTCCTGGGACCCCACCTTCGCAGGCCTTGCACCCAGGGCTCTGTGGCTGCTGAAATATTTGTGCTGCTCTTTGCTGCAATGGCTCTTCCTGCGACATGTCTTTCTCACTGTGATCGCTCTCTCTCCCTGGCATCTTCCTCTCTGCGACTGCTTTCCTGCTTCAATTCGTGTTGCTGCTTACTCTCCCACCAACCAGACAAAATGTTTTCTGCACATTCCATGGACCTGAAAGAACCTGTCTTCTCTGTGAAGCCTTCATGGTCCCTCCGAATACCAGCAGTGCCCTTCCTAAGTCACCCGCAACCTGCAGCCATTTCGTCTGGCAAGTCTGTTGTCACACGCTGCTCTGTGATGTTCTCAGTGGTTGCAGACAGCCAGGCCTCTCTCCAGTTAGATCATGAGTAACCCTGGCAGAAGGACCACTCCCCTTTTTCTGTCCTTTGCTAATGTTAAGAGTGCTTTACCTGCTACAAAGCACTTTTATATCCATGATCTCACCTCTGTAACCACTTGTTGCTTACTGGGGGCAGACACAAGCTTCATTTTATGTGGGAGGAAACTAGATACAACAATCTTGAGTGGCAGAATCAAGATTCCAACCCGTGATTCCGAACTCTCAATTCAGACCTCTTCCTCTTTCCAGAGTATTAAGAAGACCAGCACAGAGTATGTTTTATGGGAAACTGAGCAGTATAAAAATTTACTAAGCACCATGGGCACACGCGCACACACACACACACATGCACCCTGAATTCTTACCTTCTTTTCTACCCAAATGGGCGTGCCATCATATATATATATATATATATTTTTTTTACTCTAAATGATATTCAAATGAAACCAGACTCCAACGTAAGCATGCCCAGAGCTCAGAGCAGCCTTGGAGGTTCAGAGAACATGGTGATTGGCTGCAAATCCACCTTCAATACCGGCCAACGGCGCAACTGCGGGGCAGAGCTTCAAAAGCAACATGTCTCCAATCATCTCTCCCCATCCACAAACTGCAGCTGACGTGGAAAGGAAGCAAGTGCTGCCAATAATTACAGCTCGAGTGTCTCCGGCAGAGCACAGCCGAGCTTTTCGGGCTTAATTGTTTCTGCAGGACCTCTGCGACTCCTAAGTGTTCAGAGCACGGTAATTTACATCCCCTCTAGGACGCGGTGTCAGCTACTTGTCCGCAGAGAGGAAGGAGTTTCCAGTTATGTTGGCAGTCTACGAAAGCACCTCTGTTCCCATCCAGAGAGCAGATGCAAAGAAATGCTTATTAGGTTCACCCTCGACCCCCTCAAAAGAGAAAAGTAAACTGTGAGCCACATTTATATCTACCTACACAGTCTGGATGAGCGATTCTTCCGGAGCGATGCAGAGTCCCCGCACGCTAAGCTGTGGTGGCTGTGACTAAAGAGATGGTCACAGATGCAGAGATGGGGGCTTCGAATTGAAACTGCCACTTCAGTTTATATATTAATGTCTGATTTTCAGTGACAAAATCAATAGGATTGATAATAACAAGTGCTTAAGTGAGGACGGTTTGGTGTCCTGGAAGGAACAAAAGAGGGAAAATCCTGCACAATTTCAAGTCACCAAACTGGGTGTGTGTGTGTTACTGGGGACTGAACCCAGGAGCTACTAGGCTACATACTCAGATTTTTTATCTTTTATTTTGAGACTGTCCAAGTTGCCCAGGCTGGCCTCAAACTTGGGATCCTCCTGTCTTGGCCTCCTAAGTAGGAGGGATTACAGGTGTGCACCTCCGTGCCCAGCTTGTCTGTGCTTTGTGAATGTGCAGGATGTAGACCATACCACCAATCTCACAGAGGTGTGAAGATCTGACGAGGTTTACAGAGCTCCTCATTCAGTGCTCGTCCACGATAAGCAACTAGCAAATGACTGCTCTCCCTGACCCTTAGAGCCAGCGGTGCCTTTGGGGCCGTTGTCACTTGTGCTGTACCCACTCAGCACTTGGCAGCAGTCAGGGAGAGAGCGGGAGAAGGGGAGGAGGAGAGATGGAGTGGCATCCCAGTGTCACTCTCCCTTATCCCAATTCCTGATGCTGGTGAGGAAACCAAACTGTCAGAGAGCAGTTAGAAACAATGAAAAGACATCAGGTGGGAGTGCAATAGCACCTTACGCTGTAAAGCACAGCAACCAGCCACAGGTCCTGTCCAGCGTAATGTGCAGCTTCCAAGGATGTGGGCAGTTTTCCCTGGAAACTCCCCGTGTGCGGGGCGACTTCCGCTTTGCTCCCCCCGAACCCCCAGCCTCCAGCACAGAACCTTGCTGAACACAGGCAGGAAAGGCAAACCCACCTAACCACACCCCTCACAGGCACCACCGGCATCCACAAAACTTTTCCAAATCTTCTAAGTACCAATCCATGAAGTGGAAGAGGGAAAGCCACCAGTTAATAATGAAATCATATAGTCAATAATGAATTTTAACAGATGGACAGTGAGGAATGGACTGAAGGAGGACAAAGACAATCTGCTCATTGGAGGCACAGCAAGACAGAAAGGGGACTGAGAATGTCCCTTATATTATGCTAGTAGAGAGAGAGAGAGAGAGAGAGAGAGAGAGAGAGAGAGAGAGAGAGAGAAAGAGAGAGAGAGAGAGAGAACGGCTGTTCCAATTATGCCATGGCAAGCATGCTAGTTAAAAGTGGTCAGGACAGCCATCTAATAGGAGAGAGACTTTCTGTCTGTCCTGTCCGTCCATCCATCCACCCACCTGCCCTCAAGCAGTCCTAGAGCATCTGCATCCAAGGATGACTCCCAGTAGCCTTCAGTGACCCAATCAGCCTGGAACTGTCCTTCAGTCAACCCTCCTGGACAGGACACAGGTCAGTGGGCTTCATTTTGGGTACTAAAGATTTTTGGCGGAAACCCACAAAATAAAGCAGAGTGTGAAACCAGCCCGGCATGCCTCTGTCCCAATTTCCAAGCATTGCTGCGCTCCCATCACCTGATAATTACCAGCATGGTGCTTCTGCTCTGCTCCACTCCCTCCTCCCAACCCTCCAGCTGCTCACAAAAGATGCCCTCTGCTCAGGATGGAGAAAACCACAAGAGGAAGTGGCCTCCACCACAGCAAGGAGCAAAGGCCACCAAGAACCTGGAAACATAATTCGCTTGGGTCCATCCAAGAGCTGTGCTTACAGGCGAGCAGGGGAAACAAATTTCAAAGGTGCCAGACCCGTCTGTGTTAGCCTTTTCCCAGCACCACATCTGGGAGAGTCAATGCACAGGGAGGAGAGGGTGATGTTTGGTCATTATTCTGGGGGATCGGTCCCCACTCAGCAGACTCGGTACCCTCGCCCTGCACCAGGGCGGCACGGCATGGTGCAGACCTCCAGACTGCTTTGGCTATTTGGGGTCTTTTATGGTTCCACATGAATTTTAGGGGTTTTCTCCTATTTTTGTATCACTGGTATTTTGAGGGATTGCACTACATCTGTAACTTACTTCGGATAGTTTTCTTATTCTTATGTCTCTGTGTTTCAGTGTGGATAATTTCTGCTGTTCTACACATTCATGCTTTCCTGGCTGTGTCTAGTGGGCTGATAAGTCTGCTGACAGAATTCCTCATCTGTGATGCTGTGTTTTTCATTTCTAGCATTTTCATGCGAATGTATGTATACGTCCCTTCTCTCTCCTGAAAATTCTCATCTGTTCACACAGTTGTCCATCTTTTCCACTGGAAAAGATGAAGTATACTTTAACAGATGAAATATACTTAAAGTTCCTGTCTAAGAGTTCCAACATCTTGGTCATCTTTGGGTCTGCTTCTACTGACAGCTTTATCTTATGACAATACAATGCTTTCTTTTGCTTTAGTAAATAGCGAGCACTGTACACAGCAAACAGAAGAGACAGAGGTCAATATACTCGGCAATGGGCAATATACTCTTCTTCAGGCCCCTGTGCGGCAGGCTGGCCCCACCTCCTCAGCACACAGGTGGGTTTGGTGGTTCTGTGCACTGCAGACTCTGTTTCCAGTGATAAATGGTTAGAATCCAGAATATGTAAGAAACTCAACAGCAAAACCCCGCAAATAATCCACTTTAAAAATGGGCAAAAGACCTGAATGTCTCAGAAGAAGATGTACAAATAGAGTGGTGCTAAAGCTCAGTGGCAGAGTGCTTGCCTAAATGCATGATGTCCTGCGTTCCACCCTCAGTAGCACACACACTAAGTACAAATGGCCAGCAGGTATATGAAAAAAAATCTTAAGTATCACTGATCATCAGGGAACGCAAATCAAGACATCAATGAGATGTCATGTACCCCAGTTAGAATGAGAGAGTAGTTATTAAAAAGACAAAATTATCCAATGTTGGAAGGAGTGTACATTAATACAGTCATTATCAACAACAGTATGGAGCCTCCTCAAAAAATTAAAAACAGAACTATAATAGGATCCAGCAATTCCTCTACTGGGTATATATCCAAAGGAAATGAAATCAGTATGTTGAAGGGACGCCTGAACTCCGAGTTTATTGCAGTATGATTTATAGTAGCCAAGAAATGGACTCAAACTAAGTACCCATCGATAGATAAATGGATCTTAAAAATCTGATTCTTTCCTCACTACCTGTCGTAAAGGTGAGGGCCTAAGAGCAAGGAGCCCACCACCCTTCCTGAACAGTCTCACAACAACCTAGTGGGCCCAGAGCTGAGCTCTAAAAATCTTTATTCAACAGCCAAAAAACTCAATGGTGAAATGAAATTATAATCCAAGCATTTTTATTTTTGGTTGAGAACTTTTGTGCACAGACTTTTTGGTTGTTTGTTCTTTTCTACTCCATTATTACAAATATGAGAGTTACATGACAACTTACCTAGAAGTAGAAAAGGGAAAAAACTGATCAACCAAATCAAGCCAGAAAAGGGAGGGCCCTGATTTTCCCACCTGACTCCTCCCTCAAGCTTGCAATCTCTGCATGTGCAATATGCCTGAACTTGGACCTTATATATGATCTTCCTGGGGTGGTGGAGGCATCTAACCCCCACCATCTTGTGTGAGTCAAGCACAGAGAAACTAAAGACACATGAGTAGGTCACCGTGTCAAGCACAAACCTGGTGCCAACAGCAAAGAACTGGTAAGACAGGTGCTGACTACCTTCATGAGTCTACCTTTTTCTGTGCACACGCTTCACTCCCTGAGTCCTTGGGGAACCAGGTCAGGAATCCTGTCCCATGAATGGTCTCCCTTCTGCTTGAGCACAAGTCCCAGTAAAGCCTCATTCAGATGATACTGTTTGCCTATTCATGATTTCTATCTTGAATTGTGCAAAAGAGCCCAAAGCTGAGCTGGTAACATTATGAGCTGGTAATACAAAAAGTTGAGAGCTGGTGACACCAAGATGTGCTTTGTATCTTTACGACTGCTATCCCAAACTGAGCAAAAGAACCCACAGCAGAATGGCAACATTATGACCCCACGGAAGCCTTTCTCACAGCCTGGAGGCTCTGTCAGCACATCCTAAGCCCACAGTACCAGTTTCTCTAGGGGAAGAGGGGAAGTTCACACATATCAATACACCTTAACTCAGTGACTCAATAAACACCAACAAATGGAGCTCACCTTCTTTAAAATAAAAAGGGATTTCTGAAGCAAAAAGATTAATATAACTGGGATAGATCAGCATGCCATTTTCTTTAATAAAATACTTATTTTGCTAATTTAGCTATATTCAAAATACCTTATGACAGTATCTTTCCTTGCTCCCTTATGTATGAAGCTATTTCATTTGCTCCCTCCACATGAATCTTCCTGAAGTCTTTGCTGTACTCCAAAGCACTGCTATGATCTGCGACCCTCTTCCCAGCCTCTCAGTTTCACCTCTAGTTATCTGAACTTGGTACTTTCAGAATCCGCATACATGACACTCATTGGAAATGCACATAAAGCCAACAGACATTGGTTCACACAAGACCAGCAGGAGAGTTGATCTCACAATTTTTTCATAGGTGTAATTTTTTATCTCTTTGTCATGCAAAGTTGTAATCAATTTATTTTTGCCTCTTTCTTTTCAGATAGTTTTGGATTTAGAGACCTTCTTTTCCTAATACTAAAGTATTACCATGATCCAATCATCAAAACTAAGAGGTTCACACTGGTACAAATGTATTAGCTAAACCACAAACTTCTTTTTTCTTCTCCAGACTCCCCTAGCTGTCTTCTAAAGTCTTTCTTCTGTTCCAAGATCTGATGCAGAGTATCACACTGCATTTACTTGTCATGCCTGCTCATCTCCTCCAACCTGCAACACTTGCTCAGTCTTTCCTGACTTTGACACTCAGATCAGGCCTGCTCAGGAATTCTGTAGAACATTCCTCTTCATTTTGGGTTTTTCTGATGTTTTCCATTTTTAGATGGAGGTTATGGGTTTCAGAGAAGAGGGCACAGGTGAAGGACCCTTCTCTTCTCATGGTGTCAGGGGACTGTGCTGCCACCATGACTTACGGAAGGTACCACAGCGGGTTCTAGGCAGTGGGGTCTCCAATGCACAGTTACTATCATGCTGTCTTGCATGCTGTCCCTTAGAAGCAAGTCACTAGGTACACTCCATGTCAAAGTGGACGGTAATCAAACTCCACGTCCTGGAGGAAGGAGCAGCAAATAATCTAGCACGATGGTTTTAATGTGCTTTGAAAGGTTTAAAAATTACAAAATTGCATTCAATGAGTATTATAATTTTAAACCTACTTTATGTATACATATAGCCTTACACTAAAATTCTTAAACCTACCAGGATTTGTGACAGTAGAAGACATAAAAATGTTTTCTGTATTCATTAATAACTTCACCAAAACAAAAAATCTGACATTTGCCACTTAAGTTGAAACCTGACAATGTATCTTATCTATTTAAGAAAAAAAGCATATAAACACTTTTCATTTTAAAAAGTCTTAAGAGAAAATATACTGGACCCTTAAAAATTTCTGAAATTCCTTCCAGTCTCACATTTTAATCTGCTCTGATATTTACACAAAATTATTGTACAAAAATAAAAGTAATCAACCAATTTAATAACATGGAAAAGAATGAAACAAACCTTAAGAAAACTATAGAAGTAATTAACAAATATGAAAACAGAAAAAATGGAAAGGAATTTAAAAATAAATCTAAGAGCTTTCCATAGATTAGTTATTAAGGAAGCCCTAGAGAACCAGCTAAAAATCTATCAAAGCTAAGAAGAAGTTGTCAGCTACAAAATATTCTTACACTAATACTCTTTTATCCCAGCAACACCCAGTGATGTTTTACATACTACATAAATGAATCAGTAGCAGAGAAGATTCTCATAGTTCTGATTACTTGTAGTTCTGGTGATTGACTATTAGCTGCCTCCCCCAAAACCCACTACCTCCCTCATCTTTACTATCAAAGCCAACTAAAATACTAAATGCCTCCTTGTAGCCATGGATGACAATGTGACACAGTGCTGGCCAATGCGGTACGTCCTTGGGGGTGTGAGGAACCCACGAACACAGTCCTGCTGCAATGAACCTTTGGTGTCTCCCCGGGGCCCTCTCCCTTCTGCTGCCTGGTGAAGCAGGTGCACTGTCACTGACAACACAGGACCAACACCCCGAGGGTGACAGCAGAAACACAGGAAGCCTGCTCTCCCATGGCGCCATTTAGTCACACCTGCCCTAGATTACCCACTTCCGGTTTGCTCTCCCTGAGAGACAAATAGACAGTTACTTCTTCAAGCCATGGTTAGTGGGTTCTGTTAGCTTAGTTAAATATCTTCCTGATACTGTCCTCTTTTACAAAGACCATAATGCAGACACCATTTCCTGAAATACAAAAGCAATCCTTTTTTGAGGTGATAAGATCCTATACCTATAAACACAAACCAATCAGCTAGCAATATGCAAAGTAATTATGGGACTGAGGAAGGCAGGTTATTAAAAAAAAAAATCAATAGGTCTATTCCACTTCTATTAGGTTACAGTAGATCACAAAAGACTGCCATCCATTTCACAACAGCAGAACACTGAACAGAACAAAAAAATCTGAATTTTCTTTAAAGCCAGTCTGTATTCTTCAATTGTGCTAAATTCACTTATTAGTTCACTGGGGTGTTTGTGGATTTCTTTGGTGTTTATATAATCATATCATCTCCAGATGAAAGTATTTTTCTTTTTTCTTTTTTCCCTAGTACTACAGCTTGAATCTAGGGCCTCATGCATGCTAGGTAAGTGCTGTACCACCGAGCTACATCTTCAGCCCTTATTTTTATTCTGAGACAAGGTCTTACTAAGTTACACAGGCTGGCCTCAAACCTGTAATCTTTCCATCTCAATCTCCTGAGTGGCTGAGATTATAAGTCTGTGCAACTATGACTAGCTTCCTTCCCATTTTTATGTCTTTTATTTTTATGTATGTATGTATGTATGTATGTATGTATGTATTTATTTTTCTGGGTGCTGGGGATTGAACTCAGGGCCTTGGGCTTGCTAGGCAAGTGCTCTAGCACTTCAGCTAGATCCCCAACCCCCTTTTAATTTCTTTTTGAGGAAAGTATTCAATATTATTAGGCCATTAAGTATAAGTGCTAGTTGTAAGATTTTTGTAAATATACTTTATCAAATTGCAGATATTCCCTTTTACTGTACTCCCCTTTTGGTGAGAAGAATAAGGAATTTCCTCAATAATTCGGGTTAATGAGTTTTATCAAATAACTTTTTTCTACATTTAAAAGAGGAATCAGAAGGGTTTCTCCTTCATTATCTTAATGTAGTGATTTACACTGATTAAATCCATTCAGTGTTAACCCACTTAGCAATTCTGGTCTCAATAATGTCATCCTTTCTTTTATACTGTTGGATTTGCTTAGTTTTATTTTGTTTAGAATTTTGCATCTGTGTTAATATGACAAAGCTGCCTGACACCTTTGATAAAACGTACCATTATAACACCAGGAAAAAAGTTTCCATTAGAATATGACACAATGTTAAAACTGTATCAACTATAACACAACCTTGATAGCAGAGATTTTTAAATGTGAAAAAATATGGGCCTTCAATCAATTCACTATAGCGTACATATTCTTGACCTATCCGGTAATCCTGTAATTGATGTATCTCCAGTTCACATACAAGGCAGGCAGGCTTAGGTTTTTGTTTTTTTTTTAAACAAGAATATTGGTACATTGTATACATAATGGTCACATTCATCATGGTTGTTTTGTACCTGTAAATGATATATCTTGGTTCCCCCCTCTTCCCCACCCTCCCTTCCATTTGCTCACCCTTCCCCATTGCAGCAGGTTTATTTACATTTTTCCATTTTTTTCCCTTTCTGCTTTCTTTTCTTTCTCCCTTCTGTCTTTTCCCCCTTCTCCCTATCTAGGTCTACTCTCTTTTGAATACTATCTTTTTTTTCTTTTCTTTTTTTGGTGCTGGGGATCGAACTCAGGGCCTTGTGCTTACTAGGCAAGCACTCTAGCCACTGAGCTAAATCCCTAGCCTTCTTTTTTTTTATTTTTACCAAGAACATGTATTGGTACATTGTATACATAATGATCATAATCAACATGGTTATTTTGTACCTGTACATGATACATCTTGGTTTTCACCCCTCTTTCCCCCCTTCCCCTCCCCTCCCTTCCATTCACCCACCCCTCCCTATTTGCAACAAGTGTAGTTACATTTTTCCATATATCTTTTTTTTCAACATAATCTCTATTATACCTCTTTGTCCTTATTTACACTTATGGTTTCTCATATCAGAGAAACAATTTGATATGTACTCATGAGAGTGTCTGATTTATTTCACTTAAGAGTATGTTCTCAAGGTGCATCCATTTACCTACAAATGTCTCTAGTTTATCCTTTTTTATAGCAGAGTAGTATGCCTTTGTGTAGAAAAACCACATCTTCTTTAGCCATTCATTAATTGTTGGGCAAATGGGTTGTTTCCAAGACATAGGTATTACAAATTGTGTTGTTATGAACATGGCTGTGCATATATCACTGTGGTATGATGATTTTAATTGTTTTGGGAAGATACCAAGCAGAGGAATAGCTGGGTCAAATGGAACCTCTAGTTGTAGTTTTCTGAGGAATCTCCACACTGATTTCCACAGTGGTTGGACCAGTCTACATTCCCACCAACAGTGCAGGAGGGTCCCTTTTTCCCTGCAGCCCTGCCAGCATTTGTTATTGGTTGATTTCTTGATAATAGCTGTTCTTTCTGGAGTGAGATGGAATCTTAGCATTGTTTTGATTTGCATCTCTCGAATGACCAATGATGCAGAACACTTTTCATATATTTATTTGCTATTTTTATTTCTTCGTCTGAGAAATGTTTATTCATTTCAGATGCCATTTTTGGATAGGGTCTTTAAATTTGGGGAGGTTTAATTTTTTTGAGTTCTTTATATATTCTAGATGGGAGGCAGGCTTACTATCAGTAACTTGTTCCTGGTCACAAAGCCTGGGACCCACAGGCCCAGAACTCAGAGGTATCTTGCCTAATTCTATAGCACATGTTCTTTCTCCACAGTCCTGTCAACAAAGCTGCCCTGCAGGGTAAACCCACAATGCAGCCAGGCTTTTATTCAGGTCAGGTTTAACCTTTAAGGCTTTTCACCCGCACAGAGTTCTCTGAATGTCATTCATGAAGCAGAACATGCTTCTCAAGCACCTTGCCAAGGGAGACTCATTAAGAACACCATATGCTCAAATGAAGTGAGAAAGGCCCTGTATAGTCCAGTGATTAAATGACTCCAATGTGTATGAAAGTGGCCCAAGTCCCAGGGATGCTCAGAACTACGCTGTATAATTACTGCGGTGAGTGGCATCAGCTGTAGGATGACCACAACTTAAGACTCTGTCTGTAGCACCAACTTTGGTAGCGGAAGGAGTACACAAACAGGCTATATATGACTCTGATTTGGACTCTACCACTGAATAGTTATAGAAATGTTGATAAGACATTTAACTTTTCTAGATTTCTCTCTATATCTCAAAACTAAGATAGAACTATCTCAAAACTAAGATAGAACATGATCCTTAAGGACTTTTCTACATCTGAAATTCAGTGACTTTCCTGCCAAATTTCTGCCCCTTCTAGGAAAAAAACAAAATGTTTTTTCATTCCTGGGGTTGGACCCAGGGCCTTTGCAGTGAACTATATCCCTAGCCCTTTTTGTTTTTGAGCCAGTGTCTCACTAAGTCACTAAGTTGTGAAGCTGGGCCCGATCTTACAATCCTCCTGCCTCAGCCTGGCACACTGCTGGCATTATAGGTATGTGCCACCACATCCACCTTCTACTCAAAAATTCTTAGTGTCTCCCTATACTCATCTCTTCTGCCTGACATTCATCATCCCCCAAGAGCTTTTGCTCCCAACATAACAAAATTACAGCCCACCATTTCTTCCATGCATCTGTGCACGCCTCTTTCCTGCTGGCCTACAAGCTCATGAGCGTTATTTTCTCCATGGTACGCCTATGCCCTAGAATGCTGTTTCTCCTCTGTGGTATCTACTAAAATTCTACCTGACAGACTTCCTTCCAGTTTCTGGTCCAGCATTTCAGGAATTTAGAATTCACTACTCTGTCCTAATACAAGTAAAAGGCTGAACAAACTGAAAAATCAACAATTCTTCTCCAATTCACCGGATGAGTGAGGTCACAGGGCAATCTACTTACTGCCTCTTGCGCCCCCAACCTGGAGCCATAAGTGGTGAAGACACAAAATCACAAGGTACTGGAGCAGGAACCTCTGTGGGAACCAGCATCCAGGTTGGGAAACCTGAACTGGAATTGACAGATCACAGAGGCTCAGTGTGCACATGAGTCTGATGGTAAACATGCGCCAGGGTACACAGTGATGGAGGGGGTGTGTCTGCAAACACGTCTGTGAGCTGTACAAGAAAGAGTTCAATCAGGTTCTCATGATGAATAGCAGAGAGAAAAAAATAAATAAATAAATTTGGTGTTTCTAGGAAGGGCAAAAAAAGTAACCATTCTGAAACACACCAGAGCATTCTGTCCTTCACAAGGCTGCCCGTAGGGGAAACCACTGTCCCAAAGGCCACCTGCTAATGTTATAGCAAAGTTCAAACTACCTGAGCAAAAGAAACACCCAGGTCACAAACCAGCTCCAGCCTCTTATCATGGCTAAGGGAACACTCCTCGACACACCTACTCACACTGTCCCATACGAGGAGTAGGGAGCTAAGAAGCAGGTCACGCTCACCGAGAGACTCAGCCCTAATCACAGGCACAGAGAACATCTCCTGGCCCAGCGCCTCCCCACCACATGACAGACCTATTTCCCAGAGCTCTGTTCTCCCAGTCACTGCATCCAGACTTGAACAAGAAATTAAGCATACTCCAGGCAAAAAAACTGAAGAGAATGAAAAAGCAATAAAACCAAAATTAGATATGGGAGGGATGCTGGAATGATGAGAACAGAAATTTAAAATAACTATAATTAATATACTAATGGCTCTAATGGAAAAAGCAGACAACATATAAGAACAAACAGATGATGTAAGCAGAAAGATGGAAATTCCAAGAAGGAATTTATTGAAGGGAAACTCAACTTCTAAAAGACTGTAACAGGTAGAACACTTGCCTAGCAAGCGCAAGGCCCTGAGTTCAATCCCCGGCACCCTCCCTGCGAAAGACTACAACAGAAAAGACAAATGCATTTGATGGGCCGTAAGTTGTCACAACAGAGAAAAACATCTCTGAACTTGAGGATATTAGAACTTTCAAAACTGCCAAGAAGACGGAAAGAAAAGAGAACAGAATATCCAAGAACTGTGGAACAAGTATAAAAGATATACCTACAGTAATGGGAATAAGTGTAGGAAAAGAAAAAAACAGAGACAGGAACAGAAATAATATTTGAAGCAATTCCCCTCAAACTGTCAGACACCAATCTACAGATCCAGAAAGCTCAGAAAACACCAAACAGAACTGTTATGGTTCAGGTCCAGATGTCCCCCCAAAGCCTCATGCACTCATAGTTGGAGCCTTTCGGAGATGGCTGGCTCTAAGGTGTGTGATGCTGGGATTAAGTGTGTGATGCTGGGATCAAGGGTATATGATTATTAAATTGGTCCACTGATTGGTTTGGCACAGTTCTGGGGGTAGATAAGGGGAAGGCCCACCTTGGGTGTGAGTGCTACCTGCTCTAAGTGCATGTAGGCTGGATAGAATATGAGGGACAGAAAGAGGGCTGTGGTTGTTGCTTGCTGCTTCGTTTGGTACACTGTTTGCTGCAGTTGTTTTTGCTGCCTTCTGCCCACCATGAATTGTTTCTCCTCTGCCATGCCCATCTTGCCTTGGAACCAGCCAATTATGGACTGAAACCTCTACAAACAGTGAGCTGAACTAAACCTTTCCTCCTGTAACTTTGGGTGCTGGGTATTTTGTCTCAGCAACAAGAAAAGTAATCAAGAATAAATACAAACAAAGAAAAACCCAAGAACAAACTACAAGTAGGTATATCATAATCAAACTTCAGAAAATCAAAGATAAAGAAACTATCTCAAGCCAGAGGAGAAAAAGCAAAACCATACCTATAGAGGAGCAAAAATAAGAATTACATCCCTCTTCTCAGAAAGCATGCAGGCAAGAAAGTGGAGTGAAATAGTTAAAAGCACTGAGAGAAAAAACTACCAACCCTGCAAAGCTATCCTTCAGAAGTGAAGGAAAGGGCTGAATGTAGCTTAGAGATAGAACACTTGCCTAGCATGGGTTCAGTCCTCAGCACCAGATTAACAACAACAACAATAAAAACCCAGATTAACAACAACAAGCACCAGATTAACAACAACAACAATAAAAAGTGAAGGAGAAACAAGACTCTGTCCGGCAAGCAAAAACGAAGGACTTCATTGCCAGCATTCTCACCTTGGAAGAAATGTTAAAAGAAGTTCTTCAGAGAAAAGGAAAATAATAAAGGTCAAAACTGAGATTGGCATAAAAAGAGAACATCAAAGAACGAGTAAGTAAAAGTCAACTTACAAACATTTTGTATTCTTAACATATCTTCAAGATGACATTTATACAAGATAATTGTAGCAACAATGTATAGTTAGAGTAATTAAAACGAATGACAGCAATGATACAGGGACAGGTGGGAAGAATTAGGAACATTCTCTTCTTATAAGGTACTTGTGTTTCCTGTGTAATAGTTTAGCATTATTTGAAAGTAGACTTGGCTTTAGTTGTAAATGTGTAGTGTAAATGTGTAGTATGAACTGTAGAACAACAACTAAAAAAGTAACAAATGAATAGTACAATTGATATGCTAAGAAAGAAGAAAGAATTCAAAAATAGAAGCAAAGTACATGGGCAACAATAGAAAACAGTAGCAAATATAGCGATATTAACCCAACTTTGTTAGTAATCACTTCAATTGTCAATGGTCAAAGTGACCAAATTACAAGAGATTATCAGTGTGGACCAAAACCAAAACCCAAGTATATACTGTCTACAAGAAACTCACTTTAAGTATAAAGATGCACACAGATTAACAATAAGTGGATGGAGAAAGATATACCATGCTAACATTAACCAAAAGAAAGCAGGAGTAGTTATATTAATTTCAGACAGACCAGACTTCAAAGCAAGGGCAGGTACCAAAGGATAAAGATGGGTACTACATAATGATATAGGGGCCAATTCTCCAGGAAAACAAAACAATCCTTAGCATGCTTCTAAAAACAGGATATCAAAATATGAAAGACAAAAACTGACACAACTGTAAGGAGAAAAAGCCAAATTTATTACAGTAAGTTCCCAAATTATGAACAAGTTATGTTCCAGTACAACATTCATAAGTTGGATTTGTCTGTAATCTAACAAAGCAAGTCTTAGACAGTACACCTGTGAAAGTTCTCAACTCCAGTGTTTGTACATTGAGGACTTACAGTATTATAATTGGTGACTAGAACATTCCTCTCTATCAGAAATGGACAGGGTAGCAGGCTAAAAAAATCAGCAAGGACATAGCTGAACTCAATAATACTATCAATCAATGAGATATAAGAAACTACAGACTACAGCTGGCCCATCATATCCACATGAATTTCAACTAACTGTAGATCAAAAACCTGCAAAAAACCCAACTGTATCTGTACTGAACATATGTAGACATTTCTTCTTGTCCTTATTTCCTAAACAATACAGAATAATGTGTATTTACAAAGCAGCTCCATTGTATTAGGTATTATAAGTTATGTAAAGATGATTTAAGTAAACAGGCGGGTATGGACAGGTGTATACTATGTCACTTGGGAGGGATGCTGGAATGTAAGAGAATAGAGCATCCATGGACTTTGGTATCCACAGGAGTCCTGAAACCAGTCTCTGCATACACCACGAGAAGACTGTACTTGATCCAAAACAGCAGAATGTACATTCTTCTTAAGCTCACATGGGACATTCTCCATGTAAGACCACATTCTGAGCCACAAAGCACAAAATGTCTTAAGGCTAAGACATTTTAAAGAAGAGAAACCAACAATGCCTGCTCTCAGACTGCAGTGGAATTAAACTAGGAAGAAAAACAGGAACACGGTTGTAGAATCTCAACAAACTTGAGGACTGTTCTCCAGGTGGTCTTAGACCCATTCCCCACCCCCTCTTTTCACTTGTAGTTCTCACAAGTTACTGTATCTTAGAATGGGCAGG
Source organism: Hystrix cristata (assembly GCA_004026905.1). Taxonomy (NCBI): domain Eukaryota; kingdom Metazoa; phylum Chordata; class Mammalia; order Rodentia; family Hystricidae; genus Hystrix; species Hystrix cristata. Next base: position 102,758 of record PVJO010000785.1, on the reverse strand, counting down.
AATGTAATACCCTGAGATAAAGGGACCTGGTTGGAACAGGCCAGCTCTGTTTCAGTCCCTCTTTTAATGCTCGACTCCAGCGGGTATAAAACCAGAGCAGTCCCTTTCTGGGATCCCTTGGCTGCGGTGCAAGGGAGATAGATGTAGATAAGATCCCATGTGTCCCGGGCAGCTTTCCTGAGCCTTGAGGAACTGGCTTGTGATGACTCCTAGGCTCCTGCTGTCCCTCACTGCCTATCTTTAGGTAATAAATTCACTTGACTTAGCTTGTGTGGGTGAGTGTTCTGTCTCACTTGACTCAAGCAAGGATTAAAGTGGCAGCCAAAGATGCAGCAGGCTGAACTGGTGGCTGGTGCACAGAGAGATTACTTCCAACCAACAGATAAGTCATAGGAGAAATCACAAGACAGATTAAAAAAAAATTAAATAAACGAAAACACCAATTACCAAAATTTATAAGATGTAGGAAGAATAGTACTTAGAGGAAAATAAATAGCATTGAATACATATTTTTTAAAAGAAGAAAATAATCTAAATTTTGACCTTAAGAAACTAGAAAAAGGAGAGTAAATTAAATCCAACATAAGCAGGAGAAAAGAAATAATAAAAATTAGAATATGAACTAATAAAACTGAAAATGGGAAATCAAGATAAAAAACTAACAAAATTAAAATCTGGCTCTTTGATAACCCTATAGCCAAGCAAAGGAGAGACAATGAACACAAATTACTAATATCAGAAATTAAAGAGGGAACATAACTACAGGGAAAGAAGTAAATGGTATACACACTGAGAAGGAAGAAATAAAACCATCTTTGTTTGCAGATAACACGATCATGACCATTAATTCTGATATGCCATTGTCACTGGACTAAGAAACACCCAGCAAAACAGTAAAGCATGTTCCTGGGTGTGCTTGGTGGGTCATGGAGGCTTGGCTTTGGTACTATACATGTTCCCTTGCCCATTCCTCTCTGGCACTGTTCCTCTGCTTTGCTTCCTGGCTGCTCTGTATCTAAGCAGCTTTGATCCACCACTCCCTTCCACCAAGATGTTTCTGTCTTGGAGCCAGCTAACCATGGACTGAATCTCCTGAAACTGTGAGCTAAGCTAAAGCTCACAGTTTTAAATTGTATCAGGTACTGTGTCTGAGCAATAAGAAAGCTAACTAACACAATGGTCATTTATATAGAAAATCCAACAACATCAAGGGGAAAAAACCCACTGAAAATATGACAAAGCTGTAGGATACAAAGTTAATATACAAGTCAATCACTTTGGTATATACTGGCAATAAATAAGTGGAATTTGAAATAAAAAATACATAACCACTTAAGTTAGCACCCCCAAAAATGAAATAATTAAGTATAAATCTAACAAAATATAAGACCTAAAAGAAGAAACCTATAAAACTCTTATGAAAGATATCAAAGAACTAAGTAAATGGAGCAGCTTTGATTGTGGATGGGAGGACTCAATATTGTCAAGACGACAGTTCATCCCAACTTGAACTATAGGTTGAAAACAATCTTAACATCTCAGCAAATTATTCTGTGGATATCAACAAACTCACTCTACAGTTATATGGAGAGGCAAAGACCCACAATAGCAACTCAATGTTGAGGGAGAACAAGGTCAGAAGACTGACACCATCTGACTCTGAGACTCCCTGGAAAGCTCCAGTAATCAAGACAGTGTGGCACTGAAGAACAGACCAACAGATCAATAGAAGAGAACAGAATAGAGCTCAGAAATAGGTCCACACGAAATAGCTAATGATCTTTGACAAAGGAGCAAAGGAAATACAGTGGTGAAAAGATAGTCTTTCAACAAATGCTGGACTAACTGGATGCCCAGACACATGAAAATGAATCTGGGCACAGACTTTAATATCCTTCACAAAAACTACATGAGTTTCCTACTAAGCAAAATTTACTAGGCCCCATCTCCAGGAAAGGATTAAAAAAAAAAAAAAAAAACACTGGATTTCTCTGGGTTCTCACAGCTCCTTTACACTGGGATCCTACACTTCTAGAGTAACGCCACATGTCCCAGAAAATTTGAGTGGATTAAGGAGACAGAACTCCACCCTCAATGTCACAACTAATTCTTCCCAGTAACAGCAAAGCAGAACTAGACTTGGCTTAACCAGCAGACACTCTATTTTAAGCTGCGTTGCTCCAGGGAACAGCTGAGAACCATTTTAAATGCAGCCACTGCCTAGTGCCAGATCTAGTGTATCACACCTTGGTGAACACAAATCTGCTTTTCTCTAGGATCTCATATACAGCCCAATAATTCTTGCCGCGAATTAATTTCTTCTAGGGTCTCCTAATCTCAATTTACTTATTCCACACTTCTATCCTAAAAATATACAGTATTAGAATTTAGGATACACAGTGTTGTTATTGCTGCTGTTTTGTCTTGTTTAGAACAGTCTATCCAGCTGGGGATGGTGGTATATGCTTGTAATCTCACCATTTGGGAGGCTGAGGCAGGAGGATCACTGCAAATTTGGGGCCGGCCTGGGCTACATAATGATTTCAAGGCCAATCTGAACCTGTCTCAAAAAACAAACCAACAAACGAACACCCTCCAAAACAGATAAATAGAGTTTCTATCCAGTAGACACACGGGGAGTCATGAGGAAGAGTCACTTCAATATTAAACAACACAGTCATGAAACTGTGGCACACGAAATGGGCCTTTTTTCTCTTTCTCACCCTTCTTAGGACTTTGAGAGCTGGCTCACAACTCTTCCCCTTGGCTGGCTGCACAGAACTTGTTCCTCTAATCTGACTTTCCCTATACCTAGCATTTTTACTAACCATCTCTTAACCTCCTTCAATTTAATCAGATTTTCCTGGTGCTGAAATTCAGGGTTCACACTGTCATCCAGGCCACGTCCCGATCCCTCCACGCTCTGGGGAATTCCTTAAAAAGTCTCAATGGCAGCAGCACAGCCCTGTCCCAGTATGGAATACACCACAACCCCCGCTCTGTGTAGCTTCATTTCTAGTTCTAGATCTTATTCTTACGTCCAAAACTATGAGTCACTCAAAGGTTAGAAAAACAAGCAAGCACAAGACCAGTCCTCAAATCCTGTTCTCACACAGAGCAGGCTGGAAATCCCCGAAGGTCCATATATAAGCACATGTCAGCGATTTGGAAGCAGCGTATTCTTCTCTTTCATCTACAATCTTGGTATTTATATTTATGGGAGGGAAGGGTGATTAAAGAATTAACATGCAGTTACTTCCACCAGAGAAAATGGTGATAGCATCGATTCCTGAATAATCACAAAAATGCAAGGAAGTCAGAATGACAATGTCCAGGGAGAAAATAGTGTCCACACTTCGGTTCACAAGAGGTTTTAATTAGACAGGTGTTTTTGCAAAGGTCAATGCATATTTACAAGCTCTTTACAAGTTACACGGCATCACGTTACACGGTTGGTTTCTATGCAGAATTTTAAACCTCCTTTTCGTCAGAGAAAAGGATACAGAAAAAGAACAAAAATATGGAGCAGAGAGGCAAATGCAGAACAGGGATACCCTGATTCTTGCTTTCTCTAAGTCATGCGACCGAGTTTAGAAAGGAAGAGGTCAATTTGCACTTAGAAAGAAAACAGAAGAACAGTGCACAGACAAGCAACCTATAAACCATCCTCCACACAGGAATGTCCCAAAAGACACACTTATCTCAGCGTGTAAGACAAATGCCCCTGGAGAAAGGGTGAGAAAGTGAGCCCACCGCTCACGGTTAACTCTGCCTCTAACATCTCTGACCGCAGACAAAAATGGAGCTTGCCATCATCACCACCTAACAACACCTGTTCCCCGAGGAACACGAGGCAGCGATTGCCGCCTGTCTGTCAGACGGCGCATCTCCGGGACTCAAAGCCGTGCCTCCATAGCACGATGCAGGAATTCAATAAATATCTGTTAATTAAACGAGGCACTTACCATGTAGCAAGCACTATTTTATGTGCTTTACCTGTATTAATTGATTTAATCCTCACAACCTAAGGAAATGATCCCTATTTTATGATGAGAAAATTGAGCCACTGACAGGTTCATGGGGGTTGGGGTCCTGCATTTCTCTGGGCTTCCCGACTGAATTCAGGGAGTCCTGGAGCATGTGTGAGCTCTGGTCCTGCACAGCTATTGCGGGAATCCAGCAGCTGCGGGAGGCTTCTCCAGCAGCCTCCCCTTCCCAGCCCGAGGCCTATTAAAGAGAGGCACATAACATCTGACCCCAGACAGTGGCAAGGGCGGCTATAAGTCTATCTGGAGAGATGCTGGAAGACCCTTCCAAGAATAACCACAACCAAGAAGTTGCTTCATTATTTAGGGAGCGGTTGTCTAGACAACATAATGCTTAATTCCACCCTTGGTCTTGTTCCATGGTTATTCTAATACGGCTGGGAGTTAGTCCTTAGTAGGGAATATAAAAACAAATAGAGGACGAAATGGGGATATGTATTTGAAGGCAGGGGACTTGTCCAAAGTTATACACTAAGAATCTTGAAAAAGGACGAAAAATGCACATGGATGTTTTCCTCCCAACTCTCAGGTCCACTGTTAGTGCCTGGATGTGCCTGCTCTACGCCCAGGGCTTGGCGCACACTTCCCTTCATAGTGGCTTCCTCTGGGGGGGAGAGGGATACCCCAGATCACTTGACAAGTAGAGGTTTAGCTGCTCTAAGCAAACTACTTCATTAAATATAAACCTCATTTCTCAGGTCCCAAAATACAGGATGCCCCAATAATGGCAACAGAGTGGCTACAGAAAAGGGAGAGTACAAGGGAAAAAATTCATTAAAACCCACTATCCCCCAAGCCAGGCCTTGCTCATTAGTAATTAATGCATATATCATGGCCTGTTATTAAAGGAGGGTGCTCAGTAAACTCTGCTTTGTAATGGATCAAGAGGGAAAACTCTAGAGAGCGCATTTACACGCTTTACAGAACACGAACTCAGAAACCTCTGTGTTTCCTTAGTTTTCTAAATAACTTTTTCCCAGGCTATCGGCCCAAATGAATCCAATACTCTGAAAAATGTACAAAGTATGTAAGACCATAAACTTATCTTGGCCGAGAAGATGAGGTTCCTGACATCGAAATAAATAGTAGATAGAAAAGAGAGAGACAGATAAAAAATTTTTAAACTGTCCAAAAGATTTCTTCTTTACTACAATTTGCTACTAAATTAACAGATAGTCGACATCACTGTTCAAAGGACGGGGCACACAAGTACATGCTGGGTTTACCAGCTGACACACCCAGGTAAGGCAACAAACAGTAGCCAGGTACATCCCAAGGTCAGATTCCTCATCTCTCCTTAGGGACCGGGACACTTCATTTTCATTCTTCCCTTTTCTACCTGCTCTCCAAATCAAGAACCTTGAGTGACACAGACTTCAGAACAAAGAATCATGTCTATCATAAGGTTTTCTGGGTTAGTAAATCTTTCTAAAATTCTCAAACATTTATAAAAGGCCTAAAGCTTCCAATCTACAATCTTCTCTTGCTGGAATTAAAACATAATATGTGATATTAAATTTTCAGTTAAAAAAAAGTCATCTGCAAGAATCGTTCCACTGATACAACAAAACAAAAGCAAAGCAAAACCTGAGCTTTTATTGGGTTTGATAAATTGTTAGTAGTATGCTTGGCCATCCTGTTGTGACCGGGGACCATGACGTAAGTCCTGTCTCGCTGGGTAAAATCCAGGGCAGAGTTACCTGGTGAACCCTTGAGTTCTGCCCAGCAGACCACTTATCAGGGTCTTCATATGGCCCAGTGAGGTGGATATAAAGTGTCGTTCTTTGACGGCTCCCACCCTTTTCTGCCCTTATACTATTACTGGTGCTTGTTTCTGGTAAAAAGCTGAGAATGGGTTAGGAAAAATACTGCAGGAGCAGCTTCCATAATGGGAAAGGAGGCTTTTTATTGGTTGAGCCGCTGATTGATAACTATTGGCTTTGCCTCTTGTGCCTGACATAGATATTAATATGAGCTGTATACTATGTCCACCCAAAATTTATGTTGAAGCTCTAACCCACAGTACCTTACCGTAGAATGTGAATGTATTTGGAGAAACAGCTTTCAAAGAGGTAACAGTTAAAACGAAGCTGGGAGGGTGGGCGCTAATCCAATCCGAGTCCTTTGAGAAGAGGGAGTTTGGACACGCAGAGCTCAAAAGGGTGGCATGTGGAGAGGACCAGAGCAGCAGCCATCAGAGAGCCAAGAGAGGCCTCGAGACCCCAACTGTGCCAGCACCTGGGTGCTGGATGTGGGCTGCAGAATAGTGAGAAACACACTTCCACTGTTGAAACCACCCAGCCTGCGGCATTCCGTCATGGCAGCCCTCCACAATGAACAAGGATATTAGCAGACACTGCACACCTGTCATTCTAGGAGAGTTGGCTGCTTGAGGACAAGCCTGCTTGACTCTCAACTTGTACACTGTCTTACCCAAAGTATTTTTTAAATACTTCAGATGAATACAACAGTTCAAGGACATTCTAAATAAACAAAGGCAGAGCTTCATAAATATGCTTCCTACTTTTTAATCACATGCCACAAATTCTTCCCAACCCTCAGGCCACCTACTCAGCCTCAGGGGTTTGCTTCCCTCCACTCTAACAGTGACAGCCACCTTATCAGGTCTCGTGAGGTCGCACCCAGAGCAGAACCAGGCAGAGCAGTTAAAAGAAAGGCAAATCCTCCTCTTCCCTTGGCCACACTCAGGACAATACAACCACAGAGCAGGACGGGTAAAATCAGGCCTGGCCTTGTACCCTGCAGCAGATAAAGGTCTTTCCAGACTATTTTTATCAAGCCTATAGGATGTGAATTCTAGAAAAGCAAAGGATTCCAACGGATGTCGTTTGGTCCTTATCTAAGCTAAAGGCCTTATGAGTTGAAGAAGGATTTTCCACTCAGCATTTTTAAAACAAGAAGTTTGATTTCTTGCCAAAGAAGCTATACCAAAGTCATCTAATAGCCACAGGTCTCAGGCCTTGTTTCTAAATATCAAAGCTTTTACTCCTGTTCCATGGGCAAGAAACCAAGCAGACACGGGAGGGCATCCATGTTATTTCTACATCTTCAGGCAAGACCTTGCTTTTCCTAAATGTAAAATGGAATCTTACAACTAGGGCTCATCTGACCTGAAAGCTTTGGGACTGAACATGCGAAAGCCCCAGGATCCTTCCTTCTGTTGTCTTCCATGAATTATGCTCCCAGACACTGAAGATGGCTGGGATTTGCAAGCTTTTGCTCTATTTAAAAGAGAAAAAAAAAATCTTTGAAAATGAATGCTACTTGGGGAAAGTTAGAAGAAAAGTGGGCAAAAGAGCTGAAGGTAAGAGAGGACTTTGTGATTACTCAGGAAATGCTCAAGTGTTGCGACCTCCTGTCCTATGGGAAACAAGAAGGGGCCAGGGAGGAAAAAGGGAAGCCCGAGTCATGTTTCTTGACATGTGACAGACAGCTCCTGAAACAGAAAGCCACAGGTTTCAAGTCTCAGGGGTATCACCTTCAAATATGCCAGCGTTCTAAGGGTGGATCAGTTTTCCCAACCGCTGTAACCCTGCTGCGAGGCCAGGTCTGAGCAAAACTCGAGGCCCTGCCTGGGGGCCTTTGAGGAGGCCGGAGCCGTGAGGAGTTCAAAGGCAAGGCTGGCCAGCGGCCTGAGTCTCCAAGAGCCACCGGGGGGAAAGGTTACTAAAGCAGGAGCCACTGGCCAATAAAACTGTGTTTGGCCAACCTCCTCGCCAGAGAGACCAGAGAGCCGATGATGCCTCTGAATCCTGCCGCTCCCTAGGCCAGATCTGGGAGCTTCAGGGATTAGCAGCTGGCTGGCTGGTTCCAGGGAAGAGCTGAGAGGTGGGTTGGAAACCTTTAATCAAGATCTGGCATCAAAAATAAACAAATAAGAGCATAACCCGGGTCAACTGGCTTGAAAGGAATCTGCCTAGGGTGAGACTTCCCATGTTTGCTAGGCTAAAACCAGGCGAAAGCAAGCATGCATTTGTTTGATTAGAGAAGGCAAATAGAAAACAAGCCTGACTCCAACCAGGCCTCTTGAAAGGCCTGTCCCTTCTCATTAAAACACACGTACACCGACACATGAAAGCTTACTCCACCCCAAGTTGCCGCATGTGGGCCAACAGCCCCACTCTCCTTCCGGTGCAGTGACAATCAGACAGTGCCAAGCAGACGCTGGTCAGTGGGTTCTCTTGTGGGTATGAACACTAACTCAGTAGCCAGGCCACCCAGTAGTCCTTTCCACTGTCACCACACATTCCCAGAAAAAAAGGGAATGGCGTGGGCCTAACATCACACGTCACGGCTCCATCTGACCATGGCACATGTGGCCTCGATGGGCTGCCCCTGTTGGTGTCCCCATCTCTGGACCCGGCGACATGGAGGAAAGTGCTGCTGCGGCCCCAAGGGAGAGTTCCAACGTGCTTCCTTAGACTGGGCCTCTCTAGACAGCTGGACTCCTCTCTCCCGTAGTTCCAATCTGCAGATGTCCAGAGAGTATCCCAGTGGCTGTCATTTGTAGTTCCCTACAGCTTGCTAGGAAAAGTGATCTGGGGGGTGCGGACACGCAGTTATTTTTAAGCCAGCGGGGGTGCAATCAGGCCACTGGTCTCTCCGATCGTGATCCAGGAGGGTGCTCCTCTGGCCTTTCATCTGTCACCAGCTCTGGGGCTTCTTGTTCCCACCAAATGCCAGAATGCCACACAACTGCATTCCATAGCAAGCTGCAGCTTAACGGAAAACTCAAAGATCTTTCTGAAATATAAACGATACATAGAGAAGACCATGAAGGCCTGATTAAATTTGATCAAATTGACCTGAAGCTTAAAGCCACTTCAATACACACAGGGACTTCGAACGCTTAAAAAGAAACCACTTGCTCTTTCTAACAAAAACTATTAGAACCTGAAAGACAACAAGCGAACTGCTTTGCTACTATTAACATCTTTATCAGAGTGGACAGTAAGTACACACTTAAATATAATAAACTAGCCTCTCATTGCCCAGGACAGAGACGACCATGTCATCAGAAGCAGTTTCTACGGAGCTCTAACCCCACTGACCCTGGTCTGACTCGGCTGCAAGTGAGGACAATTGACTGTTGTCTTGCATTCACTAGCACAGAATTAAATGACTGATTGTGTTATTATAAAAATACAAATTATGCGATGCCAAAAATAATGCGGCATCTCCAAGTTATCTCAACTCCCACAATGCTGAAGGAGACAATATATAAAAATCTATCTTAATACTTAGAGAGGGGCTGGGGATTTAGCTCGGTGGTTAGAGCACTTGCCTAGCAAGCGCAAGGCCCTGAGTTTGATCCTTGGTGCTCCCTCGCAAAAAAAATTTAGAGAAATCCTGTATTTTTATTGTTGCCAGTTATTGCAGAGTGTTATGGCATCAACATACTAAGTGGTCCAAATAAACAAAAGTTTATTTTATGAATCATCTTAGTAACCCGTACTAAAGACTCGAAAAGTGAATTTCTCTCCCAAATTTATCAACATTTGATCATGTCCAAGTTAGTCTTTTACAAACCTAGACATTTTCCCTAAGTAGGTATTTAAAGAATTTACAAAACTTATGCCAAGTTTCCTATAATGAGCAATTCTCAGAAGCACTTGGTGAATACTGTACAGTAGTCCCACATCAGCCCAGAATCCAACATTTCTGACACCAGCTGCAAATAAATATTTAACTCCTTTATCAGACAGCCCATTTCCAGCAGCAAGGCGCCACAGTGGGGACCCATTACAAGAGATTCGCCCACCGCTGACTCTCAGCTGAGGCCCAAGGAGGAAGTGGTGGCCGTTCTGCCGCACCTGGTCTCCTGGGAAGGCTGCAGCCTGAACGGTGTGCCTACAAATGCAGGACAACTTCCAATGTATTTAAATTATCTTATGTGATTAAATTATATTGTAAGTGATTACATCCAGCTAAATTAAACTCTTTAACTAATTATACGATATCAATTTAGTCACCAGGAAAGGACGAAAAATTAATTCTACCACTTTGGAGTTTGGGGCATTTTGCATTGCTTTGTTGTCTTTCTTTTTTTTTTTTTTTTAATTTTTATACCTAAGCACTCTCCCTATAGGAGCTCATGAGTAATAAAATGAAGCAATATTTTTATTGTTTGCTTAGTAACAATCCTAGATTCTCCCCACAGGATCTACACCGATAATAAAATTATATTTTTATTGTTTGCCCAATGACAACCACACATTAACATCTATATATGCTCAGCTAACACACTACAAAAATTCCTTGCTTTTGCCTCAAACTCAATTTGAATGACTATTTTAAATTGAACACCCTTGCAAAACTGCTTAAATCCAAAATTATTTGAAAAAGGAAAGATCATATGTTTATGGCAACGAAGAGGGCAGAGTCACTAAAAAAGAAACGATGTCCACTGGATTTTGCTTCTCCCTCCTGACCTCACCCTAAAACGACAGCAAGAAGAAGAGCAGGAAGGAAGCGAGCACTCTGCGGGCACCGGCTGCCCTCCCCTCCACCTTTGGGGGTCAAGGCTGGAAAGCGGAAGGGAGGAGAGTAAGGATGCTCTTTGTGACATGCCTGGAAAAACATTCTGGGCAGGAGATGCCAAAGATTTTGAAGCTCCCATCAAGCCCCTGGCCTTGGTCCAGGTAATGGCTTTTCCTTCCCTTCAGCCTCTGGTTGCAAGAGTTTTCCAGCAAAGGAAGGAAAAGTGATGCTGGGGAGTGTGAGGCAGCTCCCATCCCTTCGCCGTACAGGAGAGGGCAGAAAGGGCCAGGCATCATGGGCTGACATTTATGGGGGGCCTGGGCTTCCACAAAGCACTCCAGGAGGATTACTGCGGGCCAGTGATCTGGTCTGAGGGCGGCCAAGCAGACTGATGAAAAGTCGCTTTAAGTTTGATAACGCTGGACTCGGAGACAACAGGCAGGACCTGGCAAAGACAGGCGAGCAGGGGTCTGGCCAGTCAGACTGTCTTTGAGGAAAAGATTCACCACCACCCTGGCCCCTGCAGCCCCCAGCTGCCCACCTCGTGCCCAGCAGCGTGGAAGGGCAGGCTGCGAGGAAAACCCTGCCTGCCCTGGCCTGCCCATGGCCGAGGTCGGGACCTGCAGAGGTGAATTACCCAGCTAGCCCTTCACCTCCAAATCACTGCTCCCCCTCGATCCCTTCTGCCTGGCGTTTTCCTTCCATTTTTCTATCAGAAGTTTCGCACGCCCGCCTGAGCTCCTGGACTCAGCAGAGAGGCCCATATAGCTGTCAGCAAACTGATAAGAACTTTCAAATGACTCCACAGGGCCTCTTTATAGAGAAGAGCCAAAGAAGCCCATAAAGAGAGAGGGCAGGGGCCACGGAAACCAGCCGCTCGCACCGTTTTAACGTGGCATTAAAATGAGCCGCAGATTTATGGGGGCGTTTTAGCCCCTGGCCCGCATCATCTGGGGGCTGAGCCTGGGCTCTGCTCTCCTGTGGGACTTCAAGTATGGGACAGAGCGGCAGGAGGGGGCTGGGGGACGACGGGAGGGAGGAAAGAGGAGAAGCAGGGAGCAGCGTGAAAACCAAGCCCTCGAACTCCTCCTTCCAGCAGGACACCAGCAAGAGCAAATGCTGTTCCTAAGAGGTGTCTAAGGTCCTCTCCGAGTCCCACAGAAAGTCCCTGTATTTGTAGTTCATACCCACTAAACTCTTGGTCTTAGCTGGTCCCCACCCAGATGTCGATTCTGATTTTAATTTTCCTTTGGGAGTTTATTTAGTTTGTGTGTGTGTGTGTGTGTGTGTGTGTGTGTGTGTGTGTTTGTGCAAAAAGACCAAAACCCATGATTTGGCAGAGAACAAATTAGAAGAGGAGAAAAAAGAATAGCGCTGGTATAAATTTTATTTTTTCCCGCTGGAAAAGGGAAAAAAGAGTAATAACACTTTACCCAAATGTGCCACTGGATTAAAACAAAAAGGCCACCTAGGGAATCACTGATTTTTATCTCCCTATAAGCAATTCTGATCCCTAAGACAAAAACAGAGGCAAACCTCCTTCCATGCCAGGCTGCAGGAAGTACAGGCAAGCCCACAGAACTGAATTCTGCTTGAAGTATCCAAGCCCAGAAGCGAATGCACAATACATGGGTGTGGGTAACTCACTGTGTTCCTTACCAGGAGGTTCCTTCCAAAATTCAAATGCCGACTCAGCGGGAGCTCTCCCAAGTGACTGCCGGCGCAGAGCAAGAGACCAGAAATGAACATGCTTCAGGAAAACGATCTCACGCAATCAATACAACTGTGCTACAGTTCATCAGCCCCAGGCTCTGGATAAGAAAACTGAGGCTTAGGACGGCTGAATAACCTGTCCATCGTCACAGTGTTGGTAAACAGACAGCAGAGCTCAGAATTCAAATTCAGGTCTCTCCAAATATGCTTTTCTCGAACCACATTTTTCAAAGTTTTTGAACTGGAACCCAGAGTCCAAAACATATAAATATATTCTGTACAATGACACAAAACTAAAAACAAGAGGTTCGGGAAATGTCTACCCTTACTATAGGTAATGTTTTTTGACAGTTTCCTATTATACCTCATTTAGAAAATCTATAAAATGCCAGTTGTGACCCACTGAATTGTGACCCCATGATGTACTAATGAATCATACCCTGTAGTGTAAAAGATACTGCAGTACAGCACGAAAAAAATAAAATAAAATAAATCACCAGACTGGGCACCAGGAGACCTGGATTCTGGCTGCACTCTGCATTCTCAAGGTCACTGGAACTCCAGGGCTTACCGGTCACTTGGGAACCAGGAGAAATGGGCGAGATAATTTCTAAGGCTTAATTTTTTTTTTTAAATTTTTTCAGTTATACATTTTTCCCTCCTTCCTCACACGCCTCTCCATTCATGCCCACTTGCTTCTCGCCCTCCCTTCCATCCAGTTTGGTCCAGGTCACTGCTGCTGGTATTCCAGGTCCTCCCTAGTCCAGCCCGCTCCATCTGGCCCTCTCAGCCCTCGCCCAGGAGGCCGGTGCCCTTGCCTATCCTTTCCTGCACATCCCCCAGCCGTGGGGAGTCTCGGCACCCCCAACCTTTCAGCACTGAGCACACAGAGCTCCTGGCCTCATGCTTCATCTAGCACTGAACATCCATCCTCTTGCCTGCAACCTGACACCCTTTCTTAAAAGACAGTACCAGCACCCACTCCCCTTTCTTTTAATCTCCACAATACTGGAAAGAAAGCAGGTGCTAAAATATATTTATTTGATTGGTTTGCATTCTGAAGTTAAACACCCCGGTTCTCCTAAATTTAGAGAGTGTTTAAGTGGGCTTCTCTAAGGAAAAGTCACCAGACTAGTTAAAACTGGTGTCGCAGCGAGATCGGTGACCCTTCGTGGACAGAGTGCCATGCACTGCTCAGTTGTATTGCCCACGGACAAGATATACCAAGACTGCCAGGGAAAGTGATTTTATGGTCTCTCCATCTGGACTGTGCGCATTTAAATCTCAGAAGCCATGCAAAACAACTGCAAATCAGTCCAAAGCTTAAAGACAGGAGAATTTATTTACAGGCCCCAGTGCACTATAAATTTGAGACAGTTCTATTAAAATGCTTTTCTTGGCCTCCCATCAGATACTTACTGAAAGTCTTTTTCCAACAAGGTTCTTAATACCAAAGTTGAAAAATAAAAAGTTAAACACACACACACACAAATGCTCTTCCTTGAGTGTCCCAATTAAATGAGCCCCTATCCTATGCTGCTTTTGAACCATGTGCACAGATGGCTTTCTGGCACAGTGTGGATCTGCACACACAGGGGATTCAAGCACACAGTGCACAGTGCTACCGAGAGAGCATGAAATCTAAAATACGGCACAGTGATTGTACGGCACTGATGCCTTCCTGCTGGCCAAAGGGCCTTGCACTGCCAGGCAAGTGCATTGCCTCTGGGTGACACTCCCAGCCCTCGCAGCAGCCTTTCAAGGGCAATTTGGAAGTCGAGCCCAGGCAACCCAGCTTGGAGTGGCACACTGGGGCTAGATGGGCTTTTTAAGCCCTGAAGAGTATGATTTACATACATATAAAACTTCTCCATCTCAGAGCTGGAGGGGCAGGGGATAAGAATGACAGACGTTAAATGCCCATCCTGGAAGAGGTGGAATTTTTGCCACATTCTCCCTGTATATTTCCATGGATGTGTCCAGTCCTGTCTCCAGCAGCCACTTTGGGGAGAGGACCACTCGACATGCAGGCAGCTGAACTGGTAGGCGCCAGGCCCGATCTCAGCGGCGGGCCAGCCCCAAGCTCTGCGGTCTGCACACAGTGGTGGCGAGGAACAGCCTGCGCCCCGCCCGCCTCGCAAGCTGTGTGGTCTTGGGAGGATTACTCCGCATCTCTTTATCCTCAGTGTCTTCACATAAAAAATTTCAGACTCCTCTCCTAACAGCCTGCCTCCCGCCTCTGTTGAGAGCATCTGCTTCATACCCTGGAGTGCGCTGCGGCAGGGGTGAGGGGGACAGGACCATCATGGATGTCACGGGGGGGCCAGCAGCACCGAGAGACCTCAGGTGACCTGCAGGTCTGGGCAGCTGAGATTTCTAGACCTCAGCTACACCTTTGAACGAACCACGGAACACTTCTTACACATAAAAACTATTCTAAACAGAAACTTTAAAACGCATATTACATAAGATGTAACACTTAAATAAATTAAACCTCATCCGAAAGATTTAACATGCTCATCAATAACAACTTTTGGGGAAAGAAATAGAGACCCCAGTGTTCAAAATGACAGCAAGACAAACAAACATGAACGTCTAAGGCTGACGAGTTCCACAGCCTTGTAGCAACACACCAGGATACACTGAACCCCAGGAAACTGTCTGTACCATGTCCAACATGCCGAGAGTGCTTTCTCCAGCCTTGCTACTCCTATCAGACCGGCAGGTGGCCCACCTTCAACTTTGTGGCCGTGGAAGAAGAATACTGTATTTCAGTATATTGACGTCATGTAAATAAGACAAAATAAGAGACCCCTCTCGGGCTCTCCTGCACATAAAGCACTGAACTCCGACACACGCGCGCACACGCACACAGACTGCTTCCACTCTGTTCTGGATCACAGCTAGGCCAAATTCTAGTTCTAGTGGGGAAAGCACATGCTTGGGTTGAATTTTGTTAACCAGAAGTGTTTTGGCTTTTTTCTAATCAGCTCACAGTATCGCCAAGTACTTCTCTGCAGCACAAATAGTACACTTAACAGGAAGGCATGCGGTAATGGTGAGATGGAGCAGAGATTGAAAAGAAACGGGCATGTTAACTCAGCCTGAGTGCTAAAGGCTAGAGAGGAAAGGAGATGGTGAGTGTTTCTGCCACCTTAAGGGCTCCTAGTCAATTGAGTACAGAGAAGAGTTCAAAGGCAAGGCAGGCTCCTGACTTCCACCTCCTAGTGTGGCTGAGGTCAGAGGTTGCTGCTGGTGGAGCCGCTGACCAATAAAAGAATGTTTGGAAACTGCTCAACAGATAAACTGGGGATCCACTTCCACCCTCCCCACTGTCCGCACAAACACGTCTAACCATGCAGGCCAGCATCCAGCTAGGCTTCTAAGACCCTAGCTTGTGTACTTTTTCTGGTGGTTCAAAGGAGACTGGGGATACCAACGTGCCATTTGACTATAAAAATATATTTAGTCGCAGACTTCTTCTTGCCTTCCACAGTAAGAAAACGCCCCCTCTTTAAGCTTACCCCAAATGCTGTCTCCTAATCGATGTCTCTCCCTCAGTGTCACCCCAGTCTCCTTCCATCTGAGGCCCTAATATGCCTTGAAAGATGGCACCACCTTCTCAGCGCTCTTGGAGCTCCAACCATACACCCCAAGGTAAAATTTGCCTTCGTGGCTGGAGTCACAGATTCCTTATCATCATCCTAATCTCCTCCTGAAAAACACAATTAGGCCTTCAATAAATCAATTAACTAGTTAATTAGCTCAATTATAACAAAAGGCCAATCGATCAGCTTCACTCTGTTACGAGGATCATCCTCTTCCACTAATTTAAGGAACTGCTCTGTGACTTACCCAGAAGCACTTGTCAGCCCCCACTAGACTGTCCGTGGCCAGCGCCGTGTGCTGGCACCACTGTGGGTGACCCTGAGGACACTGTCCACACCCCGGACTACATAATGTGAGCCTAATTACATCTCCCACTTACTTTAGGCTCTAGCCTTGCATTTAACCTTATAGCTGCTTCACTATGGCACCTAAAGTCAAGAGGGAGATTTAACTTCCTTCCTTTGTCAGGCAGGAAGTCTTACTTACTCCCGTGGCACGACTGCAATCTCAAGTCACAGCAGTAGCTCTCAGCGTTGCCTCTCCATGTGCCCCTCACCCGCAGCAGCTTCTGCACGCTGTACCATGCTGCACCTCCTTCCCCGAGGCCTGCTCACCAAGATCCCACCCCGCACTTCCGGGGTCGGCGGGAAGCGGTGTCTCTGGCTGGCAGGGTGAGCCGGGCCTGAGCTGAGCCCTGCTCCTTCAGCGCCTGAGTGCTGGGCCCCTCAGAGCAGCCCTGAGGATCACAGCTACCTGAAGAAGGGGCTCACAGCAGTTAGCAGGATTTCTTGGAAAGACTCAACCGCTCAGAATGAAAATGAGTCACTTACGAGTTGACAGAGACCTCTGCTGGTTACGACTGTCCCTGCAGCTGCCTTAAACCAGCTCTGAATCTTAGCAAGAAAGCAGGGTCCCGGCTGCTGGGCCTCTGTTCCTTCGGACGTTTCTCCTCGGCCTCTGCGTGCTGGCTTTCCCTTAAAGAGTTACGCCTGTCTTCAAAGACACCTGAATCTCATGTTCTTAAATTGGAGAATTCACTAAGGCGCAAGACCTTTTCAGAAGCAGGTGAATGCTATTTTTCTAGTTACTCCTGCAAAGGTCAAATTAAATCAATGGAAGGTGAGCGGAAGGCAAAACGGCAAGCATACTTGGGGAAGAACATATTTTGTTATAGAAGAAAAGAAGCGCCCGTGAGCCGTAGTTTAGATGAGTACCCACCAAAGGTCCCTATGGAAAGCTGGTACTCAGGAAGCACAGTGAGAGGTGCCGTGTACCTTTAAGAGGTGGTGCCAGTGGGGGGTCCTCAGGTGAGTTGGAGTCACATGACCATTCGCTCCAACAGGTGCTTCCACCAGTGCCAACCACTGCCCTCATCAGACCCCAAACCAAGGGGGCTACCAGCTCTTGGACAGCAGCCTCCAAACTGTGAACAAAATAAGTCTTTCTCTTTACTGCCTCAGGTATTTCATGATAATAACACAAAGCTGGCAGTACATACTCTGATCTTAACAGTGGCTCTCAAAGCAGTTTTCCCCCCACCCCAATGGGGACATCTGGCAATGTCTAGGGACATTTTAGGTTGTCACAGCTTGGGAGAGGGAAGAGTGCTACTGGCATCTAGTAGGAATGAAGCCTGGTCATTCTTTATACCTAGCTGGAAGCCACCTCAACTAGATCATCTCATATTTGGTTGCCACTGGTCCTGTCCAGAAACGGGCTGGGGCCGTCATACACCTAGGTAAAGCAGACTAATGGGCACTCCATCGGTGGGGACCATGTGACAGCGGGACAGCAGCACTGGGAAAGGGCCTGGGGGGAGAAGGGGAGCAGGAGCGCCATGATGCCTCTGTGGTCAGGGGGCGCCAAGAAGGGTGCCCACCACCACGGGAGCTCATTGGCCCTCAGACCAGAGGTGCTCGGGGGAGGAGAGGTGAACAGCGAAGTGTTCATGTCATCAGGGAGACTAATGATCTTGCTAGGGACAAGAATTTCATTGTTTTTAAGCAGTTGCATGAGACACAAGAGGGGATTTTGCCAGTCCCATCAATTCATAAATAAGGAAATGAAAGCCGAGGCAGCACTGGTCATTCACAGTCACGATGCACATGAGCCAGGGCTCTGACCCAAGTCTTCCGACTCCAGCTGTGTCTCTCTAAACCCGAATAACCTGCAAGCACCCTGTTTTAAATGACCTGCATTCGCTCCCTCTCAACTGCTCCCTGATTCTGAGCCCACATCAAAAACGCCAAGATCATGTCCAGGCCCCTGCCTGGGGGTGCAACGCCAAGCTGACAGCAGGGGTGTGTATGCTCAGAACCTCCTGGCCTCTTTCTCACTCATCTCCCACAGAGGCAGTTCTGATAAAAGACAAAAATGTTGAAAATATCCATTTAAAAAAAAAACCCACAAAAAATACCTAGTACTAATTTAGGGATAGTCTTTTAAATTTCTTCAACTTGCCTGATGTTGATGCCCAGTTAAATTTCTTCCAGGAGAAAGAAAGGAAATTGGACTAAAAAGACACCCAGTGGGTCCTCAGGCAGCCAGAGAGCCAGCGGGAAGGGGTGTCAGATGGGGAGGAAGGAAGGAAAATGGCACCGCTGCGGGGGCGGGAGAGACCCCTCAGTTCCCTGTGCACACAGCAGCGCTTTCATGGTCGCGGCTGGAAAGGGCCTGGCTCCCTCTGTCTCGGGCACCAGCACTCTCACGGCCTTCTTAAAGCCTTCAGCTTTGCACCCTGAAGACGCCGCCACCGAACACCTGGAAATCACAGCAGCCTCCCCTCGGAGCCTGACGACCTTGGCTAGTTATATGATCTTGGGGCTTGCTGGATGTACTCCGTGGCCCGCTTTCCTATCATTTAACTCTGGGGAGCAGACATGATGAGCAGACGGCCCCCACTCACGCCCTCAGTAGTGGAGACCCTTGCTTCCGTGCCCGTGCCCGCTCCCCGCCCCTGCCTGGGCCGGTCCTCTGACCTGTCTCTGCATCTCTTCGATCTGTCTCCGAGGGATGCTCTGCAGGATACTGTACACGTCGGCTATCTTCTCTTCCGGTACCACCACAGATGCCCTGGAGACAGCAGAACAACCGGCATGCATTCAACCCTTAGAAGCGCCTCTGTGCCTGCCTTGTTTCCTTTGGACGAGCAGAAACAACACCCAGAGCTGCTCAGTCCCACATATCTTCCAGGGCTCCCTCCCACCTTCTCAGGCTGACCTTCTCCACAGCATGGTGCCGAGTCCTCATCTCCCACACACACCCCATTTATCTTTCACTGGCCTCCATGTCTGATCCTGTTGGTCACTTGACACATCACGCTCTGCTCTGCCATAGGGCCTTTGTATGTGAAATGCCACTTCTTTACCCTCTTCTTCCCTCTTTTCTGACCTTGCTGTATTAATAATGACTTACCTGCTGTAGTTGTCTTCACACACCCTTTCGTTTAGTCAGCATTTACTTACAGGGGCCCTATTATGTGCCAGGTCAGAGGACAGCAAATCAGACAGGAAAGGTGAGGGCTGAGGAGACCATGAGAATGCCTGAGGGGCAGGGAGTGAAAGGCCCTGAGGATGACGCAGCAGGCTGGACACTTGCAGAGAACACCAGGAGCGGGAGAAAGTGAGAGCACGGGTCACAGCGGACCACACATGGGCTGCAGCATGAGAACGAAGCACAGGAAAGCAAGCCAGGAGACGGGCACCTGGCTGAGGAACCTGGCAGAGGCAGGCAAGAGACACTGACGAGGGAGTGAGCAGCAAGAGGTGAGAGGGCCGGGCCCACACAGTCTGCTCCCAGTTAGATATGGAGGGAGAGAAGCAGAGGCCCTGCCTAGGACTCCTCCCACAGGGCTGCTAGCAGTCTGGGATGATCCTTGCATAAAGGAACTTACTAATATCTATACGCAGGGATGGGCATGGGAGGCTGAGGCAGGAGGATGGCCAAGACTTCAAGGCCACCTAGACTACAGAGCGATACCTGTCTCAAAAAAAAGAAAATCTAAGCCAATTTCTGCAGCAGGCTGACCCAGGAGAGTGTGACCCACACCTAGCCACACACTGGAGCATCCAAGCACCACGCAGGTTGCCCAGCACGCTGTGGGCTTTGGCAAACAATGGTGAACTAAGTCAGTGGTTTCTACTATGTAGGTGGGAAAACTGAAGCCCAAAAAAGATTAAACAATTTGCCAGATCACAAATCCAGCCAGTACAGAACTGGCTATCCTCACCTAGGCTGACTTTAAATCCAAAGTCCTCCCGCTAATCACCCATTACCTCAGCTACCCAAGCAGATCTTGATTCTCTCAGAAATATCCCTTCACCCCAGCTCACGGTCACCACCTCTGGGAAGCTCTTGCTGACCTCTGTCTCCTTCCTCTCCTCCTGGCATCCCCTAAGCACAGCTGTGTCTCCTCACTGTGTTCAGTAGGTAACCTTTGATTTACTTTTCTGTCTTCCACCACTACACCATGAGCACCCCACAGGAAAGCTCTGACCTTCATTGTCTTAGTATCGCCACACCTGATGGTGTCTGGCAAATAAACGGTGCTCACTAAACATGTCCATGGGTGGATGAATGCTGGACATGGCTCGTCACTTCTCTATGATATGAGGAATGGCCGTCACACAGACACAGGGTCCCTCTTCTTTCCCAGTTTCCACAGCCCCATGCTAACATCTGCTATGGCACGTCCACGGCCTCCTATTCCAGTTGAGCTTGCCAATCCAAAAATCTGAATCCACAGTGCTCCAAAATCTGAAATTTTTTTAGTGTCAATATGACATCACAAGTAGAAAATTCCACACAATGAAATTCTGCTTCATGAACAAAATTTAAAACACGTCTAAAACTTCATGCTATGCGTATGTGGTGTATATGTGATGTAAATGAAGTCCGAGTTTAGACTTGGGTCTCTTCCCCAAAGTATCTCGTTATGGGATGCAAATATTCCAAAATCAAAACAAAAACCTGAAACCCATTTCAGATAAAGGAGACTCACTGTGAATGTCAGGTCTGTCTGCCCTCACAAGATACTAGCCTTTTCAGAAATGAAACTTGGTGTTATTCATAATCAGTATGAGAGGAAGGAATATAGGAATGAATTAGTCCCATTTAAATTGTTCAAATAACTGTGACAGTCAGATTTGGATAAAATATCAGAAAGGTGGGAGAGAAGAGAGCAGTTAAGGTTTTGAGGCAAAGAGCAAGGCTGAGAGGCATACAGTGAAAGAACCAATTTTCAACAATCTTCCACCTCCAAAGTCTTTGGGAAAAGAAACACAGTAAAATGGAGGCTGTTCCATGAACATAACCAGGCAGCAGCCACTTCTGCCAGCTGTCCTGGGGATGTCTCTGAGCTTTCGCCAGCCATGCACTGTGCGCTCCCCACAGAATGCAGCACGGGTCCTCCAGCATCGCCGCAAATCAGATGACCTGCAAGCTTCGAATGCAGAATTCCCTGGACCAGGGCCACTTCCCCTGGACTGGGGCTTCCACAAAAGCTGTCCCAGTGAGTCTGCTCTGCAGTCATAGGTGAAAACCACCACCATAGGCTAGAGGCTGGAAAAGGGTTTTGTGGAAAGGGCCAGGCAGTAAATGGGAACAGGGCAAAGTAGTCTTAATAGTAGAGGTTGGGTAACCCTTACTCGAAACGTCAGCCTCAAAGTGTCTCCAGTTTTTGCAGAATATTTGCACGCGTGTAACGAGATACCTCAGGGACAGAAGACAAGACCGAATCTGAAGTTCGTTTGTGTTTCATACACACATTATACTCGTCGCCGCAAGCTGCCGCCAGTGTTCTGACAGTGACCTGTCGCCTGGGCTCAGGTGTAGAGTTTTCCACTCGTGGCATCAGGACAGTGCTCAAAAGTTTCAGACTTTGCAGCATTCCTGATGCTGGACTTTCGAATTAGGGCTGCTCCACCCACGGCTGTCAGAGCAAGCTACGCCTCGCAGGGCCTGAGGGGCTTTTTATTTCCACTGCTGGCAGAACTGCAGTACCAGCTGAAGTTTACCGGGCTGTAACACTCACCTCTTCCAGTCAAGGACTTCGGAGAAAGGGAGGATGTAGGAGTCTGCGATGACGACCGGCACACAGCCAGCCTGCAACACATCACTCAGTGCCGCCTGGCCCAGCCGAGCTCCACGCAGGACCACGCAGAAAGTTGCCTCCTGCAGGGGCCAAAGCGGAAGTTGAGGATTACAGCACGGTGCTGCTGACCCCTCGTGGGCATCCCTGTAAGCCATGAAGTTCCTGAGACTTCAAGCACGCAATGTTGAGGCATCTTGAGCTGAACATGCCAGCTCAAGAGCACGGCTGGTCACAGTGCTCTGCAGCTCCACGCTCCAGGGAACTTCGGGGCCACTGGGGCCGGTGCTCCGTGCACGCTCACAGGGGTGGTCTTTCTCTGGACAGGGAGCTCCTACACTGGCCGGGGTGCCGGGCAAACTCACCAGAGAGCGAAGCCTTATCTCAGCCCCTCGTAAGGGAATCGCTTCGGGAAAATGGGGCTCTCCACAGGACCCACTTGAGGAAGCCATCCACAGAAACTGCCCGCTGAAGGAATGCAACACCCTTGGAAAGACACTGAGACAGATACGGTCTATCTAGAAACAACAACTCTAATGAAAGCAAAATCTCAAAAAATCTGTTCCCTACTCGCTCCCAACACCCCATCGGTGTGAGGGATGCTTGGGAAAACCAGAGACATTTGGAGAAGACAGCTGCCACAGGCAAACTGGAGTGAGGAAAGATCCTGATTCTCCAACACTCAGTTTCTCCCAGTTTCTGCTTCTTAGGGGAGGGGGAGGAATAAAACATGACCTAATTTTTAAAGTAAGGGAAATGGAAAGTTCAGAAAAACGATAATGAAAATACTGCACAGTCCTCCAGATACAGGGGAGAAGCAGCACACAGGAGAGCACCCACTGGGGTACCTGCAGATTGGCGGCCAGATGTGGACACATGTGCTGATAACCATTCTTCCTGTCTAGACAAAGGTTACTATAAATACCCCCACTCACATCGGCACCACTATCAGCCAGACATTCCAGAGGGAGATGCAGCCTTTCTTGAGGGAAGGTATTTTAATAATCTCAGTATGGGCCAGGTCCTTGATATTTCTCCTTGAACTAACCTGGCCTTCACTTAAAGGTTTCAGAGAACGGAGCTCAAATTCTCCTTGCCTGGCCTGCACACCCCTGGACTGTCCACCAACTACCTACTGAGCATCCCCAAAGCTACCGCTTTGCCTTTGGTAACAGAGGCACTGCTACGCTGGCGGTTTAAGTGAAGGACATCCACTGGCAGGATACACTAAGGGTAGCAAAATCACCAAACATCAATGAATAAAAACAACCCCAAAGCCCATTCGCTCCCAAGGAAAGCTGGCTAAGCATGGTTCAGCAATGCAGTTGTTACCTTGAAGAAAGACACTTCTCTGGACTGGCCCACAAGCACAGGGGTCAAAGCAAAATATAAGAACTGTGTGCTCGCCTCTATGGCTTGCTGCAAACCTACAGATTTGCATTTCTGAAGTATAATGAATGTGAAAAGAGTATGAGCTCGCAGAGACCAAGCAGCTTCCCATGAACACAATACACCAGGCACCCAAGCGCCTGAAGGCGACGTACGCAGCACAGAGCACCACTATGTTTCCTTCTCCCCGGGTGATGCTGCACTACCCGGTGGCAGTGACCCCTGTGCAGCTGAGCAGGGTCGTGAAGGACACTCACCTGCAGCACCTGGGGGTAATCGAAGACCTGGTGCTTGTGGCAGCGCTTCCGGATGGAAAGGACGCCCTCGGAGAGGTTGGTGCACTTATCCAGGACCAGCACAGCCTCTCCGTATCTGGCCTGCAGGGCTTCCAGGTCCTCTCTGTACTCGGAGTGGATGGCCATCTGCGAGGACAGGAGGAAGTATCGCCGGGCGCTACGACGGAGGAGAAAAGGTCACTGGCAGCCACAGCCCGTACGTTATCAAGGTTAGATGGATGCTAACACTGAACTTTGGCTACAAGCATTTGCTCACCATTCTTGACATCACCTGATTTTTTTTTTTTTAATTATGTTCTGGAGCATTACTGAATACTTAAAATATTAGGTACTATAATAAAATAAGGCATGATTTGTTTATACTCTGAGATGTTATCATAACATTTTTTTGTTGGGAAAAGTCATTAAAGTTGTGAAGAAATGCTTGGAATATACCAAGTCTAGAGAGCACCCCATAGATACATGTGTTCAGAGACACCGGATAGTGGGCTGATTACTGCACGAGATGCCACAATGTCATCCTCAGGCTGAGGCTGCGATCTGGATGGGAAGCGAAGGCAGCTGCATCCCTCCAACGGGGAGACGGGGAGTTCTGACCGATGCGGCACCCCGAATGGGACAGAGCCCATGGTCAAGGCCACATGGACAGCAGAGAGGCTGAAGGCCAGAAGTCGAATGGACCCAGTCTCAGTCTGTGCCTGGCAAGGATGCGTAAGAGAAAATGGAGAGAAGGAAGGCTTTCCAGGGGTCTGGTGCCACGTAGACCCCCACATGAGACAAATACATGAAAGTCGGATGGGCCTCGGCTGCTCAGGGGACTAAAATGGCACGATCGCCTGAGCCCAGGAATTTGAGGCCAGCCTCAGAAACATACTAAGACCCCCTCTTAGAAAAGAGAGTCAACACCGAGTTAGCAAGGCTGAAATCAAGAGGATGACCTAGGGGAGACCCTCCTGGAATTCCCTCTTGGAAGGCCAGACTCCCATAAGGGAGAGAGAGGGGTACAGGCCACCAAGGGGGCAGGCTGAGGAGCCTTCAAGGGGTCACCACCAATGACATGACTCATATAAAGCACAGTCCGGGAAGAATGGAGACACCCACCAGGCTTAGAGACAGTACTCGCTTAAATCCAGCTCAAACTGGTACTGGCCAGGAAAATACGAGGACTAACCTAGTACTAAGGAGGCTGTACTAAGCTGTACTAAGATAGGACCTAAACCTCTAGCTTTCGGTGACCCCACCTCTCTGTTTTGCTTTTGTTATTGTTTCAGCTTTGAAAAGTACAGCCAATTGCTATTCTTCCTTGTTTGTCAGACTTATTTGGAGGGTCTAGCTGGGAAGAACGGTACTCACACACCCGTGGCCGGCCCAAATTACCACTCACTGAATGCTAAATTGAGCACTCAAGACCGCAGGTCTTCCTTATGGGCACTGACACAGATTCTCGGAGTCCCCCAACCTGAGCCTCCAGAATCACACTTTGTGAAGGGAGCAGTGGCAACAGCAAGATTCGGCACTGGGGCGCTCCCGGCTGGTCCCAAAGGAGGACACCATCTATGCCATCAACTGTGTCTATTTACACAAGAGAAAGGCTCATTCAAACCCACCACCCAGCAGGAAAACCACCTTAACTATGAGGGTTACTGGAGAATGAAGTGGCCTGCTGTGAAGTGGGGGTTTCACTCCCTGGGAAGAAACTTCATCAGAAGTCACAGTGAGAAGCTCTGCTCCCCAGTCAGGTAGAGCCCGAGGTCTCTAAAGCATTTGCATTCGTAAGACCTCGCTTGTGTCGAACTCACAGGGCACCTGCTGGGTGCTCCTGGAGTCCTTCAACTTATGTGGCATCCAAGAGCCATGAAAAGGGCGTCCACACAGGAGGCACTGGAGTGCTAGAGGGAAGAGGGCATTTCTGCTTGGCAGGGTGGTGGTAACAGTGCACACAGACTGTTGATGCCTAGTAGGGCAAGGGCTTCTCTTGGGGAAGACTAGGGAGCTGGCCTGGCACAGGCCACCAGAGCCCTAAAGGGGGAGGGAGACTCCTGCACTGGCGTTAGGGGATGATGGGAGACCAGTGTGGTCAGCAGGGTTTGTGGGCAGCTGCAAGGGCGCCCGAGTTCAGGAGGGTGAGGGTGACAGTCCCATTTCCCCAGGGCTGGAACCCAGGAGTGTGAAAAGGGCGTCTGTGCTGGGGTGAAGGGGGACAGCAGCGCAGCATGCTGTGGGGCCACTGGAGACGAAGCGGGCCGGAGAAGGGTGCTCCGAACATGGAAAGGGAGAAAAACAGGATGCCCTGAAGTGTTGGCCAGAACTGGAGATACTGATAGGAAGGCGCAATCTGCAATATGTGCAGACACAGCCAGAAAGATCTGCCTACGCAGGCTGAGAAATAAACACAGATGTTCAGGTGTGGTGCTCAAAGGAACTGCAACGAAGAAAGACTCCAGGTTCGATGTCGTGGTGAGGAAACGGAAGTTCTGGTTCAGACTCTCAGGGATGAGGCTCGCTGGATCCCTGCTCTGCCAGGGTTACGTGTCCAGCAGAAAGAGGAGACGGGAGCAGGAATCCAAGCACGGTCCCCTGCCCGTGTGCTGGCCCTCCCTGCCCTGACCTGCGGCTGGCAGAATATGCCCATTTTAGCTTTAAGCAAACACAATTTTAAGGTGGATTTGTTTTTCTTTTGAAGACTAAAATTACTAGCTGTAACTTTCATGTTTCCTCCCAGCAGCCTGGTCTCCAAGTTGAGAATTTAAGAGTCAAATCATGCTGAGAACTTAAGAGTCTCCCTTAATAGTTGTCACTGTCAACTCCCAGTTTAGTTCCTTTTCGAAGGAAAATGACAAGAATTCCAGCTGGGGCCGATGCAGCTGTGAGAAGAAGCTATCAATAGAAACAACCCTCAGCTTCCCATTGAAAAACTACTGAGAGATTTAAAATAAAAATAAAAAAAAGAGCTTTCACTACTCTGGATGGCCCTCAGGAGATGTGGGAATTCCTTTAAACAGCAACTCTCACAAAGAGCAGTGTACCAACCTGCAGCCAGGAGGTCGCCACCCTGCCCTCTCCTAAGTCCTACGAGGGAGCCAGCTCTACCTTTCTGAGGTTGCTGCTATGGTAGTTTGGGGGGGCACAGGAGAGGAATGTTCTTTATAAAAGTAATAGCATCATGGGAGGGCCTTGCTCCAAACTGGCAGGGATGTGGGATGTGAATAGCATGGCCCCAGCCAAGGTGACAGAGCGACTGCGGCCACCAGAGGGAGGGGCCCGTTCCATGGCCCTTGCCCCTCTCAGCCTACCTTGAAGATACGCCACCGGTATCTTACTGCAACTTTAGAAACCAACTGAAACCTTGAGTGATCTGGTTAAAGATCTTAAATTCAACGTAGTTATATATTAATTAGAGAGATCCAATTCTTAGAGATAAACCACCAATCTAATAGTTTAAATCTCCCAAGCTCATTATTTGAAGGTGATCTTTACTGTCGGGAGTGGTTTGTTCTTCCTTATTTTGTTTTCACTAAATACTTTCAGTGTTTTCTTCCCTGGAATGAAATCTGGAGGGAATTCAAACTCCTAAACCAAGAGAAAGGAGCTAGAATGTGCTAGAGTAGGTTGTAAAGTGGTTTGGTTCTAGCCATCTCAAGTGCGGATCCCCAGGGACTTCTCAGCAGTGGCAGCACTGCTAGCTCCCACTTGGTCACTCTCTGTGGCTGGTGCTGTCCAGGGTGGGAGAGTCCCTGAAGCAGGCCACACTGCCGGCCTTCCAGAGACCTGCGTGTAGGCTTGGCCCTCCACCGGCACCGGGACACCCAGGTGTGGGGCAGGTCCCATCGGCTGGTAAGAAAGGCTCTCTGTGCCCAAACTGCAAACTTGTGGCCCTTACGACTGCTTGCCCATCCCTGGACAATCAACTCCTAACAAAAGCCCCGCTGCTGAGCCTGTCTGCTTCTCCTGGCTGTAGATACCCCACATGTGCTGTCACAACTTGCTGCCGGGGCAATAAGCATGTCCCGTGCCACTCCACAGGAAGACAGCACTTAGAAGCTTGTGGCCAGCTTCCCTGGACATACCCTGCACCACTTCCAGCTCCTGACCGCGCTCTGCGTTCTGTCCCCGTGCACGGCCACGGCTGAGACTGGGCATCATCTGGGGCGTCAATGTGCACCCTCTCGGTCCCGACCATCAAAAATGTCTCCATATTTGTCCCCTGGGGGACAAGCTTATTCCCCTTCTCCTGTTGAGAACCACAAGCCTGACTGGGTGCTGGGTCTGAGAATCCTTGGATGAAGGTTCACCTCCTTCCCCAGCACTGCAGCAGTTTGCCTTGAATTGAACTGAACTGAAGTAAATAACTTCCAGAACAATTTCAAGGAAAGAAAAAAAAAAAAAAAGAAGGGTAAAATGTTTCATTTTATCATATAATTGATTTAAGTAAATGTTCACAGAAGTAACAAGGAAAGGAGTAAACGTTTGTACTTATTATAGTTATTCGTACCAGGCTACATAAATATGCCAAATTAAGATTCTCAGCACATACCACAAAAAAAAAAAAATCTTAGGGCTGGGGATTTAGCTCAGTGATTCCTGAGTTCGATCCCCGGCACCACAAAAAAAAAAAAAAGATTCTCAGCACATGAGAAAAATTCGTACTACCCCGGAGAGCACCAGCGGGCTTACCCAGATCATCCCTCCTCAATTTATGGAAATCCTGCTTCTGAACGGAGCACTGAATTCTATCTGTTTCATCAGTCTATGGTGTTTCCAAAAACATTGTTTTTGAATTGTTTTGATAATCAAAAAAATTTCAGATAGGCCTAGTTTTACTCATATTTAACGATGAATACTATTTTTTTTAAAAAATTCATTATTTGCTACGGTTTAAATGTTTTCACCAAAACTCACAGTGAAATATCTCCATCATGAGCTATTAGGAGGGCGAACACTTAACCCCACTGTAGTATTTGGAGATGGGACTCTGGGAGGTTAATTACAGCTAAATGAAGCCCTAACTCTGGGGTCCTAATCCAGTAGGCAGCAGGACCCCTCCAGATGCGACCACTCGTCTCCAGCTTCCCAGCATGCAGGACTCTAAACCCAATAAACTCTTACTCTTTATAAATTAATCTGTAGTACTCAGTTACATCAACAGAAAACAATGACCAAGTTTGTATTTAGTGGCTAATGAGGAAAGGGAAAGACGAAAACTGTAAATCGCAGAAAGTGAGTATAGCAAAACACAAACAGGAGACTAGGTGATGGGTAGACAGTGTGTTCAGTAAAATTTTTTTAAGCTTTGCTGTCTGCTTGGACATTTTCAATAATAAATGTCAGGGAGAGTATGAATTGTGCATTTTCATCAGATGAAGATAAGGGATGTCACGATATGCTACATAAAGGGAAGCTTCCTCGGGGTTCAAACAGAAAACGTGGTAGAGAAAGTACATACCCTCAGCCTGCAACCCCAATGGACCCATATACGAGTTCCACATTCACCTTAAAAAATGCCGTTTCATTTCAAAGAAATACCTTTATTTATCACATTCAATTATGGTAATCTCAATGTTATTAGTTTTGTAGATGTGCCAGAATTTACTTGTGAGTTTGTCTTAGTTCTGTAGTTGAATAAACACAAGGAGTTTAGACTTTTTATTTCTTCAAGTTATAGTATTACAAAAATAACCAAAATGCAAAGGACCTCGAGTAACCCGTAAAACGTTGTAAGAATCACAAAGTTGGTGGACTCACATTTACCTGTTTGAAAATTTACTACAAAGCTACAGTAATCAAGCCACTGTGGGTGCTGGCATAAGGACAGACCAAGATTAAGACTGAGAATCTAGAAATAAACCATATATCTATGGCCAGTTGATCTCCAACAAGCATACCAGAGACTACGAAACACTCCTTCCAACAAGTGGTACTGAGAAACTGGATATTCAAACAGAAGAATGAAGCTGCACCTTACACATCATACAAAACTTAACAAAGGGCTAAGGATGTAGTACAGTGGTACAGAACTTGCCTACCACAGACAAGACCCGGGGTTCTATCACCAACACTGAAAAAAGAAAAAAATCAAACTCAAAATGAATCTCAAACCTAAATACAGGAGCTAAAACTATAAAACTCTTAGAAGAAAACATAAGTGTAAATATTCCTAACCTTGGCTTAGGCAATAGTTTCCTAAATATTAATGTTACACCAAAAATATAAGTAATCAAAGGAAAAGTAGGTAAACTGGATTTCATCAAAAGTAGGAAACTTTCTGTCTCAAAGGACACCAATGAGAAAGTGAGAAACAGCCCATAGAGTGGGAGAAAATATTAGCAAATCCAATAGGGTCTAACATCTGGAATACGTAAGAAATCCTATAATTCTACAATAAGAAGGCGACTCAATATAAAAACAGGCAGGCAAATGATCTGAATAGATTTCTCCATAGCAGGTATATAAACGGCCAATAAGCACAGGAAGAGATACTCGACATCATTAGTACTTAGGGAAATGCAAATCGGAACCACAGTGAGAGACTCCTTCACATCCATGTGGACCGTGAGACGCAAAACCCCAGATAATGACTAGCGCTCGCAAAGACGTGGAGAAACTGGAAACCTTACACGTTGTTGGTAGGAAGGTACAATGAGTCAGCCACACTGGAAAATGGTCTGGCATCTCCTCAGAAAGTAAAACACAGAGCTAACACATGGCCCAGCAATTCCACTCCCAGGTGAAGAGCCAAGAAAACTGAAAACACAGGTTTACACAAACACACAAATGTTCACAGAAGCATTATTCATAACAGCTAAAAATTGCAAATAACCCCAGTTCTCATCAACTGATGAATGGATGAACAAAAGAAGTGCTGATTCTATACTACAAAATGGATAAAGCTTGAAAACACTATGCGAAGTGAAACAAGACGGCTAGAAAAGCCATAGGCAGACCCACACAGACAGAAGACAGATCAATGATTATTGCTGGGGTGGAGATAAGGAGTCACTGCTAGAGGGTACTGATTTTATTTCTAGAGTGATGGCAATGCTCTAGAACTAGATAATCATATTGATGATGGCTGCACAACTTTGTGAGTATATGAAGAGCCATGAATTGTGCACTGTAAAAAAGTGAAATTACGGTATCTGAATTAATCTTAATTTTAAGATAAGTCAGTTCTGGGAGTTTAGTAAGGGAAAAGAATCCAGGAAAACAATCTAAGCCACAAGTTCGGGAACCATTCAGGCTTCCTCTGCACTTGCCTAGGACAGAGGAAGAAGTGTCTCAAGCTGACCCGGGCTTGGCGCATTGTGTAAAATGACCAGTGGCTGCTGAAGCTTCAGACTGTGGGCCAGAGCACACGGTGGAATGCGCACGTCACAGAGGGACATCTTCTTCTAGGAAGGCTCTTTATGTCTCAGCATCCACAAAGGCTTCTGAGCGAACATCTGCGATGTTTAGAGAACAGTTCTCATGGGCTTCAAGCAAACTGTTGCCTCAAGACCCAATTCTACCACCACAGAGCGTGACTGAGTTTCAACCTCAACTGGTGTGACATTTTTAGTGTCACAGTTTCAGTCACCTTCATATCTGAGGACTTCTCCTCCAGGGAAAGGAGGCTTTATTACCACCAGGCTTGTTTAAGGCTCACTGAGTTCTCACCATGAAATAGCATGACTTCTAAACAGACTACAGCAAAAAAGTCAGACAAAAGGCCCACCACATCCAGGCTCTCGGCCCTTTTCACTTATTCCACACATTAAAGTGCGAGCCAAGTATGTGCTAGACACAATACAGCAGTTAAAAAGCAGGCCTGCAAAATGAAACAAAACAGAGAGCTGGCCTCTGCTTCAGTGTATGGACAAAATCCAGAGTCCCAAGATGGCAGGCTGGGGCATGATGATTGTCACTAAGGGAAGGCGGGTCCTGCGGGAGGGGCTGGTCCAGGCAGACAGCACGCTCCAAACGCCCCTGAGACCTAAAGCACAAGCAGGATGAAGAGGAGGAAGATCTCCACACAGGGGAGAATGTGCTGCCAGCCCAGAAAATCGGAGAGCGCGGAGCCTCTTCTATGAACTGAAAGGAAGAAAGCTCCAAGGAAAAGAGATGGAGACAAGAGGTGGCCAGATGGCAAAGAACCCAAATGACATTTCAGCAGGTGGGATGCTAGGCCAGGCTGGGGGCAGCCAGACTAGAGGTGGCGATGCCAAACAGGACACCATTTCAGGAGTCCAAAGGGAGATGACAATGGCCTGACACACGGCAGAGGCAGACGAGACGAGCCAGACAAATTTAAGGAGAGAGTCAATGGGACTTTTGATTTTGATGTAGGGATTGAAAGAGAGGACGGAGTTAAGGATGCCTGGTAGAGAAAACATGGTAGACAACCCTGGGAGTTTAGCAATAGAGAAAGCTGCAGGGAGAACAGGACTAGGGTGGGACGGACAGGACGCTCAAGGACATCAGTCCGAAATCCAGGCCTCAGTGGCTGGGGTGCCCACCATGCTGTCTCCCACACATCTCACAGACTCTGTAGAGGCACCTGGCTGTGCTGAAGGTAACTTACCCTGGTCCTTTCTCCGGAAGAGCCACCTCTGCAGACAGTGGGCTGTAGACAGGAATGCTGACATCGTAGCCCTGCCGGTAAGTCCACGTAGAAAAGCCACCACCAGCCAACAGTGCCCTGAAAGCAAAAAGATTTCATCAAAAAGCGAGAAAGACAGGTCGTCATTTTGTTGGACTGTGGACAGGGACTGGAATGACTGAGTCATCAGGGCGACATCAGGAGTACTGAGCTACGGTTTTATAAGGACACTGTGCTGGACAATGCCTCTCCTTGATATCCGGTTTTATAAGGACACTGTGCTGGAAATGCCTCTCCTTGATATCCGTGGCACCAGATCCCCGAGTCAGCAGCTTTCCCCCAGGGTCCTAAAGTCCTCCCTGCTTTCCATTTCCTAAAACACATGTTAGCCAGGGGGACACTAGGCATGGCCCCTCTGCTACCTCATTCCGATTCTACCCCCGCAAAAGTTGTACTGTATCCTTAAACAGATTGGCAGCACCAGAAACACCCACAGGTCTGTACTGGAAGATGGGCATTTCCCACTCTGGGCACTCTGGGGCCAACACGCATGGAAAGCAGAGGTGGCTGGCAAGTATCACATCTTACATCACATTTGCCCGGCCTTGCTCCAACCCCTGCCCCAGCACTTCTTCCTGTGTCCCAGAGCTACAGTCAATCATGTGACTTCTGGCAGCCCTCACCGTCCCTTCCAGCTACTTCCTCCTTGTCACCCAATCCCCCACTCAGGAAGCAGAATCTAGAAGCGGGCCGTTCATGCTTCTCTTGCAGTGTGCCTGAAGAAATGGTGACCACACTGTTTTCACTGGATCCAGCACGCAGTCCAATGACACTTCATCACACCAGCTTTCGCTGTCATCCTGTCCGGAAGCCCCAAACCCAACAAAATCACTTTCCAGGGCCGAGTCTGACCAGTTGCACACCCGGTAGTCTGAGCCACAATGTCTCAACTGAGAAACCATGGTTTTTGCAATACTGATAGCTACCAATCCTCTCCTGGCCCTTATAACAACCTACATTCCCTTCTAGCATGACAAGTTTCAGTTCAAAGATGTCCAAACCACTCCCAGAAAGCCCACTCTGTTTAAGCGTCGTGAAACCCAGAACAGGTGAGGGAGGCAATGTGCAGGCTACAAGCTTTCCTGCTGCCCGTCTGTCCTCAGCACCAACATACGGTCTGACTTCTCCTGATTAGCGGGAACTTGGGCAGGTTCCAGGGCCTGATGGCAAGCAGACTCCGTGGGGGCCAAAGCAGGCCCCGGGGAGGCCAGGTAAACCCCGGCCTTGGGAGATCAGGCTTTTCCACCCCACCCCGCCGGGGACCTGCCAGTGTGTGTGGAGGGAAAGGAAGTGGTGTGCTTCACATCAGCTCCACGGTGCCTCTTATCAGGTCCCCACAGGGAAACACAGCATCTCTGCGACCTCAGAAAGCACCCCAGCTGCAGTTCATCTTCGAGTCGCAGGCTCTTCTACAGAGCTTCCAGGGCTTTAGAACAGAGGAAAGTGTGTTAAGCACCCCTCGCTTTACAGAACACATGTTTCCCGTTGACTGTTCATTTCTCAGCAGCACACTCTGTTTTCCCATTATGGATCCTGAAATCAGAGGTCTGTTCCAATGATACGAGAGACCAAACAGAGGACTTGCGGCTGGACAAGCATTAGTGTGATGGTCGGACTCGCGGGAGGCAGAGTGCCGTGTCGGCGGAAGACTTCTCCAGCACCTGGAGCACTTTCCGGAACCTCCTGACTTGGGGACACGGCCTCTGTCACCGAGCCATCCCCCCACAGCCTCCGCCTCCCCATGCCCCTACTCCAGCCTCCCAGACTTCTCGGTTCTCCTGCTACCTGAGCACAGAGAC
The DNA here is from genome assembly GCA_004026905.1 of Hystrix cristata. Lineage (NCBI taxonomy): Eukaryota > Metazoa > Chordata > Mammalia > Rodentia > Hystricidae > Hystrix > Hystrix cristata. The sequence continues at coordinate 68,682 of PVJO010000785.1, read as the reverse complement.
CCTGAGAGTTTATCCTTCACCTTCCTTTAAGCTATGCATGTGATTTGGCCTGAAAACTCCTCAATACGAGGCTTCAGGTGCTGTAACAAACAAAAAAGAACAAGATGAAAGCTGACCAATCTTAATAGTCATCTTTGTTTCCCGAGTCAAACAAACTGGGATGGAAACAAAGTACCAGACAGACAGGTAAGTCTGACAATGGCTAGATAGTTAGTGGACACTTCATGATATTAAAGAATGACTGTTAGTGTTTATGGGTATGACGATATTGTAGCTATATTTTCCTTGTTGTTATCTGTGGTACTGGAGATTGAATGCAGGGCCGTGGCTACATCCCAGCTCTTTTTACTCTTTTCATTTTGAGACAGGGTCTCCCTAAATTGCCCAGGGTGGGCTCAAAACTTGCCATCCTCCTGCCTCAGCCTCCCAGAGCGCTGGGATTACAGGCATGCACCACCACACCCAGCTTATAGTTCTGTTTTTTTAAAAGCCCCTATTATACACAGATTCACACGGAAATACAGACAGGTATGATGATGAAACATGTGGGATTTGCTTCCAGATAATCTGTCAGGGAGGTGCGGCTCACTGTATCACTCCCTTCTATTATACAGGTCTGAAATTTTCCGTAACGAGTTCAAATAAGTAAAAATATACCCACATAAAAGTGCATGTTTGTAAGAGATTTATGCAAAGAAAAGAAAATAAGAATCCAAGGTAGTAATGATAGTGCACAAAGCATCTGAGAAAACTAACAGCAGATAACCATTAAAGGGTTACAATACGCTCCCACTAAAGTTAAAATGGGGATGTATATGTGTGTTTGTGTCTAACTCAAGAGAAAGAAGGCTAGAAAAATACAAATATCCCAACAGTAAGGATCAATTCTCAATCAGGAGTAGAAACAGAGAAGGGATGAAAGCAGATTTAACATTTACTCTTTATACACATGCATACTGCTCGACTCTTGTGCACAAAGCATGCATATTGTGTGCATTATTTTTAAAACCTGAGAGAAAGAGAAAAACATTTAAAATGCATAAGTGATGTAGTCGCTCCAATCCAGGCCTCCAACTCCCTGAAGAAGTAGCTTCTACCTCATTGCCCTGTGACTTTAGACCTCAGGAGATGTCAGCAGCCTCATCCAGCCCACGACTTCCAGTTTCCAAACGGCACGGCCTGCAGCCCTGCTAAATCCCTTCCGTGCCTGTGGCTCCTGCCTCCCCGGAGTCCAGCAGCAAGGACAAAGGATCAGACAACTCAGTGAACCGTCTACTACCCCTTAGCCCACTGCAGGCCACCTGGGTTTCACAGGCCGGTGTGCCCCATGCAGAGATCAAGGAGGACCGTGCCGACTCCTGACATGCCACGGCGCGGCCCAGAGTCACCGCGGAGAACACGCACCTGCCAGAAATGGCCTGACCTTCCTGAGCTCCAGCTTCCTCCTGTCTACTCGACGCCCTGCTGCAACGTGGGGAAATGCACCGAACGTGTGCATTTGATAAAAACACAATCTCTCTCCCATGTGGGTACATACACCAAACTGTCGGCGGAAGGCCGAGGGTCCCAAGCAGCCCCTCCGCAACAAAACCCGGTCAGGAAATGAAGACGCTGCGTTCGAACAGCTCCTTTCCTCCCCTTCTCTGCTCCTGACAGCACCCACTCAGGAGCGGCAGCCTGCCCCTACTGTGAGCTGACCAGGGACGGCTGAAGAGCAGGTTTCTACAGCATTTGTGTGACCACACTGCCCTCTTCCGTCCACAGCACTCTCTACACTGAAGTCTGGGGAGGTCCCGCCTATGGATAACTGTACTTCCAGTTAGAAACTCAAGACAGACTTGAAATAATCACTTCAAAGAATCATGTCAAAGAAGGCTCCGGTGTTAATTATCGGGGGCGGTCCTCGGTGTAGATTTCCACAAGTGACAATGTCAAGAACACAGCTAGCCTCAGGGTGTCGCCTTTTGTCAAGAGCTCCACGGCAGCTCTAACAAGACAGGACACAAATGAGTCTGTAAGCAAACGCTTGCAACAATTCTGTGCCTTGAGCTGTGCCCAGCACCCTTACCTGGGGTCCTCAAAGCCTCAGCCTCACCCCTCGAGAGGTAGCACCTGCGGCACCTCACTGCCCAGCCTTCCCAGAGCTCTGGCCAAGGGCGTCGGCCAGGGCCTGAACTGGCAGTCAGGGCCACCCAGAAAGAAGGGAACAGGGAGGGCGTGGAGGGAGGGAGGGTGAGAAGGGGGGAAGCACCCTGCTGACGGCAACAGCAAAGGGCCATATACAGGCACCCTCACTGCCCGGCGTCACGTGCCACTCTCACATGTCGGGTCCACTGCCCTTGGAGCTGGCGTCCCCTCCCAGCAAATGTCAGCTCCCAGACTCAGACGGTGCCGACACGGGCTTAGGGCTGGGGTGAGACATCTGGACTGTGCACACTGTGCTGAGACACTGCTCGGACTGGCTTCCACAGCACGTCCAAGCAGCCTCACCTTCTATGTCTGTGTCAGAGGACAGTTTTCTAATTTAATGAACAATTCAGATTACAAAATCTGTCCCAGTAGAAACTGGAATATAATTTCACAGGAACAAAAGGATTTTGCAGCCGTTTAGTCCTCAGACACCCACCCCGGGGACAGCCCCCAGTATGCCTACCTGTCCCGGGGGACATCCAGGGCTGTGTTGTAATCTGGGGGGCCTCCAGGCAACATGTTGAACAACAAGTGATTGGTACCTCGATCCCACCTATGGGAAATGAAACAGAGAATTCATGAGCTGACCATGAAGAAACAAGAGTCAGCTAGTGGAGAGCAAGTACAAATTTCCCCAACCCCAAAAAAGGCCACTTCTCAGCGGCGCTGGGTAAATTCCAGTCAATCCTGACAGTACATCAGGAACTGGTCTGTTTCTTTGAGAAAAAACCCAAACGGATGTGAACTTCAGGTTGTCCACGAAAGAACCATTTCTAATAATGAAAAGCTGAAGCCTATAATGTTCACTGTTTGGTTAGAGAAAAAAAAGAAAATAAAATACAGAAGGCTGGTGGGATATATTATAGAATGCCCACAAGATGGAATACTATGCAGCCTTTAAATTGCACAGTAAAAGATGTAAAAATTTGCAAATGGTATTCATGATACATTAAGGAAAACAAAGCAGCCAAAGAGTATGTACAGTCTGGTACCTTCTTGAGGGAAAAGGGTACAAGATATACATGCATGTCTATTTTTTACACAAAAATGACCAAAAAGTAAGGTCAAAACACTAATAACAGTTATCTCTTAGAGACAAGATTATGGCATGAACTCCACATTCCTCCTTCTGCTTATCTGAATTTTCATACTTCATTTGTTTGTAGTACTGGAGATTGAACCAAGCTACATCCCCAGCCCTTTTCATTTTTTTATTTTGATACAGCATCTTGCCAAATTACTAAGTTACCCAGGCTGGGCTTAAATTTGCCAGCCGCCTGCCTCAGCCTCCCAACAGTGCTGGGATTGCAGGTGAGTCCCACCACGCCCGGCTAATGTGTACCATATAAGCGATAGGGCGGAGGCCGTGTATTCAATTTAAAAGGGTAAGTATGGGAGGAACGCCCGCCTTAGATTGGACGCCCCAAGGAGCTGGGCGCGCAGGGCGCAGCACAGGAGCCGACACCACTGTCGGCCGCTGCTCAAGAGGAGGACGCTTCGCCCTCGCTTCGCCCTCAGCTCCCTCGAGGCCGCCTGGTACCTGGAGAGCTGGGCCAGGGCCTGCGCCGTCTCGCGGATGCGCAGCGCGTGCTGGCTCAGCAGGTCGATGGACGGCACGAAGAGGCAGGCGCGGCTGATGTCGTCGGTGTAGTAGTCGCTGTCAGCGATGGCCGAGAGCAGCTCGTTATACTCCCGGGAGATGGCGCTGCCCACCGGCACGCCCTGCTCGTCCACGTACTTCTTCAGGGAGTAGATGTACACCTTGATTTTGTTCTTGGGGTTGAAGCCGCAGCGGTACACGTCGAAGCACGTGTGCATCCTGCAGCTGAGGTCGCCACGCTCGGGCACCGGGCTGTCGCCGGGCAGCCTGACCACCGGGACGGCCGCGCTGCGCTTCTCCACGGCCCAGTCGCCCGAGGCCTCGATGGAGTGCGGCCAGAACTGGAACACGCCCGTGGCCAGCAGCCCCAGCAGCACCACGGAGAAGAGCGCCACGTAGTAGATACGGTGTTTGGTCTTCATCCTCGGGATGAGGGCGGGACCCCGGGAGCTGTGCTTGACCGACGCGCACATGCTGACCGCGGCCAACTCCACTCCTGGCGCCGGGACAAGAGAGGCAGGGCTCAGGGCACAGGTGACACCCTCACCCAAGAGCCCCGCTCCACTTCATTAGTCCTATTTCTCTCCCTCAAGTGGCTGGATGAGATCACAAGAAGGGATTTTTCACGCTACTTACCAATAAACAGACACAAATACATATTTGCATATATGACTATATGGCCTATGCCATAATTGAATACTTAGTGTTGCATACAAACATGTAATATAAATATCAATACATGATATAAAACTATAACTACAGCTATAAATACACAAAGCAGGACAGCTCAAGACAGTTACCGGCCTGACACGAAATGGTTTTCTGCCTGGACTCCGGCCACCCCAGCGGCAGGCCGGGGGAGTCTGGGGAAGCTGAGGCCTGGGCCTGAAGCGTGTTTCTAGGAGGTTTAAAATAGGGTCACAGAATCTGTCATTCAGCAAGCTCCCCAAGTGTTTGTTGTGTGCAATCACGCTTGAAAGCTTTGCTGATAAACAGACTACCTTTTAACGCAGTCATTTTCAAACTGTTTTTTAAACCACAGGATGAAATAATGTTTTCTATTGTAACCCAGTATAAATAGACATATAAAAGTTTCTCAAGACAATAACATATAACATAGTATTAGCCATAGAGCATGCAATGAACCCTTGTACTGTTCTACTGGCGCTTTTTAAAGAATTCTAGCCATCACCTATTAGGTCAGTGATCTCACCCAGTAAGCAGCCACCCACAGCGTGGAAAATGCTGTTTTCACATATAACAAAACTGGAGTTATGAAAACAAAGAAAATATCTACACATGAGCTTTACTGGTTTTCACAAGTTGGAGATTAACTATAAAAAGATATAACCCAACAAAATAAACCCAAGATAATAGGGTGTAGTTTTTAAAGCACATAATTAAAAAATAAAATAGAAATGAGAAAGCTAAAAGTTGGTTTTTTAAAAAAAAAATCACTAAAAACTGACATGTGACATAATTCTGGCAAGATTATTCAAGATAAAGAGAAAAAAATGAACAATAACTGAAATAAAAAGAGGAACATAACTCAAAATGCTACACATACTAAAAGATGGTATCGAGGAAATTGTGCCAATACATTTGAAAACTTGGATGAAATGGAAAGACATTTTTAAATATATATATCAAGAGTCTCAGGCAGAAATGGCTAACTGAATAACTCCTTACCTAAATCAAAAATTTAGAAATCTCCCTATTAAAAAATTTCAAGCCCAAAAGATTTTCCAAGTTCTATGAAATATTCAAGAAACAGTAATTCCACTTTTATGCAAAATACTCCGTAATTCAGAAAAAAAGAGGGAGCACTCCCCAACTTGTTTTTAGCGGCTGGCATATCCTTCACATGAAAGCTTTATGATAGTGGTTCTCAAAGTATAGTCCAGGTACCCCCGCAGGTACCCAAGAGGCTTTAAAGGGTCTGAACTATTTGCTTTTTCACTATCTGCAGAGGCTACTAAACAATACAAAAACAGATATGAGGATTCCCTGCTAAAATATCCTAAAAAATAAAAAAAAAATCAACTCAAAGATTCAAGATGCTCAACTTGAAGCAGAATATCTACAAAGGAAACCACACCAAGGTACATCAAAGGAAACTGCTGTGAAGAACGCCAAAGAAAAGTTCAGCCTTAGCCAGACAGGAAATCTATTCGAGACAGATTTTAACACTAAACATAAAAGGCAAAATTATGAAATACTCAGGACACAACAGAGAGCATGTCTGACTCCTGGCAGAAAATGATTTCCAACATGGAATACAAGAAAACCACAAAAAGATAAAATGTAAAGGGCTGAAGATGTAGTTCAGTCCCGAGGCTCTGGGTACAATCCTTGCAGGTCTGAATCCGGTCTGAGCAACTCAGGGATAGGGATGTGAAGCCCTGAGCTCAATCTGCAGCATCACATCCCAGCGCTTCATCCCCCCGGCCCTGCCGGCAGGAGATAGGAGAGGTAGCCTCTGTCAGAGGATCACCATCGGCAAGGCTCAGTCTGGGCCAGTCTTCCCCAGTCAAGTCTTCTGGGCCTGGTCTTCACCAGCCCCGCATCTTCCCACCTCTGCATTCTAAGGGGCAGGACAAGAGCCAGCCACTCTGCCGCTGCTGCCACTCGAGGGTTAGTGGTTCTGTTTCAGAGCTCTGTTCTCCGGACCGCTTTCCAGAGCCATCTCTGGGACCAAGTGGCACAGTTTATGCTCTGACAACTAAGAAAAATCATCTGGGAAGGAGAGGAATCAGGGACAAACGGAAGCCTTCCCCTAACCCTCTCAGAGCTGGGCAGAGCTCAGCCCTGCGAGGCCCCCACTGACCATCACCAGAGACACACCTGGGGGCCGGCCCTCGGAAGGACAGGGAGCCTAGCCAGGACGTGGGAATCTCCCCACTCCCGGGACAGGCCCAGAAGCCTGCACCGACCCTGGGGGAAGAGTAAAACTAAGGCCATGCCAAGCACTTGAGGAAGAATAAACGCTCCCGATGAAAGAAACAGGCCAGGGGGCTGGGGGTGCAGCTCAGTGGTAGAGCACAGGCCTAGCATGCACAAGGCCCTGGATTCGACCCCTAGCACGTAAATAAAAGTGGGGGGATGAGAAATGAAAGGAGAAAAAGCCCTCTCTAAGGGGACTGCTGACCTCGAGACTTCGGTGAGCACCCATCCCGAGTTGTGCACACTTGATTATACCTCTTGCCAGGTTCTGTGAATCAGTTAAGTATGGGCACATCTGTCTTTACTGGTTGTGATCTTCTCACAGTCAGCCTTGCCAAGTCTACTATATGTTTAATGTCAACAGAAATGCTTGTTGAATGAAGGTCTCTTTCCTCCCAGCTTCCCCTGGTGCACGAAGTGTCCAGCACCCACAAGTTCAGAGTTCTTACATGGTGAGGACTCGGGACTACTGTCTTTCTGGAAGGAGAAAGAGATTCCAAAGGGGAAAAGCCAAGCCCAGAGCAGTCTTGACAAGCGAAAGCACAGAAAGATTGCCACCTCCAAACTGCAGCCCAAGGAAACAAGTCAGAACTTTGCCATCCAAAGAGGATGCACCCTACCAGCAGGAAGCTAGAAGCCCTGGAAGAGGACAGGCAGAAGGGAAACTCCTGCACTGAATGCTTCTTCCACGTAACACCTTAACCTAGATCAGAACAAGAATCTGAAAACAAAGTCCTATGAACTTAGCTTCCAGAAACACATCAAACTTGTCCCTGCAAAGCACCAGAACAATAACATGAAAAAATAAATAAAACCTGGACTCATCTAGCTGACTGTCAACTGAGTCACTGGAAAAAGTCTTCTAACACCAACCGATCGTCAAGATGAGATGGATTTTTCTGTTCCTGGAATTTATTCCTAAAATCTGCCTGAATAACATTTCTTCTGTGTTTCAGGTTATCTCCTAGTCCATTTCTTATCTTTTCAACCTTTTTAGAGAAGCCCTCACAGCTCGACTCCCAGGGCCACCGCTGCCCTGGCCTCCAATGCCACTGTGCCTGATGATGAAGGGACTACATGTGAGAAAAAGTGGGAAAACCCACAATCCACTGCCTGACCTGACACAATTCTCTGTAATTAAAGTTATACTGTGGCTACTTCTAAAAATGGTTTCCAATTTTAAAAACTGTCTTTTAATTGTGGGAAGTATACTGTAATTAATAGAGTGATCATCATTCAATAATGAATGCTCAATAAACTTTATTGAGCACCTCCTACACACCAGTGTTTGAGTACTTTATAAGTGTACATGCATTTAATCCTCATAATAGTGCTGCATGACAAACTATTACTGCCCTCGTTTTACCAATGAAGAAAGTTCAACAGAAAGGCTAAGGACCTGGTCCAAAATTACACAACTAGAAAACGCCAAAGCAAGGTTTCTGAGCAGGGCAGTCTGTCCTCAGAGCTGACTGTCTATCCATTCACACCCACACTTGCAACCAGGAGGCTTAAATCACAGAAGGTCAGGGGTGATGGAAACTGAATCATCTATTTTATTACCGTGAAGAGACTTTGAGCTCTGAAAGGTACAAAGCAAATCCAGGTAAAGTACTTGGTACTTGGGGCACTGAACTCACAAGATTTTTTTTTTTTTTTTTGAGACAGGGTTGTGCTATGTAGTTCGGGCTGGCCTTAAACTCACTAAGTAGCCCAGGCTGGACTAAAAGCTCACTGCAATCCGCTGCTTCAGCCTCCCGAGTGCTGGGATTACAGGTGTGCACCATCACACGGGGCTTCACAAGACATATTAAAATGGACGTATTTTACCCCAACGAAGGCAAGGGGGTCATATAAGTAATGAAGGACTCTTCCAGATGAGTACTTCCCAAGAGTTACACCAAGCTGTGAATGAATTATCTGAGGGTCAAAACTATGGACCTGAATCCGATTCCCACCATCAGCAACGAAGCTCCCAATCCCGAGCTTCCTGCGACTCCCGGGGCCACCATCGGCCCGGCTCCGGGTGACCCACCAGATGCCACCGTCCCGGCGCAGCTCCGAGAGGACGCGGACGGCGCAGCGGGCGGACAGCAGGGCAGGGACAGGTGAGGGCGCCGGCCGGGAAGAGGGACGCGGGCAGCGGGCACCACAGTGGGCGCCGGGGCCCGGCTCCCCCGCGCCGCCCCGGCTCCCCCGGCTCTCCCGCCCCACTCCGGGTCTCCAGGATCCGCGCCGCCCGCAGGCCCGGACCGCGCCCCGCCCTCACCTCAGCCACGGCTGCCTCCCGCTCGGTCACCGCCTCATGCCGCGGGCCGCTGCCACCCGGGTCCGAGAGCGCCGACACGCAAGGCGGCCGCCGGGACCACCACAGCCAGGACCGCAGCAGCCGGCCGGGAGCGCCGCGCCGAGGACCCGGCTCGGCTGCCGCTGACGCCGCGCGCACTGCGCATGAGGGAGCGGCCGTGCCTGCGCCCCCTGCTGGCCCGGAGGAGTCAGAGCCCCGCTTCAGCCTCACTCCCTATGGGAGAAATGGCAAACCCTTACACGTCTGTCCAAAACGTAAACGGTCAGTATTATCAGTGCAGATGAGCGTGCAACATCCCCGGAGGGCAATTTTGGCACTGTCCATGAAATGCAAGATGTCCGGGACCCACTTTTCAACACTCTCTCTGTGCAGGTTTCCCGGTACATCGGTGAGGAACTGGCTCCACAGTACGTCCGTGAGAAAACCTGGTCCGAAGCCGTGGGCGAGCACGATCGCTTTTAGGTAAGGTATGTATGTGCGAAAACAAATGAAAGTAGATGCTTATGTTCGGGCATATGTATAATTTTTTTGTATAATGATTTTTTAAATGTTTATTTTATAAATGCATGTTTGCAGTACGTAACGGTCGCATTCATTGTGGGGAGTTGATACATGTGCCTAACACATTTTAATTCTTTCACGGCCTCTTCCCTCTTCCCCTCCCTCTCCCTCCAGCTCTTGGTCCCCTTCCTATTTGCAAAACATCCATCTCCCTCATAATGATTTTGTTTTTTTGTAAGGAATCCAAGAAGCAATTATAACTATTTTGGATGGAGTAATTCTAGAGGCAGAAATTGAGGCTTTTTCCCCCTCTATTCATGATTTAGCCTTATAAATCCGCAGTAAAACTTGCCGTAAGGCAGTAAGTGGAGGCTAAGAAATTGAATTAAAATGCAGAGTAACGTCATCGAGAGGTTGGTGAAAAAAGACCGTCCGGGCTTGAGATTCTCGCTGGTAGTTCACTGGGTCGGGATGCAAGACGCGAATCCCTTTTCGTCCCAGCTAGACTGGAGCGCCACCTGGTGGAAGTTGTTGCTTACAGCCTAAATATTCACGGAGCTGAATCCGAATCCTTGTTTCTACTATCAGTACCATTTTAAAACATTTTTTTGTTTATTTTTTTGAGATAAGGTCTCGCTATGTAGTTCAATCTGACCTTGAACTCACTATGTAGCCCAGGGTAACCTTGAACTTGCAGTGATCTTCCTGCCTCAGCCTCCCAAGTGCTGGGATTACAGATATGTGTCATTATGCCCAGCTTAAAATATGTATGTCTGTAATTAATCGTTTGCTCTTTCATTAAATGAGAGCTTGATGTGTTTAAAAAAAAAAACCGTGATCAGCATGGACTTCCAGGAACTCTATCTTGTTCACTTTTTATACCAGAAGCTTACATAAAGCCTGGCACATATGATTGCCTGGCAAGCACTTGAAGAATGAATAAAGGATGCCAGATGCTGGAAGGACCTACCTAGAATCAAGACAAATATACAAGTGGGATTACTCAAGCAGAAGGTGAAAAGTGGCACAGAATATAAACAAAATGTGATGGGGTTTTAGAGAGGAAGAAACCACATCTGATCAGAAAGATCTAAGGTAACTTTGCTGGTCCTGGAGGATATTTAAAATCTTTACAAGGAGAGAGATGAAGGGGGTATTGCAGGCAGAGAAAAAAATCAATAGCAAGAGCATGTGTTAAAGGAGAAGTGGCTGGGCGTGGCGGTGCACACCTGTGATCCCAGCAGTCTGGGAGGCTGAGGCAGGAGGATCACCTCAAGCTCAAGGCCAGCCTGGCTACATAGTGAGTTCAAGGGTCTCTTGGAATATATAACAAAACCTTTTCTCAAAAAATAAGAATAAAGAAGGAGAAGCAATCAGAAATGGCAGGCATTTTGCAGTCCAGCCCAGGTTGTGGCTACATTTCCAGGGGTACAAACCATGCAAGTGATTGGAAAGCAGAAGGTAGACGCTGTGATGTCAGAAGCTGCATATGCAGACTTCCTCCCTAAGCGACATCATTGTATTATCAATCTCCTAAACATTATTCTCTAAACAAGTCAGTAGAACAATTATGTGGCCTTACAGTACATTAGGTATCATGAGGAATCCAGAGACGATTTGAAGTATGTAGGGGATGTGCGTGAGTTTACACGCAAAGAGTATGCTATTTTTATAAGGTCTTCATAGATGTTAGTACCCACCAGCAGTTCTGGAACCCATTTTGGGCAGATACCAAGAGATAACTATATGTAAAATACGAATAGATTAAAGCAGGTCAGCCCCAGCTAAATGTCCTTATGAAGTATGATTTAAAAATTCAGTGATTGCTACTGCCAAGTGCCATCCGACAGAAAGGTGGCTCGCAAGCATGACACTGTGTCCTCCTCCACCTCATTCACCAGATCTGGCACCACAATACTTCTGGCTCTTCCGTAAAGTCAAAACAACACGAAGGGTCATTCTGAATCAATTCAGGACATTGAGGCAGCCAGGACAGTGCAATTAAAGACACTCACGAAAGAGGACTCCAGAGCTGCTTCAGAAAGTGGCAAGAATGAGGGGACAAGTGGGTTCAAAGCAACGGGGAGGATCTGAGGGAGATTCATGGCCATGTTTCTTTTACTTTATAAATTGTTTTAATTCAAACATTCACACCTCGTATGCTAAGAAATACTAAAAGATAAAGAAGCTTCATACTTGGAGCTGTGTCTCAAATGGTCCCAAAACAACAATAAATGTGGCTTTTACTGTAACAATTTTTTTTTAAATTTGAGCATTCCCCCATATTTTTCTCCACACTTCATAGTAGGTCTTCCATAAAAGACAAGGAGGAAGAATGAATGAATGAAGGCAGATCGAAAGAGAAAAGCAAACAAACAAAATGCCGCCTAAACCAAACAGCATGAGGAGGGCTTTCCGTTATATTGCCCAAGCTGATCTCAAACTCCGGGGCTCAAGCGATCCTCCTGCCTCAGCTTCCTAAGAAGCTGCGACTATGGGCACACACCACTGTCATGCCTGAGTAAGAGCCAGCTTCCCAAGGCAGGGGCACCCGAAGCTGAGAAGGTGCTTGGCGCACAGGCTGAGGGCTCAGAACCAAAGCACTCCTGTGACGTGGGCGTCCTTTACCCACTTCCTGGGTCAGCTCTGCCCACGCTCGGCCCGGTTCAGAGTTCCAGCCCTAAACTTCGCCCAACAGCCCCTGGGAGGCCACTGTGCTTTGGGGACATCAGTGACGGTAGCTCCTTCCCAGGGAGGAGGAGCAGAGTCCCAGAGATGGAAGAGCCACTTGGGACACAGGAGTCCCGGTTCCCAGTGTGCTGTGAGAATGGATTCCGTTCTCCCCAGAATGTCAGCACTTTTTAATTTTTATCACTCTGAGTGCTGTTCCTCTGGCTTGTTTCCCTGGCATTCAAGACAGAGGCAAAAAGGGGCCGTCGCATCCTCCGGGGGCTGAGGGCTGTGTTTAGGGGCCGTCAGGACACCCCAATTCTGTGCATCACAACAGGGGCATGAAGCAGGGCCCAGGCTTACCGGGGGACAGCCAGGACCCAGGATGGACCTCGGTGGAAGGCACCTCCTGCTGTCACCGAGAAAGGAAGGTGCCGTTTTCTGGGGGGCCAAGCCAGATCGGGAATCCTGCTGGCCAGTGACTCGGCCACTGTCTTGTGCAGGATGGGGACAGCAGCTGTTTACTGCAAAGGCCTCCTCATCTGTGCTGGTCACCAGGGTCCTGACGGGGAGAGACGTCTTCTGTCCGTGGAGACCTGCCCTCTAGCACCTGGCGGAGCCTCTGCATCCCTAGAAGGGGATGTGCACCGCTGTCAGCCCTGGTGGCTGTCGGGTGAAGGACGCAGCCAGGAGGGGACAGGGCGGCGGTGGCTCACCCAGGCGGAGCCGGTGGGTGCGGTCTGAGAAGATCACGCGGAACCAGCCGGGCTCCTTACACTCGAAGGCCTTGCCGCAGGACAGCAGCACCTTGCCGGCCAGGAAGCGGCGCCACAGCAGCATTTCCTCCTTGAAGGTGCCCTGGCGAAGGTACTGGGGACAGCGGGAGGCTCAGGACATAGCCGGGACCCCGCCGCCCTCACCCAGGAGGCCGCTGGACACCACCTCCGCCCGGCCCCGCCCGCATCACCTTTCTCAGGTCGACCCAGAGGAAGAAGCCGGCGCCCCCACTCAGGAAGGGGACCCCCAGGGCCCGCAGCTCCTCCGAGACATAGCTGTGCGCTGCCTTGAGCCGGGCGTGGTTTTCTGGCAGGTATACTTGATTGATCCAGTCTGGGAGAAAGAGAAGCTGAAAGATAAATCGCCCCTCCACCTCCACTCCCCTCTGCTTGTCTACACGGGAGTCCGTCCTCCAGCCCGCCAGTGGGGCTGGGGACTGGTGGTCCGGACAGGCTGGGAATTCAGTGTCAGTGTCAGATTTTTTTTTTTAAATCTTTTTTTTTTTTTGAGACAGAGTCTCACTATGTAGCTCAGGCAGGCCTGAACTCTTGAACTCACTAAGCAGCCCAAACTCGCAGTGCTGGGATCACAGGCGTGGGCTGAGGACAGCGGCTGCTTACCGGGTCAAGAACCACGTCCCTCAGGACACAGAACCAAAATGAAGGCTTCAAAGTGATGCTTCTAGAGCAGTGACGGCGAGCCTTTTAGAGACCGAGCGCCCAAACCGCAAGCCCAAGCCAACTTATTTACCACAAAGTGCCAACACTGGCCCTGTGTGCTCTGTTATCCGACACTCGGCTGCTGGGGTGATGCTGGGGCGACCTGGCTCGCGAGCCGACAGAGAGGGCTCTGCGTGCCCACCGAGGCGCATGTAGCACAGGTTCGCCACCACTGCTTTAGAGCCACCCAGACCAAAGCCACGGACTAGGGGACGGTGCAGAGACTTGGACAACCTCGCCTCTCTGATCCTCACGTTCTTTTGACCTCTTTTTGGGGAGGCAGTTCTTTGGATACTAACACATTTGCAAATCTGCCTGATGACCATCACAGCTGTCCCACCGGCCCAAAGAACTTGCTCAGGCTGTTCTGGCCACCTGCAGCCCCCAACCCGTACCTCTGGTCTCTCATCCAGCGCTACAGTTTTGCCTTTTCCAATAGGGCAAAGAAGTCAAATCACACAGTATGCAGCCCTTGGACACCAGCTCCCCCCGCCCCAGGACTCCTTGGAGAGGAGCCTACCTGCAGGGGTTTTGTTCAATGGTGTGAGTGTGCCTGGCCTGTGGCTTTGTTCAACTGGGAAAGAAAACATGTGCCATTTCCGGTTGTGGGTGACTACGAATAAAGCATATGTAAACATTCATGTGGGGGCTTTGGGAGGATTTTTATTTTGTTTTCTGAGACAGAATCTCATTGTGTAGTTGAGGCAAGTCTTGAACTCTAGACAGTCCAGGCCGGCCTCAAACTGTCAACCCTCCTGTCTCAGCCTCCCAAGTGCCGGGAGGACAGGTCTGTACCACCACGCCCAGCCCATGGAAGTTCTTCTGTGACCATCAGGGTCAGCATCTAGAAGTGTGTTTAACTTCCTAAGAAGCTGCTGACTTGTTCTACAAAGTGGCTAAAACCTCTTCTAGTCCCGCCAGCAATGTGAAAATTCCAGCTGCTCCACATGCTTGTCGACACTTATGAGGGCTCGATTTTTTAAACAAAGTTTAGCTGTGATCGCGGGTTTGTATCGGTCACGTTCCTCACCCATAACATAACGGGGGACACGGGAACTCTTGCTTCCTGGCATCCCAGAGAGGTCTGAGTGAGACGATTCAACAAGTACATCTGCAGGTTTGATGAGTGGAGGCCATGACTGCGAGGTCCACCACAGAAACTCACTATCTGAACCCAGGAGCTGAACAGATTTGCAGCAGGTGACAGATTTCCATTATATACTAATAATGTTTTCTTAATGGCATCTGCTCTTTTTTTTTAATTGCTCACAATTAAATTGTTCACGTTTTACTTTTTTTTGCCTTTAGACAGAATCTTGCTTGAACCCCTGGCTCAAGCAATCCCCCTGTCTTGGCCTCCTGAGTAGCTGGGTCTACAGGCACTGAGCATGTACTGTTCTGTGCCAGGTGCTATTCTAACTGAATTACAAATCCCACTCACCCTACAAGACAGGCACCATTATCTGTTTTACAGATGAGGAAACCGAGGCACAGGGAGATGAGGTAACGTGCTACACAGCCAGGAAGTGACCAAGTAGAGTATGGCCTACCCTGAGACACCTCCCGATTCTTCTCATGGGAGAAGCAACCCTTATCCCTGGCTGGTCCCAGGCAGACCACTCCCCAACCCCTTTCAGGCCCCAGGCCCAGGCAGTCACCGTGGTCCCGAAGCAGCTGGGCCATCTGGTACTGCAGCAGGCCACTGAGGCCGTGATAGCGGCAGAGGGAAGCCACAGCAGTGGCCACATCTCGGTTTTCTGTGTACAGAGTGCCGAAGCGGAGCCCAGACATCCCGAAGTCCTGCAAGAGGAAGCGCGCTGGCCATAGCTGGCCCTCCTCGGAGGAAGCTGGTTCCACCCTGTCGGCCTCCCTCTCCCTGACACCCCCAGGTAGGAACTCACCTTGCTGGTTGCCCACATCACGTGGGTCCTCTGAGGGTCGGGCAGCCTGCAGAGAGCACAGCGCGGGACGGAAGTTGCACAGAACCAAAGGAACACACGCTTCTGCTTCGACAGTGAATGGGTGGATGGATCTGGATCCGGGTCAAGCCCTGTTCCCACCTCTTGTAACCACCAAACACCATGTGTCCTTAAGAGCAGGAAGCAGCAAACAGCCCCAAGCCACATCCAGTCCGCTGCCTGCTTTTGTAGATAAAGTTTTATCAGAGCAGAGATGCGCTGTTGTACATAGCATGTGTGGTAGAGTTGCGTGAGAGGCCACACAGTAAAGCCTGAAATATTTACCATCTAGCTTTTTTTTTTTTGTGGTGCCGGGGATTGAACTCAGGCCCTTGTGCTTGCAAGGCAAGCACTCTAATCACTGAGCTAAATCCCCAGCCCCCTACCATCTAGCTCTTTGTAAAGTTTTCTATCCTCCAATCTAAAACACAGCTCATGCGACTTCTTCCAAAGACCTCCCTGACCTGCCCCAGGAGACTGTGCCAATCGTACTGTTATGGCTTACAGCTAGATGCACTCGTAGGTAGGACTTTTGAAAGGTGACCGAATCGTGACAGCGCTATAGCTAGATGTGCTATTAGTGGCCTGGCTGGGAGAGGCAGTCACTGGAGGTGTGACCTGGCAGAGTCTATCTCCCTCCCGGACTCCCACGGATCCCCAGGCTTCTCGAGTTTAGCATTTATCACCACCACCATCAAAATGTCTAGCTGTGTATTTATCTGCTCATTTTTCTCCCTCTGGCTAGAAATAAAGGTTCCACATAAGAAGGGCTCTATCCTTCCTGTTCACTGCCGTGTCCCTAGCACCTAGCACAGCACCTGGCACAGAAGAGACGCTCGATAAAGAGTTTTTCCGTGACTGCTAACCGCGGATCACGAACAAGTCACTACTTCCTCTGTGTCCCGCTTTCCTAATGCGCAAAGGGAACGGTAGCAACACTCCGTGAGCCTGCCGAGCTCGGTGAGGCTGGAGGGCAGAATCAACAGAAAGGACACAGCAGGCAGAGAAGGTCACATTTACAGACCTCATCAATGATCTGGTCCAACCCTTTCCGAAGGTGCTTCCATTACAAATTCTGAGCTTAAACTCCATCTAATAAAAAAACTTTCTTGGGGGGCTGGGAGCCATACAGGGGATTGAACCTAGGGCCTTCACACTGAACTATACCCCCAGCGAAGGGTTCCCCAGCTTTGCCCGGGCTGGACTTGAACTTGTAACCTTTTTGCCTCAGCCTCTCAGAGTGCTGGGACTACAGGTGTACACCACCCCACCCAGACTAAAACCTCACTGGATCACTAGCCAGAAGTGCTTGGCACGTGCAAGGAGCTCCATAATTATTTGCTGAATGAATAAGAGAACAAATGAATGAAACTGAAGCTACTTTGAAGATGAAGACAACGGCAAAGGGAGGAAGTCAGCTTCCCACCCCCGAGCCCACTCCTCCCGCAAGGAGTAACCCTAAAGCCCTCCTCGGGGGTCTCGGGGACTCCCTGGGATCATCGGAACATCCTGTTCTTGGGGGATCTGAGGCCCAGTGGGACCAGCTGGAAGCCAGAGGCATTGCCCTGCAGCAGGCCACGCCCCGTGGGCCCAGCCCCAGAGAGGCCGGGGCAGCGGGACCTGTGGGCTCACCTCTCCAGGCCCAGGACACTGCGGTACCCAAGTGACTCCTCGAACACGGACAGCATGTAGACCTCGTCCACGATCACGTGCAGCTTGTGCCTGGGGCAGGCAGGTGGTGGGAGAAGAGAGCTCAGTTTGAAGGACCCAGGGGCGCGACAGCAGTGCGTCAGAAACCCCGAAGGACCTCGGTCTAGCCCAGAGCGACCGCACCTGTGTTTGCCAGGAACATCCTTCTTTTTCTATTTTTGCAAATAGGAAGCCACACATGCAAAGCAAGTGACTGGGGCTTTTGAAGGGCAGCAGGGAAAGGGCACATTTAGGTACCAGAAGTCAAGTCACAAAGACCCGGGTTCAAGTCCAGCCCCAGTACTGAGTTGACTACTCTTCCCCACCAACTGGGGAAGAATGGTGTCTACTCTTGACAGAGAAAATGACAAGAGATGTAGCATATAAAGTGTTCAGCATGGCACCAGGCCCTAGAGTGTGCAGTCAACGACAGCTGTTTGCCTGGTATGGTGGTGTACACTTGCAATCCTGGCACTCTAGGAGGTTGAGGCAGGAGGATCTTTGCAAGTTCAAGGCCAGTTTGGGCTACATAATGAGTTCAAAGCCAGCCTGAACTACAAAATGAGATATTTCTAAAAAAAAAAACAAAACAAAAAGATAGCTGTTGTTACAAAATGGAAGAGAAAAAGAAAAACAGTGGCTCACAAATCCCTACTTCCCCACCCCACTGCCAGAGAGAGGCCAAGGCTGGCAGAATCCCACAGTGAGGCAAAGAAGGGTTAAGGGCTGGAAGCGAAGCGCCCGTCAGAGCCCTGAGCTGCCTGCATGCTTTTTGGGGGGGCGGGGGTGCTACCTCTTGGCAAATCCCAGGAACTCCTGCAGCTCTGCAGGGGAGTAGACGTTGCCCAGAGGGTTCTGGGGGTTGATGAGGATGAGACCTTTGACCTTCACACCCTGAAACCATCGGGGGACAGAAGCCTCAGCTCCCCTCCAAGGCCAGAGCCACACAGTCCCCTGGACGAGCTCATCATGGGCGGCTCTCCAGGACACAGGCGGGGCTCACACTCACAACCCCCATGAAGCAAATAAGCAGGACACAGACGTCCATTGGCAGCATTGTGCCAGCTATGAAGAATGAGCTCGGCCACACAGGAAGAGGGGTGCATGCCCTGGTGGACCCCCACACGCTCCAGCCCTGGGTTGGATGGGAGCCCGGACCTCAGATTTAACTCCTTGTAGAGCCAACTCCAGCTTCTCCACCGTGAGCTGGAAGGGGCGGGTGTCCAGCCCGGTGACCTGGAAGAGACCCACCCCAGCCGCCAGGTAAATTCAGTGACCCCCAATCCTACGCTCTCAGACCCCTCGACCCTCGTAATCTCCAGTCTCTGGAAACTGGGTGGGGTCGGCCGTCTTCCTGCCATCCGCCCCCACCAGCCTACAGGATCACCCCTCATCACTTAGGCCCCAGGGGTCCTCTGATTGGGTCCTAGGATTTCCATATTACGGTCTGCTCTGCCTCCTGCACATGCTCTTATTTCTGGGGCTACTTCTTGGCTTCTGCCTGGACTCCGGCAATCTCAGAGCCCAGAGCTCGGTGGTTCTGGGGACCCAGGCACAGGCAGCCATGTGAGATCCAGAAGCTCCCCTCTCTTTGCACCATAGCCCCAGAGCCCTTGGCATGAACTTGCTCCCGAGCCACCCAGGAGACTCGGCCTGGAGGGAAGCTCAGGCCACCTGGGATGCGAGTGCTCTTACCTCACTATCCAGGTAGACGTAGGCCAGCCGGACGTTGCCATAGAGATAGACGTGCTGCGTGATGGCTCCGTAGTAAGGGGTGGGGATCAGGAAGGCCTCTGGGGGAGGAGCAAGTGGGGCTGTCATCGCTGCCTGGGACCCCCAGACACCTGTGCATAGGCCCTGCTGCACCTGGGGCTACTCCCACTTCCACCCCCAAAATGCACAAGCCCAGATCCAGAGACGGATCCTTTTCCTAACACATGTGCTCCTTGACTTACAACAGGGTGATGTCCAGAGAAATCCACTGTAAACTGGAAATATCATTAAGTCAAACATGCATTTAATCATTGCTGGACGTGGTGGCGCACACTTGTAATTCCAGCACTCAGGAAGCTGAGGCAGGAGGATGGCTGCAAGGTCCAGGCCAGTTGGGCGATGCAGTGAGTTCGAAGGCCAACCTGAGCTACATAGTGAGACCCTGACTCAAAAATCCTAAATGAGTAGATAAATAATTTTTTTAAAAATGCATTTAATCCACTTAACATACAGAGCATCACATCTTAGTCACACAGTACCCTGTGGAGCAATGACCAAAGTCAGAATTGGGTCGCTGACTGGAATGCACAGCTCACTGCCACTGCCTAGCACCACAAGAAGATATCATAGCACACACTGCCAGTGGGGGAAAAGACCAAATTTCAAAAAAGTACAGTTGCTAGTAAATGTGTATCACTTTCATACTACCATAGAATTAAACAATCCTGAGTCAAACCATCCCAAATTGGGGGCACCGGTAATTCATGGCCAATATTTACTAAGTGTGGGATCCATGCTAACCATTCATCAGCACCCCATCTGCTCTGCGCCATCACTCTCTGAGATATGCGCCATTATCGCCTACCTTTCTGGACCAGAGACTGAAACGCAGACAGTCCCTCTTCCTGCTTCTTCAAGAACGGGTAGGAAACTCAAATCTCACACTAGATCTTTTCATGGTGCAGATTTCAAAAACAACCTCTCTTTCTGTGACTTTGACAAGTTACTTAACCTTTGAGCCTCGGCTGCTTCATCTATAAAAACGGGGACAGCCATATAGATCCACCCTCCTAGGGTGCTGAGAGGGCTACATGATGTAGAGCCCTGTGCCAAGGCCTGGAGCTAGTACTACACATGGTCAATCTATATTACTAGCATTTACCATTATTAGTTAAGCTATCATGCGTGGGCCTGCATTCCATACAACCAGTATCCCTTCACCACAGCCAGTTCTTATACCACCATGGCTTGTTTTTGTTTTGTTTTGTATTACTAGGGATTGAACTCAAGAGCTATATCCCCAGCCTCTTTTTTATCTTGAGACAGGGTCTCACTGTGTTGCTAAATTGCCCAGGCTGGGCTCAAACTTGCAATCCTCCTGCCTCAGCCTCCCAGAGTGCTGGGATCGCAGGCATGTGCCACCATGATCAGCTCACAATGGCTCTTGGAGCAGGCCCTTCTAGCTGTTTGCTCAACAGCCATTTAGATTTTCTTCCTTGCCAAGAGAAAAGCAGATTTCTTTAGGCAGGACCAGCAATCTGTCCCAGGAAGGCAGGCCTTCCTCCGGCTGTGAGGGGTGAACCACATTTGGGTTGAGTCAGCCCTGGCTCTCTGAGTCCCCTGGGCCCGAGGACCGCACTGGGAATGGGTGTGTGAGTCACGTCTGGCGGGCTCTGCTGGGACCCGCCAGGTGCTCACGCAGAGAAAGCTCAGCACGCTAACAGCACACTAACCCCTGTGAGTGCCGCCAGCCCCTCGTCTGAGGGCCGAGTCTCAGATCTTCTACTACAGCTGAAAGCAGACGTAGGCAGCCCTGGAGCGGGCAGCTGGGGACACTGTCAGTACCGCCCAGCCCCCAAGACAGAGTGGGCCTTGGAGTCACTTACCCCCCACCTCGCACAGCACTGTGGCCAGAGCCGACAAGAGAGAGGCGCAGCCATTCAGGACAACCACCTGAGGAGACAGTCAAGGGACAAAGGTGTCTCTCTTTCAGGGGGAAGGACCCGCAGCCTCTGCCCAGGACAGCATAGGAGAAGGGGGTCCCTCCTCAGTGCCCTTGGGCTCTGCCCCACAAAGCCCCCTTCCGACCTCCAGCCAAGCTCATTCATGGGGACCCTGCCGGGGATCAACCAAATGAGGACCCTGCCGGGGATCAACCAAATGAAGACCCTGCTGGGGATCAACTGAGCAAAACCTAGGAGGCTGATCACCCCTAAGGCCAGAGGCAGGGGGCACAGTGCGGGGCAGAAATCACAGCCCAGCTGTAAGCCGAGGGCTGGAGGAAGAAGGCAGGAGGTGATCCTCGGGCCACTTTGAAACAAAGCTGTATGAGTAGAAGGCAGAGCCCAAGCCCACCGTACCCCCAGCCAGCCCAAAACCAGGGAGCAGGGCAGAGGAGCAGAGAAGGGGGGCTACTACTCACATTCTCCGGTTTGAGGGGTGCCGGACTCTTACAGTAAAAAGACAGAAACTTGGCCACTTCCTCTCGGAGGCTAGACATAAGACAGACAGACAGATGGACAGTGCTTGCCAGAGGGTCCTCAACCCACAGTCTACCCCGGAGCTGCCCGGTGCGGCTCCTCCGTCTCCCACACGGAGGGTCTGTCTTTACTCCGGGCAGCCCCCCTCACAGCCCTGCCACCGAGGTTTAGATGTAGATTGTCCCATGTGCTCAGGGTGGGGCTTTTGGGCGGTGACTGGATTGCAGGGCGCTGTACTTGTCAGTGGATTCACCACAGTTGAATTCACAGCTGTACATGCTGTTTGGAGGCTGGGCCTGGTCAGAGGGCGGCGTCACCAGGGACATGGCCTGGAAGGGTGTGTGCCCTCCCCGCCCCTCCCCGCACCTCTTTTCTCTCTCTGCTTCCTGGCAGCCATGACATAAGCAGCTGCACTCCACTGGGTCCTTCCACCATCCTTCCTGCCTGGCAGCCAGCTGACTACAAGCCAAAATAAACCTCTCCTCTTTAAGTTGTGGGTGTCAGGTATAGTATTAGTTACCAGGCCCCGTCCAACGGGAGGAAACGGCCCAGCCAGCTGACTCTGGCTTCCCTAAGCTACCAAGAAAGCAGGGGACAGACTCCCGTCCAGAAAGCCCCCCGTGCCTCAGACCTGGGGTCCTGGATGCCAAGAGGGAGCCCCGAGATGACGCGGGACTGGCAGGGCGCCCACGACCGCCAGGTCTCCAGGAGTGGGCCTTAGCCCACGGCGGCACCCTCACCCTGCCACACGGCTGTCTGGGGCTGGACAGTGTCGTCGTGGGGCCATCCTGGGCACTGTAGGATCACCAGCATCCCTGGCTCTGCCTGCTGCAGACTGCAGCATCTCCTCCCAGGTCAGACAGTACAAACACACCCACACACTGCCTTCGTCCCCAGCTGAGACCCACCAGTCCAGGGCAGCTACTCACAACGGATGTCCCCTCCAGTCGGGGTACTGCAGCAGGGCCGGCTCCACCCGCAGCATGTCACGATGAGTCAGCTGGGCACAGACAGGGAAGAGCAGGGCTTGGGGCTGGCACTGCTGTCTGCGTCCACACAGTACCAGGGCCTCGTGCCCATTTAGCAGATGAGGAAACCAAGGCTCAATAAAAGTGAGGGACTCTGCCAAAGTCACAGAGTTAGCAACTCTAAAACCCAGGTGTTTGGGGTTTTGGTTTTGCTTTTTTTTTTTTTTTGGGTGGTTCAGGGCATTGAACCCATGGCCTTTGCACAGAGCTACATCCCCACCTTCCTTGTTTTTGTCTTCATTTTTGGTTTTTTGTTTTTGTTTTGTTTTGTTTTGGCTTTTTGGAGACAGGATGTTAAGTCACTAAGTTGCTCAAGCTAGGCTCAAACTTGTGAGAATGCAGGGGGACCAGGAGAAAGAACAAGGATCAGCCACGTCCTCCCACCAGCCACCCTGAGAAGCCACAGCCACCTGTGCTAGTGAGCACTTGATATGTGTCTAGTTCACACTGAGACACACTGGATTTTGAAGACATGGTATGAAAAACATGGACAATATTACCAATCATTTTTATACTGATGACATGTTGAAATGATCGTATTCTGGATAGATTACGTAAATGAAATATATCATTAAAATTAATTTTACCAGGGTTTTTTTTAATAGAAAACTTAAAATTATATACGTGTTGCCTCTTTTATTTATTTCCGTGCTGAACTGCCTTAGGAGGAGTCAACTTTAGGTAAAACTTGTGTTTAAGATCTACTTCCACCAGGCTTGTTGGCACATGCCTGTAATCCCAGCACTCTGGAGGCTGAGGCAGGAAGATCACCGTAAGTTCGAGGCCAGCCTGGACCACATAGCAAGACCCTGTCTCAAAGCACCAAAATAACAACAATAAAAGGTGTACTTCCCACAGGCCTTGCTCCTTGGGGCTTGGATTTTCCTCCTTGGGAAAGATGTTTGAGTTTAAGCACTGCTCTCTCTAAAGACCCAACTCCAACACTGCAGCCTTGAGAAACATGTGTATCAGATATTTCCAGTGTTTTTCTAGAAACCACCCGCTCAAGAGATCTGATTATGAACTTGTCAGGACCTTTGCAAGTTATGTTAGAAACAACCATTTTAAAAAATTAGTATCAACTGACAACTAAGTAAATGATCTTTAAAGAGAATCGCACGCACACATCATTATTTCCTGTTTGTTACTACATTGTGCTCTTAAAGTTGCTTCTGTCTACGAGGCCGCAGGGTGGGAATACTGTGCAACCCAAGCCACCACGCCTCTCAGCCAACCCTGTTGCGCAGGACGGCACATCAGTAGCTCGGCATCAGCCATGGTGCGGTACCATATTTACACTACGGGAACTGGCAAAGTTACAATCAGGGCATGTGGCTCCCACAAAGAGCCAGCTGTTAAATACACACAGCACGGAGGGGTTACCTCTGAGAGCAGAGATCTGGCACAGCAGAGGCACCAAGGAAAGCCCAGAGATGGAAGGGTGAAGAGTCAGGATCAGCGTGCAGAAGCGACTCCCCGGAATCACACAGAGAGCTGTTCCAAAGGCCAACATGGAACCTGGTTCCCAGCCCGGGCCACTGAGGCCCACAGCCGGCTCCTATGGGGGAATCTCTCCAGGGAAGAAGCCACCCAGTGGGGTGAAGCCCAGGACTCACCCGTGTGGACAGCAGGTCAAAGCAGAGTTTGTTCTCACTGGTTCCCAAGTTAATAATGCCCTGGGGACGAGAGGTATGAGGCAGGGTGAGCATGGCAGAGGGAGGCCGCCAGCTGCCTGATGAGCCTGGTGGGATGGCACGCAGGCCTCTCTGCAGTCCTGCCCGCCCCCCAGTCCCTCACCTTGCTTGGGCTCCGCCCTCCACTGGGCCCAGGATCCCCATCTGCCTGTGTCTAAAGCTCTGCCCAGACGCCAGCTCCTCAGCAAGTCTTCCACCCCTTTTCCAGAAGGGATCTTTTCTTCTTCCGGGTCCCACAGCCCTTTTTCTATGTCCCCTTTAGAGCTCTGCTCAGTCCCCCCACTGCCCCAAGCCATGGGGCTTGCTGATAGCAAGCTCTCTGAAGGCAGGTGTATGGCGAGACACCACTGCACCTCCCAGGGCCTTAGCAGGAATCTGTACCTACAGGAGGAAAGAAGGTGCACAGCAAACTGCACTCTGGCAGCAACAGAAACGAGGGTGGAGGTAGATCCATGTTAGTCATGCCGCCCTCGGAGATCCCCACTCCACAAGGCACTTATTCTCCTAGGGGAGGAAGGAAAGGACTCTTTCCTTTATGTCGTGCCCACAGCGACTCAGGGCGGGCCTCACGCACAGCTCACTCCTGCTAACTGACTTACGGGGGGAGTGAGAAGGAGGAAAACTGAAAATGGAGAAGTCAAATGAGCTGAGGTTCTGAGCCCTGGGAGGCGAACTGGTAGGTTCTTCCACCCACACCCAATGGACCTGCAGGTCCCGACAGCTCTGTTCTCAAAATACGTGCACGGTCCAACCGCCTTCACGGGTGACCCTTCACTGTGACCCTGGTCCGAGCCACCGGAACTCCTCGCCCAGCTCCCTGCCACGGCTTCCCACCTCCTCTCTGGCCCACTCTCTACCCTGTTATCTGGTCTCCGTAAAGAGTCCAAGTCACCCATTAAAAACTGGACTCAGATACTGCTCCTCCCTTAAGCACCTTAACCCTAACCCCACTTGGCCTCAAATGAGAAGGTTCACACGACCCTTCAAGCCCTTCAGGGGTGCCTGTGCCATGACCCTTCCAAAGTCACTGCCCACCAGTCTGGCTTCCTGCGACC
Source organism: Hystrix cristata (assembly GCA_004026905.1). Taxonomy (NCBI): domain Eukaryota; kingdom Metazoa; phylum Chordata; class Mammalia; order Rodentia; family Hystricidae; genus Hystrix; species Hystrix cristata. The sequence goes on along the minus strand of PVJO010000785.1, from coordinate 43,357 downwards.
CCAGCAGTCCCTTTGCTGTCCTGTGAACTCATCCATACAGCTCCACCCAGGCGGCCTGTGCACTTGGTGCTCCCTCTGCCTGGACCGCTCTTCCCCGAAAAGCACACAGCTCACTCTTGGTGGAGGACAGCCTCTGCCACGGCTCCCATTGATTCTCTCCTATTATTCACACCCTAGAGCTTGAGTTGGACCTACTGACTTGCTTCTGATGAACAGACTACACAGATGTGATGAGACATCCCTGCCGAGGTTAGGTTATAAAGAAGCTGTGGCACCCATCTTGGGGACTCAGGGCTGCTCATTTTCTCTTGGGTAATTTGCCCTGGAGGAAGGCGGCTGCCATGGCCTGTGGTAGCCTGTGGAGCAGTCTGTGTGGACGGGAGCCATGTGAGTCAGCTTGGAAACAGAGCCCCCACCCTCTCCATCCCTACTCCCCACCCCAGCCAAGCTTTCAGACACAACTGCAGCCCCAGCTATCGGGCAGCTTCAGAGGAGACCCAGAGCCAAGGCGCCTACAAGGACTCCTCCAAGTTCTGTGAAATGTTTGCCATTTAAACGCGACGATCTGAGGTCATTGGTTCCAGCATTCGGGAACTAACACAGTCTCTCACTTTCTTTAGGTCTCTTCTCAAATGTCACGTAATTAGTGTGAGTCATCTGTGACCTCTTTATATTAAATAGCAACATCGCCAGCCCCTCTTCATTCTCTAGCCTCTTTACTTTGCTTTTTCTCTAGAATATTTATCACAATTACACAGATATGCCTCACGAAATGACCTACCTGTTTAATAACTGTTTGAACTTACAACCTGTTTTTGTGTGTGTGGGTGTGTGTGTGTACAGTTCTGTACATCTTGTTTATAGAGCCTCAATGTCTTTTTATGGTACCCTACACCTCGTTTATATAAGTACTGCAATTTTTGTTGATTATACTGTATGGTACAGTACTATAGTTTTATGTTCTGTTACACATTACAGTACTGCACGTAAAAGGTATGCAAATAGAAGCAAAAGCATCAAGATAGAGTTTCCTCTGACCATTTCTTTGTTTTGAATGTTGTAATGTACATACTATATACAATTCCTCATTTAGCGAACGATTCATTTAATGACCTATTCACAGGAACAGAACTCGGTCGTTGAACGAAGAATGCCTGTGTGTACTCTTTTGTCTGCGTCCCCAACTAGAACATAAACATATCAGATAGGAACTCAGTTTTTGTTCCAACACCTAAAACGGTGCCAGGACAGGGTAGATGCTCAGCAAATAAAGATCGTGAAAAGGTGCAGCTCTCCGATCTGTAAAGCTATTTCTAATTATAGCTTATAATACTGGGGACAGATAATAACAGCAGCTACCACTTTTTGAGTATACTATGTAGTAAGCCATGTGTTAATAATGTCATATACTTGATTTCATTTAATCTTGACTCTGCCACCTTGTAGGGCATTACTATCCCATTTTAGAGATAAACTGAGACTCAGAGAGGTTAAGTAACTACTTCAATGACATATAACCCATAAATGAAACTCGGGGTTGTGACCCTGAGTTCTGTTCTGGGTCTGAAATTGAGCAGGTTGGGGCCAGCGATGTAGCTCAGTGTAGGGCGCTTGCCTAGCAGGTGAGGGCCTTGGGTTCAACGCTGAGCACCACATACACACACACACACACACACACACACAACGTCCAAGTTGAATAGCTGGTGCTGTGGGTCAGAATCCACGCATTAGCGTTCTGCGATTCTTGAATTCCTCCCTCACAAATTGGGGTCCCCCCGTCCCAGCACCGATGTAGGTGCTGACTTTGCAGCAGGGAACAGAGTTCCTATCTGGTGTGGTACACCTGGGCCAATAAACTGGAGCCTCTGAGCTACATCACAAGCCTCATGGAATCTCAGGATGGTAACTCAAACCACACACAAGCAAGCTGGATGCCGCCACGTAGGTCAGGTGAGCTCTCCACCCTGCAGTTCCCTCCCGGGCCCCAGTGGGGTGGCGATTCACTCACACCAGGGTTCTTGTCCTCGTCATACTCATCCAGGTGGTAGGTCCTGTAGCCCTCCTCCGCAGAGTCCCAGAACCATTTGATGACTTGGCCTCTGGAGGACAGGCAGCAGCTGTCCGAGAAGAACGTGGTGATGGGGTCCCCCACTCCATAGAGGCCCGGCAGCTTCCGGTCTGGTTTTTTGGGGCTTTCTCCTTCCGGGCCTTCCTGGTAGTTACTGCCAACATCCTGCATAGTGGCTGAGCTCAGACAGGTGGCAGGTGCCCCGGAGTCCTTCTGAGGAAGCGTGAACATCTACAAAAAGACAACAGCACTCCATGCTCAAGGGCTTCCACGGCACCAAGCACCAAAAAAGAGTCGGAGTCCCAAGGTTCCCTTTCTCTTATTTACCACTTCCTGGTTCCTGTTTTTTTTTAATTTTTTGTTTTGTTTGAAATGGGTCTTGCTATGTTATTCAGGTTCCTGCCTCAGCCGCACTAATAGCTGAGGCTAAGGCAAGCTCTGCCCAGCTAGCTATTATCTGCCCCTTCCTTTAAATTTATGCTTCCCGTGTCCCTTACTAGTGTAATCATGTGTGCGATCACTATTACTACCAAGGGCTGCACCTGCTACACTTAAAAAATGACTTAAACGTCTTCCATTTTTGCAAGATCTTTTCTGTGCATCGTAAGGGGTCACCACTCTTGTTTTTCTTTCCATGCTGGCCTCAATTTCAAAAAAGCAGGTCAAGGGGCTGAGGATTTAGCTCAATGCTTAGAGTGTTTGCCTGCCAAGCGCCAGGCCCTGAGTTCGATCCCCGGCACACACGCACACAAAAAAGTGCAGGTCAAATCCGCCAAGCAGGTCATTTCCTGCTTGGGTCTGTGTAAGGAGCGGTGGGAGCCTATGGTGGTGGGGCCTGGGGGGAGCGGGAAGCAGGGTCTCCACAGGTGCAGGCGCCCAACGCGGAGCTACAGGGTCCGACGTTCGCTCCCCAGGGAGGCGCGGACCCTGGGAAGGGGGTCTCCCCGCCCGCGGAGGTGGGCCCTTCCCTGCTCTGGCCCGCTTCTCAGCAGCACGGGGGATGTACCACTCCCCACCGCAAGGGACAGCAGTGAGGCCGTGCGCGCGGTAAGCACTAGTCGCTGGTGCCTAGACCGATCCTGGCTCGCGGCCACCTTCCAAAGACTGAGTCATTTTCTCAGAAATCCGCGCCGATTTTCCTGCCCCACAGCGCAGGCCTGCACGCGATGGATGATCGGTGGACAAGCCGGACGCCCAAGGAGCCCTCCACGGTTTCATTTTGCTCTGCGAAGTCAGCTCCGGGCTTCCCCCAACTCGGCGGGGCCGTCCCCCGTGCTCACCTCGGCTCCCGGCGACAGCCCGGATCTGAGCGGGGGCGGCTCGGCCGCGGACCCCGCTGCCGGCCGGGGCGCCGCCGCGCGCGATCGGGCTGGAGTCCGGCGCCGGCGCGCGTCACGCCCCGCAGGGCCCCCTGCCGGGCGCGGACGCCTCGCGAGACGCGGCTCGGGGTTTGCCGGCGCAGGAAGTGCGATCGGCGCCGAGGGCGGCGAGACGAAGAGCGGACGCTTAGGCCAAGTGCGCAGGGCGCCTCCTCCTGCTCTGCAGAGCGGGGGTCGCACCCGCTCGGGATCCGCGCCCCGCGCGCCCAGGCGAGGTCGCCTCCATGGGGCCTGCGCCCTGGTGGCGCACACTCGGACGCCCGGTGGGGACCAGGCCTTCCCCGAGAAGGGAAAGGACGGAGGGGCCCAGACCTCGGCCCGCAAGAAGGCGACCTCTCTTGGTGGCCTGGGCGCACGGGGCGCCTCCTTGTGCCTCCCGCCTTCGTCCCTGGGTTGTCAGAGAAACAGATTTACTGCCGGCTGGGGGGGGGGCAGTACTGGGGGATTGAACCCAGGGCCTTTCACTGAGCTATACCCCCCACCCTTAATTCTTCAGACAGGATTTCACTAAATTCCGTAGGCCAGGCTCGAATTTGCGATCCTTCTGCTGGGATTACATGCATGAGCCACCACGCCGTTGGCAGGTATATTTCATGTACACTTGGGAGACATCCAGGAATGAGTAGTTCTCTGAGAGGTGGCTATGAATCCTAGTTTGAGACAAAGAACAGTAGCTATTTAGAAAGGTGACAAGGGATAATGGCTTTTGAGTGTCTAGAGGCTCAGGCAGCTCTTGGGGAAAGCAAGAGAATGACAGGCGCAGAGTAGTCAAGAATGCTGTGGATGTAAGTCCCTCTGGTGCCGGTACCATCCCAGACCCCAGAGGGCCTCCCGGTGTCTGCAGCGTCCGCTTTGTTCTCCGGTGGGAGAGGCGGCAGGGTACGTGGTCTTTGTAAACTCACGTCCTGCTTGACAAATACAAGAGGGCCGAGAGCGCTCCTGGCTCTGCTTCCTAATGACTTCGGTTCAGGGCTCCACATTTAGGGGAGGCCGATGCTGGTCTGCCACGCATCCTGGGCACCGTTCGTTGCGTTTGCCTGCACCCTGCATTTTCTGGTACTGGATGTATCGGTGCCCAGGCCCCACGGGAGGAGCCCCCGCTTCTGAGGGTCTTCCACGGGAACGGAAGTAAGCAGGCTCCCCGGTGCAGGCAAGGCTGTCTTCCGGCCACTCCTCCCTTGGCTTGCTCAGTGAAAAGAGTTCTGTTCACTGTAGCTGAGTAGCTTTATTGAGGCCGGCTTCGTGCCGATCTTAGCCCAGTGCTGGGTAGCTCGAGCAGTAAGCCAAAGGGCAGGGCTGGTGTCGATAATAAGGCAGCCGCACAATGTGTTGGCTGTTACGAAGGGAGGTGCCTTGTAGTTACTGCTACTCAGGAGGCTGAGGGAGGAGAGTCTCTGAGTCCAGAAGCGTGAGGCCAGCCTGGGCTACTCATTGAGACTCTCCCATCTCAAGTTAAAAATGGAAGCGAGTGGGGTTACTGGGACTGGAGAGCAGGGGAAGTTAACGCTACCCCGCAGACTCTGGCAACTGCCCTCCTTGGGAACCCAGGACACACACTCATGTGCGCATCCGCTGAACTCTTAGGAATTGATGATCCACTTTTGAAGAGTGAATCCACGTGGGCAAACTGGGGGCCGAAGGGCTGGAAGCAGGAGGATCAATTTGATAGCCGCCTTGAAAGTAAAGAGTGTCCAGCATTGACGTACTGCAGTGAGTCTTTGCATTGCCGGTGCTTGGGGTTTGAAAGGCTGCAGATTCAAACAGTGAAACCAGGAGTCTGTGAATATAGACCATGGTAAGGACTGTGGACTTCTCACAGAGGACACTGCAGGGTGCTGAAGTACTTTTAGTCACAGAGGAGCAGACAACACTTTTCACCTCTGTCAAGGAATAAAACAATAATTTGGTTTTACAATCCTAATTGGCATTCCAAGATACAGGTAAAAGCAGACTTGGTTTCTCCTCCTCACTCATAACCCAGCTCACTTCCAGGACCCCAAAAGGGGTGGTAATTTGTCCCCACCAGCGAACAGTTCTGCAGGACACCATCTACCTGGAGAGACTGTCAGAGCCTACTGGTTCCCTCTCAGTCCCACAAGGCTGCCCCCCACTTCTGACCCCACAGGCAAGTCCAGGCTTCTGGAAGTTCTGGCCGAGTGGCTACAGAGTCTCCAGGACCTCTTCCTTAGGCTAAGTTGATTTAGAGCGAGTCACCAAACTCAGGGAAACACATTTCCTGGTCTAGGTGAAGAGATGCGCAGGGCCAAGCGAGCAGGGTTCCCGGTGCAGGAGCTTCTGCCCTGTGGGGTTTGGGGTGCACCATCCTCCCAGTACGTGATGACTTCTTGTTCACTCTCCTGTAAACTTCCACCTATTCCAGAAGCTCTCAAACTGTCCTTTGGAGTTTTGTAAGACTCCACTGCACAGGGGCGATCAAAGTATGGATAGCTGTGTGGAAAGGGGTTTGGACAGTGGGACACAGTGGGAGAAACATAAATGAATTATAGCTGAAAATTTTAATATCACTCTTTCAGCAATTCTAATTAAAAGATCAGTCAAGCCAGGCTGGTGGTGCACACCTGTAATCCCCAGTATTCAGGAGGCTGAGGCAGGAGTATTGCCTCTAGTTCAAGGCCAGCCTGAACTACGCAGTGGGACCCTATCTTGGAAGGAAAGGAGGGAGGGAGGAAGGTTGAAAGAAAGATCTAGGGATGGTGACCAAATGGTGTTTACTGCAAGAATGTGAGGCTAAACTTCTCTTTTTCTTTTTTTTTTTAAGACAAGATGTATAGCCCAGGTAATCTTCCTTTTGACTTGCAATCTTCCTACTTCATCTTCCCAAATGATGGGATTGCAGGTTTACAGGTTACCACACCATAAATATCATGTCAAACATTTTATAAAAATCAAAGTTGAGGGTGCAGCTCACTTGCCTACCATGCAAGAAAATTATTACGTTGGTAATTAGAAGAGAAATGAATCTCTGGAAAAAGCACCTGACAAAATTCAGCCCCTACTCACAGTAAAATCCCCAGCAAACTAGCAAACCTTCCTGTCAGAGAAAACAGTGTGAAAATACGTATAGAACACTATTTTCTGAGTGAAAGAGAACTGAGTCTGCCCAAGATTGAGCGCAAGACAAGAATGTCCTCTCCTGACACTTAACCAACATTATCCTGGAGGTCCCATTGAGAATGTAAAAAGGCATAGACACTTAAAAAGCAAAAATGAAAAGAGTCTTTATTCACGGACAATGTGATCATGCAAGTACATTGAAAATTTAAAGAAATTCTCCCTAACTTGCTAGGGCTGAGAAGTGAACATAGCAAGGTCAAAGGATGTTATTGGAGATGGTCGTTCATGGGTCTCCACCCTTCTGCTTGAGCTGCAAGTAGAGATGTTCACTGCCTTTGGCCTCAGCTATCTTTTCAAGGGTATGTAGATGGTAGTCAGTCTCCTCTCGGAGGAAAGGGTAGGTTTACTTGTTATGCAGTATAATAAAAATAATGTCTCCCTCTGGGCAGACGTCCAGGGAGGTTTACTACTCCTTACAATAGAATCAGGTTCCTTAAGCTGGGGTCTCTGGTCCTGCAGTGCACCCCACTGTGTGTGCCGGCATCATTTGGTCCTCTTCACTAGGAACTAGAGTTTGGGCAATTGGTGCAGAAACTGCCACTCTGACGGCTGCTGTTGCTGTCATAAGCTGTCCTTTGTCTCTGACTCAGCATCTCATGTCTTCTGTGAATATCGTGAAATGCGTTGGCTTGACGGTAAAGTAAAATCTCAGATCCTTTGGGCTGATGACAGACACAAGGTCAACAGGCAAAAGTTAGGTGATTCTGTGTTGCATTAGGGTTCTCCTGGGACACAAAACCAGTACGATTCATATGTCTCATGCTACTGTGGAGGCCAAGAAGTCTTGTGATGTGCTGTCTGAGAGCTGGAGAGCCAGAAAAATTGGGGGAAAATTCAGCCTAAATTCAAAGGCCTGAGAAGGAGGCGGAGCTGATAGTGTAACTCCCAGTCCAGGGACTATGGTCCGAGAATGGGGTGAGGGCAAGGGGCAGGATGTAAACCCCAGAGTCAGAAGGTCCCAGAACAAGGAGCTTCAGCGTCTGAGAGAAGAAGATAATTGGCACAGCTCAAGGATATGGAGCAAATTCCACTTTCTGTTCTGTTCGCATCCTCAAGATGTGGATGATTCCTACCCACATTGTTGAGGACAGATCTTTACTCAGGCTACTAATTCAAACACTAATCTATTCCAGAAATGGCCTCACGAACACACCGGATAGCTGGAAATAATGTTTTCCCAGTTGTCTGGGCATCCCTTAGCCCCATCAAGTTGACACAGAAGATTACCATCACATATCTACTAGCGACACTTAGAGAATGAAATGAACTAATACATTTAAAATAGCACAAAAAGCATAATATACTTCGTGATGAATATAACAAAGTGTGTGTGAAACCTGTGTACTGAAACTAAAAGGTAGAGAATTTAAACACTTAAATAGACAGAGAGCTATTTCATGCTGTTGAATAGGAAAATGCTAATTTCCCCAGCTTGATCTAATGATTCAGTGGAATTCCTATAAAATCCCAACAGCATGTTGTAGGAATTGACAAGATGGTTCTAAAGTTTATAGGAAATCCAAAGGGCCAAGAAAGACCAAAGCAATTTTGCAGAAGATAAAGTTGGAAGATTTCCACCATCTGATTACAAAATTTACCCAGCAGCCATAGCAACCAGGATATTGTGATAGTACATAAGAATATGCTAATAGATCAATAGAAACAGAAGAAATAATCCAGAAATGCACTTGTACATAACCAAGTGATCTTGTCTTTTTAGCCAAAGATGCCAAGGCCATTCAACGAGGAAAGCACACATTTTTCAAATATCTATACGGAGAAAAACCTTGCCATCTACCTCAATACCATAAACAAAAATTGCTAGAAATGGTTCATAGGCCTACACATTAAAAACTACAATTGTTACACTTCAAAAAAAATCTTTGTGACCAAAAATCTTAGACTAGACACAAAATACACAACAAAAAGGAAAAGATAAGTTACACTTCAAAACATCTGCTATTAAGAAAATGAAAGCACTCGATCAGGAGAAATTATTCACATTTCAGAACCACACAATTCAGAGCAACATAATTTTGTCAGACACATCATGAAAGAGATAGAAATGTCCATCAAGCACTTCAAAAGATGCTCATCACAGTAATCAGAGGATTGCAACCTAAAACCAGAATGAAATCTATACACCTGCCAAAAGGTCTTAAAAGATATTGGTAACACTAAATGTCAAAAAAAAAAAAATGCCCAGAGTTTTTGTACATTGCTGGTGGGAATGTAAAATTAGACAACCACTTTGAAAAGGTGTTTGTTTCTCAAGAAATTAAATATATATCTATGATGATCCAAAAATTCTACTGCTGGGCATTTCCCTGAGAGAAGTGGCAGTACATGAGCACAAAAAATATTTCTGCCCAAATGTACATAACTTTTATTTATAGTAGCCTCAAACTAGAAACAATGCAAATGTCCATCAATGGATAAATGGGTAATTTGTGACATTTTCATGCAGTAGGATATGCTTCAACATTAAAACTGAATGAACTACTAGTCTATATGGCAACGTAGATAAATACTATACACTGAACGAACAAAGCTGGACACAGGAGACTTTTATGATTCCATTTACAAGGAGAGCTATGATTCCATTTACTAGGAGAACTAAAAGTGGCAGAATTAATTCATGGGGGAGTGTGGGGCAAGAATTAGCTGAAAATGGGTAAGAATTTCCAGGAGTGATAGAAATATTCTATACCTTGATTAGATCATGGATTAAGTACAAGTTTTGAAACTTAAGTCTTATGTGTAAGATCTGTGCATTCTACTATATGTAAGTTACACCTTGAACTTTCCTTTTAAAAGAGCTACTATCCCCACATATGTATCCAGCTTCAAGGGTGCTTTTGCCTCTACTGGAATCCTACCAACTCAGTGAGTTTCAGTTGAAACCAGCACGTCCCACACAGTATCTGAAAATGTGTCTCAAAGCTCTTGACTGCTCCCCAACCCAGACACATTCAGCTCTCTGATCTTCAACAAAGGGGCCAAAAACACACTGAGGAAAGACAGCCTCTTTAATAAGTGGTGCTGGGAAAACTGGCTGTCCACATGGAGAAGATTGACTCTAGACCCATGTCTCTTACCGTGTACTACATAAACTAAAATCAAAATGGGTCAAAGACCTAAATGTTAAAACAGAAACACTTAATCTGCTGGGAGATATAATAGGTAAAACTCTGAAAGACAGAGGCGAATGCAAAGACTTTCTGATCGGAACCCCAATTGCACTAGAAATAACACCAAGAATCAACAAATGGGATCCTATCAAGTTAAAAAGTTTCTGCACAGCAAAGGAAACAACAGAGTGAAGAGATAATCTATAGAATGGGAAAAAATATTTGCCAAGTATTCCTCCAAGGACTAATATCTAGACTACATAAAGAACTAAAACATATTAGACCTGATCTGTCAGCTGCTCCCTCCCGGCCTCCATCCTTTGCTGCACCCCCTGGAGCCTGTTTGCATCACTTGACCAGAGTCCATGAATTCTCTGCTCCGAGTCCCTCTGGACTGCCCCGACCTCAGCTTTCTATCCTTTGAAAACACTAAGAATAATGTCCCTGCATCAGTTTTTACTAGAGCCAATCACCTGTCATGCCTGGAAGAGGGCTCGTACCCAGATTGCCCTTAGCCACAATAATCACAAAGTTCATATCTAAAAGGAGAATGGGAGCCAGTGAGTGAAAGCTCACGAACTCAAGGAGCACAATGGACACATCACAGATATTGACCGGACTCCCAAGAGCGATCGCATCGTCGCTTGCGGAGCTGACTGCAATGCCTACGTCTGGAGTCAGAAAGGTGGCGTCTGAAAGCCAGCCTTGGTGATCCTGAGGATTAACCGGTTACGCAGCCACTTTCGTGAAATGGTCCCCTCTAGAGAACAAATCTGCTGTGGGAAGTAGAGCACGACTCATTTCTGTTTGTTACTTTGAGTCTGAAAATGACTGGTGGGTAAGCAAGCACAATTAAAAAGCCGATTTGCTCTACAGTCCTCAGCTTGGATTGGCATCCCAACAACGTTTTGCTGGCAGCAGGCTCATGCGACTTCAAATGCGGAGTGTTTTCTGCCTACATTAAAGAAGTGGATGAAAAGCCAGCCAGTACACCCTGGGACAGCAAGATGCCTCTTGGCCAGCTGATGTCAGAGTTCGGTGGCAGTGGCACCGGTGGCTGGGTCCACGGGGTCAGCTTCTCTGCCAGTGGGAGCCACCTGGCCTGAGTTAGCCATGACAGCACCATGTCTGCTGCTGATGCCTCAAAAAGTGTGCAGGTCTCCACTCTGAAAACCGAGTTCCTGCCACTCCTGAGTGTGTCATTTTTCTCCAAGAACAGTGTTGTCGCTGCTGGCCACGACTATCACCCGATGATCTTTAACTACGATGACCGCGGCTGCCTGACCTTTGTCTCCAAGCTTGACGTTCCAAAACAGAGCATCCAGCGCGACATGTCTGCCATGGAATGCTTCCACAACATGCAGAAGAGGGCCACGACTGAGGACCACGATACAGCCTCGGAGACGCTGCACCGGAATGGCATCACTCGGGTGTGCATTTATGAGGCGGATAAGCTAGACTGCCGCAAATTTTGCACTACTGGCATCGATGGAGCCATGACAATTTGGGATTTCAAGACCTTGGAGTCTGCGCTCCAGGGCCTCCGAATAATGTGAAGCTGCATAAGCCCGCCGTCCAGCATGAGAAAGGGCGGCTGCCTGTGGGCCTGCCATTCGCTGCTGCCAGGAAGAGGAAAGCCAGCCAAGGAAACACTGTAACGCAGACCATACAGATACTGTGTGTCTTTGTTTGAACATAATCAGTGAAAGTATTGGTTTTTCTAAAAAGCAGCACTGGTTTGGTTTTGTTTTTGCGATTTCATTCCGTTCTTGACCAAAGCATCTCTTTAAGTAGTTTATTATGGAAGTGTCACACTAACTTAAAGGAAAAGGTGAAGGAGGTATGTAAATTGTCTGCTAGGAATAAAAATCCTGAATGTTCAAAAAAAAATTAGACCTCCCAAAATAAAAGACCCAATCAAAAAATGGGCTAGTGAAATGAATAGACACTTCTTAGAAGAAGAAACACAAGTGGCCAATAAACACAGGGAAAAGTGTTCAGCATCTCTGGCCATTAGAGAAATACAAATTAAAACAACACTGAGATTCCATCTTACTCCAGAATGACAATATCAAATAATAACAAATGCTGGCAAGAGTATAGAGAAAAAGGAACCCTTGTACATTGTTGGTGGGAATGTAAACTAGTGCAACCATTACAGAAATCAGTATGGAAATTCCTCAAAAATCTAAAACTAAAAAAAAAAAATCTAAAATTTGAAATTCATTCAACCCAGCTATTCCCCTTCTAGGTATCTCCCCAAGTGGAAAAGCATCATATTACAGTGATACATGCATACCTATGTTTATAGCAGAACAATTCATAATAGCTAAATCTTGTGAGCAGCTTATATTCCACTGACTGAAGAATGGATAAAGAAAATGTAGTATTTACATACACTGTGGAACTACTCTGCCATAAAGAAGGATAAACTTGGGTCATTCGTAGGAAAATGGATGCCCCTTGAGACCATAATGTTAAGGGAAATGAATCAGATCCAAGGTTAAATATCACGTGATTTCTTATACGACAAACCAAAAATGTAGGTAAAAAGGAAAACAAAAGGTAGATAATCAGAAAAGGGGAGATAGATCTTTTGCAAAAGGGAAGGGAAATGAGATAGAGGGAGGAGGAAAAGGAGAGGAATGGATGAAAGAGGAATTAAAGTGTTATTTACACATACCAACTCCCTACAAGGAATGTAATCATTAACTACAAACATGTACTAATAAAAATACATTTTGAAAAATAAAGTGGTAATGTTCATACCCATGCTTGGCTTGACAGTCTATCCTCCAAAGCTTGAGCTGAACGGATGGCAGATATGGCCTTTCCCTTCCAGGGAAGACCTGATTCCTTCCATCCAGTGCCAATGAGACTATTTGCTCCCATTACAGTGATCCCCAGAGCATCTCCAGGCTTCGGGAGCTCCTATGAGTGAATTCGGTCCCTACTGGGCCACAATTGATATCTTAAGAACTTTGCCTGGCATAAAAACCTTGAAGAATCAAGAATTTCTGGGCTGGGGATTTAGCTCAGTGGTTAAAGCGCTTGCCTTGCAAGCACAAGGACCCGAGTTCGATCCCCAGCACCAAAAAAAAAAAAAAAAAAAAAAGAATTTCTTTGTCACTTCTGTTCATTATTTTTTTAAAAAGCTAACAAAAGAAAATTGTCATTGGAAAATAAAAGAACCAAACATGAGCCCATGGGAGAGAATATAGTCACAAATCCAAATAACTGACTGAAGCCATCAGTTGATACTGAAAGCTTGTCATCTATAACTGTGATGGTGAACCTTGAACATTTTGAGAGACTGAGTGCCCAAACTACAACCGAAAACCCACTTACGTATTTATTGCAAAGTGCTGACACTGCAATTCAACCTGAACACTGAGATTTCAGTTTAGAAAAAAAATCACTCAAACATTAGCATCTTTTGTCTTAAAAACACAATAACAGCATTCAATGATACTAATAGTTTTTTATTGAAAGGTAAAAGTTTGCATGTGGCCTGCTTCTGCACAATTGAGGTGAACTTTGCTGCAGTGTGCATGCTGCTAGTTTGTCAAACCTTGACTCTTACTTTGTTAGTTTGAGATCAACACATGCAGCACTCAGGTCATCCGTTAGTCTGTTTCTTGTACTGGATTTGATAAAATTCAGAGCTGAACACAGCTGCTTACAAGCATAAGATGACCCAAACAATGTAAGAAAAGCAATCCCAAGTGCTTCCACTGACTTAAAATTATTTGGCAGAGAATTCCACACTTTAAAGATTTCATTTTCAGAATTACCAGCTGTGCTGTCCTTTGCCATCCCTTCACACTCTATCTTCTCAAGTGTTGCACGCAGGTCATAGAATTTATTTTTCCAGTTAGAGCTTTCCTGAAATTCCAATAGCTCCATTTCCAGATTTCCCAAATCTAACCAGTGTAAGCAGGAAAGATCAAGTTCTTCACATTTGGCTTTATCTGGAGAAAACACAGAGTTGTCTCCATCTTAGGGACTTGTAAAAATCTGTTACTAAAATTCTCTTTTGCAGCTGCTACAATGCTTGAAAATTCCCTATAGATTTCCTGATGGCTTGTAGGATCTGTCTGAAAAGGTTGTAGAATTTTCTAAATGTGTTTCTAGATTTGGAAAATATTTAGCTGTCCACTTTCAAGGTCTGGGGCTATTTGGCTCATGTGCCAACAGAGAGGGCTGTACGTGCCTTCTGTGGCACACGTCCCTTAAAGTTCACCACCACTGGTCCATAAAATGGTGGCAGTCATGGTTCTGCTAGATGCAGAGGCTCCCTGCTCAGATATGCAAGGGCTTTGTGGAGAAATTCGGAAAAGGGGTATGTGATTTGAACAGCTACAGACACTAGAGATGGAAATGAAAGGTGTCAGGTGTTAGGGACTGAAAGTTTGTGTCCTTCCAAAACTTGGACATTGAAACCTTCACCCCCAACATGGTAATAGTAAGATGCTGGGTTTTGAGAGGTGATTCAGGAAGAAGGAGACTCCTCATTCCTCCTGCCATGTGACATTACAGTGACAATACAGGTCGTCACCAGGCACCCGATCTGCCAGGGTCTTGATCTTGGTATCTCTAACCTCCAGAACTATAAAAAATAAATTTCTTTTTGTAAGCTACCTGTATTCTGGTATTTTGTTATAGCAGCCTGAACAGTGAAAGACAACAAGTTTCTCTCCAGAGATTTGTTTTAAAAGCTTCTTGGAAAGGCAAGATTGGAAGAAATTCCTGTATTTGGGAGCAGGAATATCCACAACTGTACCCTAAACCTGCCACTTGGCACTCGTGGGAAAGGTGGATGTGCTGAGATGCGCGCCCAGCACTTAGGAAGCGCTGCATCAGGCAGGGGTCACGTCTTGCCTGGTCTGCTCCAGATCAGTACTTCACAGTTGACCTGTTCTAGAACTTTAAAAGGATGGAAAATTGTCCCACTCCCAATGGTGATTATGAAGAATGTAAAGGAGAACTAAGAGGCCTGAAATTTACGAGAATATAGAATTTATTAGACATTGACTAGAAAAATAAAACCATTTTAAAGAGACCCGGAGAGCTCCCTTGATTCCTCCAGGCACCTCTATGCCCCTGACCTCAACCCCAATAAAAGTATTAGTTTACATACGCAATGGCTAGCAAAGTTAAAAAGATGCAAGACTTCCAAAGAGGACAGACGCTCAGTTTAAGGAGGTTGATGACTGAGTCAGATGCCACCGTTCCTAGACGAGTCCACTTGTTCAGTCTCAGCTCCAGTTCGGTCCCCAGCCTTGTGGACCAGAGATGGTAACAAGGACTCTGAGCATGGGAGGAAGCAGACAGCCTATTCCTTCATTGCATCAGCCAGCATCTTCTCTATCCAGTATTGCTTCTGGTCTGCTATCGCCTGACCAAACCGACACATGGCTGCAGAGTCCAAATGGGGACAAAGAGAGATAAAGGCTTAGTGGGTCTGTATGTGGGGCCAGACATACCCAGGTCATCACATGCCATCAGAGCCTCTTGTTCAGGGGTGCTGATCATCAGCTCTCCCTTCTCTGGGATAAGACTCCCAAGTCAACCTGTCACACCCTTGAACTTCATATCATCAGACTCTCAGACATGGCAATGTCTCCTGTGAAATGCTGCACCCTGGTTCTTGCTGCTTAACTCTTCAGTCCGTTTTCTACACTAGACCAAAAGATACTTCTACAACATAAAACTTCATGAGAATGAATGACTTGCTGCTATACTCCCAGCAAAGACAACACTGGCATGTCATGGAATGCAATAAATATTTAAAAAGTCATATTCTCCATAACTTGCAGAGAACATGAAGTCCACAGTATCATATACAGGGTCTTTCATGGTCATCTGGCCATCTCACCAGCTAGACGGCCGGCTCCACGAGGGCAGAGTCCCACTTCTTACCACTTACCGCTGGCCCCAACGCTTCGATCAATGACAGGCACGAAACAGATACCCAGAAGAGATAGTGAATGGGTAGGTGCTGGAGGTACAATTCGTGTCCTTTTTACAAAAGAGCATAATTAAAAATGAAAACGGAAACATGGTTCAGAAGGGCTGAAGCCAGAGGTTGCTAAATGCAAAATAATTTTTAAAAGGGAGCGAGGAAGACTTAGAAATTGAGTCAGAGAGCAGTTGATGGGGCGTCTTTAAAGGACGCCAGGCCCAGGAGCTCAGCACCACTCACCCTCTTTCAGTCGGAGGGGATTTTCTGCAAAGACGAGGCGAAACCAGCCCGGCTCCTTACACATAAAGGATTCACCCCGGGTCACCATCAGCTTGTGGTAGAGGAAGCGGCGGTAGAGGATCAGTTCTTCTTTAAATGTACACGGTTCCAGTAGCTAGGGAAGGCGAAGGAGCAGAGCTGAGCCCAAGGCTCACCTGACAGGTCAGCCCAGGAACACCCGTCCTCATTCCTGGAGCTCACCTTTTCCAAGTTGATCCAGATATAAAGACCAGAGCCGCGATTGTGAAAGCGGATCTTGAACTCACACCGCTTCTCCAGCTCACGCAGCTTCTCAGTGACGTACACATGAGCTTCCCGGAGCCGAGAGTGATTAGCGGGCAGGTACACTTTGTCGATCCAGTCTGGATGGGTGGGGGAGAGAAGGGTCATACATCTTGTGACAGACTTGCCAGAGAGTGCCTTGTCACTGTTCCTAGCTGAGCCTCCTGTCGCCTCCTTCTGTCCAGGACTGTCTTGTAACGAGCTGTAACATCCATATCCAACATGCCTGCCTCTTATCTACAGCTCTGGAGAGGACGCTGGGCTTTTTGGTGGTCCAGAGGACGTTCCCTTCAAGTTTAGACACCTGAGGGAAAGGGTTAGGGTATCCCAGAGGGGATTTGTGCTTCTATTGCTATTGTCAACTGGGTAGATTAGCAGGAACTCAGATCTTCCCTTACACACTCTCTTTGAACCTCAGAAAATGAACTTGGAGAATCTAGCTGGCTTCAGGATAATGTTAGCCCAGTTCTCAGCAGTGACATCCCAAAAGAATCATTTGGGAACTTTTAGAAACCTTCATGACCAGATTGTTCCTCTAGATCATCTAAATCAAAATCTTTGGGGATGGAGCCCACAATCAGTGTTTAAGCTAATTACTAATTCCCAGGTTGAGACTCTGTGTTCAGAGGGGCTGGGATCTGGTTTCTGGTAAATATCAAAGAGATTGGCACCATGTAGGGATGCATCCAGTTGGATCCCCCCTATCTACCTCCTTTTCTACTCAAAACTGAAAGAAAGTTTTGTATACCTGCTAATCTAATGACATTAATTTATTTCATTATACACCAACTCTCCATTTAAGTCTTCAACCCTGGCATCTGTTTTGGTACAGGAAATAAAAGAAATAGGACATTTTCTAAGCTTGGGCCATGGTGTTAAAGAGAAATCTCCGAGGCCAATATTCACTTGAGGTACAAGGGGGAAGGTCAATCTAGGTGCCATAGATCTAACCACACCAACTTGCCCAAATGACAGTTCTCCTTCGGCCACCTTGGAAAATGAAACCGGGCTGTCTAAAAGTCAGGATGTTTCTTTGTAATCTCTGCCTGAGGCAAGCAGGGGACCAGGGAAGGAAAAGACATCCACATAAAGATTTATTGAAGTTCTTGCCTTCAGATCTTAGAGTATAATTGACTACTTCCTTCCCAGGCAGAACATAAGCGACTGGACATTAAGAATGAAAGCCCATCCTGTGTTTAGGATAGCACCTCCATCTTCCATCCATGGCTACTGCCCTCGGAGCTGCATCCTGCCATGGTTGAGCCTGATGGTGACACGGTGTCTCAGGATACTGAGGGCACATCAGAGGCCCACAGACATCCAGGAATTCTCCATGGCCATGAGAACCAGCCAAGATGCTGCCCTGGGATGCAGTCAGTACCTCTGTCCTGGAGCAGGTGACTCAGCTTATACTGGGCAATGCCAGAGATACCGTGGAGGTAGCCAAAGGGTCTCACAGCAGAGGCCACATCATTGCTGTGGGTATACAGAACACCAAAGCGGAAGCCAGAGATGCCAAAATCCTAGAGGAAGAGAAGGAGAAGGAGAAACATCTGATTTTCTTGCCTTTCGACTTCCTGGCTCCCATTCCTTTGGACACAAGGACTGCCAGCTGGGGCTTACCTTACTAGTGCCCCAGATCACATGGGTCTTGTTGGGGTCAGGCAAACTGGGGAAGAAATGGAAAGATCAAAATTACAGAGACGTATTTGAAGGATGGAGACTTGAGGGTCTATAGGTGGAAAGTTGAAAGTAGGCTTTAGGTCTACTTTCCTAGACAGTAGGGCTCAAGTTCAAGAAACAATTCCAAAAGGTCTCCCGGAAGAAGTAGATGGAACAGCTCCAAGTGCCTACAGAGTGAAATCCAGGGCCCCCGCCTGACTTGTGGCTGTCCTACACCTGGCCCAAAGCCACCTTCTTGGCAGCCAGGCCCTCCCATGTGGGCTGCCCACCATTTCTAGAATGTGCCTGCCTGTGTCTCTCTGCCCCACCTTTGGTGAAGCTGTTCCTTCTACCAGGTATGCCCTTCCCTTGGATTGCTGGAATTTTATCCCTAGAGTCAAATACTGCCCTTCAGATTGTTCTGCTGCATACAGTGGTACATGCCTATAATCCTAGTTACTCAGGAGACTGAGGCAAAAGGAGTGCAAATCCAAGGCCAGCTTGGGCAATTTAGCAAGACCCTGTCTCAAAGTTCAAAAAAAATAAAAAGGAACTTTTCTAAAGGGCTGGAGATGTAGCTCAGTGGTAGAACACCCCTAGTTTCAATCTCCAGTACTGCAAAAAAGACACACAGAACAGAGACAGAAAGACAGCTCCGCCCCTCTTCTTTCCTGTGTTCCACTTACCAAGAACACCTGCTGTGGGCTTTATCTTGACTTTTGACAGTGTCCTTATTACCTTGACCTCAAGTTAGCTTATATGCAGGATGGTATTTAGACCAGAAGACACTTTACTCATCTTCGCAACCCCAGCTGGCACTTAACTCCTTTCCTAGCACATAACCTGTTAGGTTGCAGGCCCATGAACTCCGCCTGCAAAGCAGGGCCCTCATGGCGCTTACTCCCAACTCCAGCTGAAACAAACTCACCTTTCTAAGCTCAGCACACTGTGGAACGTGATGGATTTGTCAAATACGGACAGCATGTAATTTTCATCTATGATCACATGTAGTTGATTTCTGTAGTTGGGTGAAAGGAGAACAAGCTATAGCTTCTGTCTGCAATCTTAACTCATGTTCATTCATGTTCTTTTCTGGATACAGAACAGATCGTCTCGTAGACCAGCAGCCTCCCCAAGCCATCCACAAGGTAGGCTAGAAGGAGGTGATATACCTGAAGGGAACTTGCACCCAGCTGGTCATACTGAGGAGTAGGAAGGATCCAAAAGACATACATGAGAACATATGTACACTTCCAGCCATTGTGGAGAGACCAATGGGAAGAGGTGAGGTGTCCTAGAGCATTTTTATCTGGCACAGCTAGGAGCTCCCACCCGGGGTCTGAATCAAGCAGGGGCACCAAGTAGGCTATGTGCATACATCCACCATCTCATCTTCTCTCCCTACAACCCTCTGAAGCAGTACTTTCACCCCCCTTTCACAGATAGAAAAATGATGTAAGGTATAAAGTTAATTCCTGTAACTAGCAGGTTATGAGCTGGTATTTGAACTCAGCTCTGTTCAATTCTCGCCCAGTCTCTAAAACTCTCCTGCTCCTATTCTCTGCCATTAATTGGTCTGGTTAATCCTAAAGTTTGAATTAGTCTCTTTCTCCTGGAGACAGAAGATTACCTGGCCTCCTAGGGCTATTGTGGGACTCTGGAGATAAGTGATGTTAACTTAGGTGTGGGCTGCAAAAGCTACACAGGATCATATCTTTATTCTGCAAGGGCATAAGTTTGGGCATAGTTTTGGACTGCTATACAAATGCCTGTGCAAGGGAAGAGGCTAGGAAAGAAATAGCAAAAAGTTGAAAATGATATGCATGTGGGTGCTTCTTCATTTGAATTCCACTTAGTTTTAAACAAGTCCACAAAGTAGAGAGTACAGTAAACGTATTTAGGGTAAATTACCACTGCTTCTGATTTCTTGACTACGAGTGAAGGGAACCCCTTTTGGGGACGTCATCTAGTCTTAAGGGATAGAATTTGTACCTTTTGGCAAATTCCAGGTATTCTTTCAGTGATTCCTGGGAGTAGATATCGCCCAGAGGATTCTGAAGGTTTGTTAGCAAGAAGCCTTTGACCTTTTTATTCTAAGAAGAACCCAAGCACAAGAGTGAACACAAGTCTTTCACATCCACCCCAAATTCAGCTAAGCATCTTTTATAGGTCAGATTCCAATATAGCACACTGAATAAGTCCAAAGCAAGCAATTACCATCCTGCCTGGGGCCGTGGGACAGGAAGGTGCTGTAGGAGCTGCTGCCACCAGGGGCCATACCCCCATGGGACACACATGTCCCAGCAGGCATTCGCTGTCTCTTCTGACTAAAGACTGCCATCAAGATGGGGTGAGCGGGTCTATCACAGTCTCAGTACTCAACCCCTTTCAAGGTCACCCTGGAAATACGGTTCCTTTCCTACCTTAGTCTTAGCTTCCAGCAGGGCATGCTCCAGCTTGCCCACCGTTAGCTGGAAAGGGTGAGTGTTTGTATCGGTGATCTGGAAAAGAGATGCTACAGATAAATGCCTGCAGGAAAAGCTTTTGAGCCTGGATTCCTCATTCCCACAAACCCCATGCAGTCCTTGGTCTTCCTACCAGGGTGCTGGACCCACATGGTTTTTTTCACCCCGATTTCTCTACCCTTCTTCCATCCCCACTTATACTGGGAGAGAGTAAGGCCCCCTGTCCCTCTTCAGCACCCCTAGAATAGTCCACTGCTTGGGTGGGCCGAGCAGGGAAGGGGCCCCTTCTGACCTCACTTTCCAGGTGGACAGGAATCAGCTCAACTTGTGCATACAGCTGGGAGCTGAATATGAAGCCAGCATAGAAGGGAGTGGGGACCAGAAGGGAATCTGGAAGCACAGAGAGACGAAGCCATCAG
This sequence comes from Hystrix cristata, assembly GCA_004026905.1. Lineage (NCBI taxonomy): Eukaryota > Metazoa > Chordata > Mammalia > Rodentia > Hystricidae > Hystrix > Hystrix cristata. Next base: position 22,572 of record PVJO010000785.1, on the reverse strand, counting down.
TCCGTGTCCTCTCAGTTAGAACCTGCCAGTCTCCCCACCCCCAGACTAGCAGCAAAGCTACCAACAGAAGAGGTCACTTTAACAGTCCCTCCTTCCTGGGGATTTATGTTCTTGGTTTCAGGCTCCAAAAAATTGTCCACTCTTGCGGACATTATTTGGGAAATGAAACTAATTTCCTCTTATGAGCTATACTGGAGAAGGAAGAAGAAGGACTATTATTAAGAATGGCTCAGAATCCAGGGCCCAGGGCAAGCTAGGCTAGCTAGTAGATGCAGCGCTGGTCCTTAGGAAAGTCTGACCTGCTCCAGGTCAAACGCTGAAAGTCATGGTTGATCCACAAGAGGGCTCCTGTCATTTGAACCTGGAGACATCATGTTCTTTTCTTCCCATCCATCTGGCTCCACTGATGAGCCAGCCAAGCACCACTCCTTTTATCTTGGCCACTCCTTCCATGCGACCAGGCTCACTGGGATCTGTGACTCTTGCTTGGGTGGTGTTAAGAGGGCATTGAGAACAGACCTTTCAACCTTATCTGGCCCAGAACTAATTGGCCTTTTGAGGATGAGGAGACGGTAGGAAATCTGTGAAGTCTAAGCCAGTTACCAGAGCTATCCACACTGCAGTTGAGCCCGAGAGCCCAGCTATTAACGGAATGACTCCCACTGCCAACATTGCTTAAGAACTGTCATGTGTGTCTCTTCCATATTAAGTGAGGAATCCAAGTCCCCTCTCAGCAATTGGAAGAAGTCCCAGTCAGTGTAGAAGTGCCAGCACTTTGGGAAAGATCCTGGGTGAAGATGCTCTTTGCCCCCAGGCCCAGCACCTACGTGTTCTTGCTCATGGGAAAATAGAGCCCACTGACTTACCCCCTGGGTCACACAGAACCGTGGCCAGAGCAGAGAAGACAGTACAGCAGCCATTTAGAACAACTACCTGAAGACACACACAAGAGGTGGACGTCAGAGACCAGTGTTCACATAAAAGGGTGTGACCACATCATCTCCCTCCCCCTGGGAGGGGCAGGCACCAGGAGTCTCCTCAGTGGGCCCCATTGGCCTTGGCACCGCCCCAGTTCTGAAGGTCTCCCCTGGGTCTCCCTGCACAATGCAGAAGGTCCCTAGGAACACAGCCCTCCACCAGACTGACTCACATTTTCTGGATCCAGGCGCTCAGGTGCCCTGCAGTAGTATGTCAAGAACTGGGCCACTGCTTCCCGCAGGCTGTGGACAGACCCAGAGAGAACTTCTGGCTCCCAGTTCCCCTTCTTCACTGAGGGTTTACATATCACCCTCTTTCAAAGGGTCCAGTGTCCACTCTAAAAGGGATTTTGCTACCCAGTCCGACTCCCTTTCATAAAGCTAAAAACCAAGGATGTCAACTCCTCAAGTAACAGACAATAAGTGAGAGTCGGGCCAAGAACTCAGTCTCTTGAATCACAGAACAATGCTATCTCTACCAGACCAGGCTGCCTCCTGATGAGGCTTTGACCCCATTCCCTAGTTATTACCCAAAGCAATAGGGAGGCAGCTGAGCAAGTATATGGGGCACTGAATCCTTCCTTCACTATGGACCAGAGGACGCTAGATGTGGAGGTCACTTACAACGAATGTCCTCTCCAGTCAGGGTACTGCAGCAGAGCCTCCTCAGTGTGGTTCATGTCACCCCGACACAACTGTTGACAAATAGAGGATGAGGAGAGCCAGACCAGGCAAGCCCATCTACTCCTAGTGCGTATGTGTAGTTGTGCCCCGTGCTTCTACAGTGCCCGGAAGCAAGATGCGTCTGCATTCTGCCTTTTCCCTGGTGAGTGGAGCCTTCTCTCATCACTTACTGTCGCATAGATACCTCACGCAAGTGCTCATCATCCTCCTCAGTACCAAGTTCCCATAAGAGCCCATGCGCTGTCTCCTACCAGAGAACACCTCTGGACACAGTCAGCAAAGGCAGGAGGTGACCCATGCTACTCTAGGAGTTATTTTTCCACTCCCTTCCACAAATCTCCCATGTTCTACTCATATCTAACACATGCAAAGGAGCACACTAGGGTTCTGGTCCCTGAAGGGCGGGTCCCAGCGCAGCCCAGAACACGACTCACCCTTTCAGTCAGCAGATCGACGCACAGCCTGTTCTCGCTGATGCCAAGGTTAAGGAAGCCCTGGAGGGGAAGGGATTTGAGAGGGGACCTCTTACACCACCCCACAGGACCCCTGCAGAGGTGCCAGTGAGTATGCACGCAAATTAGTTGAGATCTAATTGCCCCTGAGGCAATTCAATCCATGTTTCCAAGAACCCAGAACCTTAAAGCTTGCAAATTTCCCCCTCTAGAGCCACATGGATAAATAGTTGAATTAAGCTCCATTTCCAGTATCTGCCAGATGCTAGACTAAATACTTTATGTGAGTGAACTCCTGAGAAAGGGTTCTGTGTTAATCCCTGATTAAAGAGTGAAGAGAAAATTTGCATTACCTACCAGTCAAGTGACCCTGGGTGATAGGCAGAGCTCCAGGCGCCTGACTCGGAGCCTGGACCCTTACCCATCACGGGCCCTCCCTGCTACCCACCTCAGTTATTACACACACAGGACGTCCGAGGCTTGGAGGAGATGCTGCCCCTCAAGATACAGTGGGAGTACCCAGCCCAGCCCCAGGAAAGCTGGTGGTCATGGCCACTTAGATGGCAACAAAGGGAAGGTGTGGCTGGTGCTCCTCCTCTGGCTGGAGAGCTGCTGTGACCCTCCTTTGCTGGAAACCTTTAGTCGGCTCCCTGGCACCCTCAGGGTGTGTTTTGACACCTCCTATCCACTTCTGCCTGCCTTTGCCACAGCACTCATCATGTGTGTTTCACCACAGGGGCCTCCTTTCCCAGTCACTCTAAGCCTTCGCTTACAGCTTCCGCGGATGCTGCCCCTCCTTCCTGGGGGACCACCCCACCACCCCATCCCCCGCTGGCTGGCTGGTTCAGCATCTAAGACACCTTCGCAGACCACCAGAAGAGGGATTCCTCTCATGCTCTTGGAAACACGATCCATGTTTGTTTCGCTGATGGCCAACAGCATTTGTCACTATACCGTTCCACAGGGCAGGTTCACTCCCACCATAGTTCCTGACTCCTAGTAGATAAGAGCTGAGATTTAAGGAAAGATGTTGCGGGGACATTTAGGGACCCAGACCCCAGTTCTCCCTCTTTCCAGAGACATGTAGCTTTCCAGGGTATCTGTGACTATACTCTTACTAAGACAGCAGTGTCCATGGCTGCGAAGGGTACTTGGCATGGAACTCGATGCACCCCAGGGGCTGAGTGGGCTCTCAAGGCTGTGACCCTGTTCTTACCAACGTGTTCTCGACATTGTGGTATTTGTCTCTTTGGTAGGCCTCATAGTCCTGGAAGTTTGAGCGGTGAAATTTGTAGATGTCAATCCCACGGTTGGACAGGTCATTGGTAAGAAATGTAGCTTCAGAATCACTCCACTGGGCACCTAGCCACATAGATGATGAGGCCTGGCTCATAGTCCAGGAATCTGTATTGGCCTCAGAAAGCTCGCCGGAACCTACAGAGAGAGAAACCGTGCACTGGAACAAAGGCGATTCTCCCTGACCTGTAGGGCCCAGGCATGGCTGGGACAGAAAGAGTGACTGCTTGTCACTAGCTCCTCCTGTATCTGTGCCTTGGTTTGAGTCACGGAGTGGTTCAGGAAGGTACTTAACCATTCAGGAGCAAGGCTTAAGTGGCCCAGCCCCAGACACCACTGCTCTCTCTGTAACCGGCTGTAGAGCAAGCTCTGAGGAAGAGAACTGGGGTCCCCTGTGGGGAAAGGAAGACTGATTAGGTGGTCTCTGGGTTCTCCACTCTGGGCTCCAACCACAGCCCACTTCGCCAAATTCTGAAGAAAAAAATAGGTTCTGCTGTTAAATAACTGTGCCACCGAGTAAATCATTCTGCTAAAGCAGAGGTCTGTAAACTGTTACCTAAGTGTCTAATCCGGCCTGTCACATGTGTTTATAAATAAAGTTTTATTGTTCCACGGCCATGTTTATGTATTGATTTCAGCTACTTTTGCAGATGGCAAAGTTGAATAGGTGTGTCAGAGACCCTACCGCTCTCAGAGTTTCAACTATTTACTCTCTAGTCTCCTACAGAAAAGGTTCACCAACCCCTGTTCTAGAACATTATCCTTTATATTTTCCTTTTCCTTTTCCCCCTCGGGGCGGCCTTATCAGATACACTGTCTTCCATTTGCCTACCTCACACGGCTTAATCTAAATGCCTCTAACCCAGTATCTCTAACACCTGCCCTAAGTACCCATCACTAGTAACCGCAGCCTCAGCACGTGTTCCTCAAACTTGAAATCCATCAGGGTCACCCAGAAGGCTTGTTAGGCCACAGATGGTGAAGCCAAACCCCTGGAGTTTGGTTCTGGTGTCTGGGGTAAGACCTGGGAATCTTCATTTCTAGCCTCTTGTTGGAGAACTTCTGACTATTCAGATCAACATTATTTCTAGAAACTTGCCAAAATACCAGGTAAGACCATGAAATCTCTCCTTAAAGCCTCAAAGAATGGAAATTAGATAGCAAGAACCCAGGAGGTTACAGCTGCTTCTCATTTTTAAAACAACCCCAAGACCCTTCTTTCTAAAAATCTAGACTTAGGCCTTTTCCACTAAAGGCCACAGTCCCAGGTTCTTTTTCTACTATGTAACATCACTCCTACATGTATAAAACTCTGTTGCTTATTCGATGCGTTTATGGCTCCAGCATTTGAAGGTGTAAACACTCTACCCAGTGTTGTGGTCTGCTAGAGATGTTCTCTAGCAGCCTCCCTTTTCCTTCCAGGCAGGGAAGAGTTACTTATCACCTGGCCAGCCAGCCTTCGGCATTATGTCCTTAACACGGTGCCCTGCACCCAAGTGACTAACATCGTTAACGAGTAGGGGAGGCACAACCACAAGGAAGTCACCAGATCAGTGAAGAGACAAACCAGGAATGAAGACCTTGGCCACAGAAAGGGATCAGTGGCCAGCGGAAGCCACAGGACGAAGCCGTACCCATCCTTGACTGAGAGTTTCAAACTTTCTTCAACAATCGCACAAAGACATTCACTCCACTGCCAGGAACACACTGTTGCGAAAGAAACTGAACTAATAGTGATTGAGTCTAACTTCAGGACGGCCCTATGAGCCATTAGCTTCACTTTCCAGGCAAGAAACCACAGGCTTAGAGGAGGGGATGACGCGCACAAGACTTCACAGGTATCTCTGGGTGATAGAGGGGCTTTCAGCTCCAATCTTCTCGACCCCACTGTCTCTGACCTATGCCCCTTGGAGACTCCTCCGGGAAAGGCATGTGTGTCCTCAAAGCTTGGCTTTCTCTTTTGGGATCCGTGCGTTCCCTGAGTCCACTGCTGCCCACATCCCACGGGGACATCAGGAGTCCCAGGTAATGCTCAGCCCACACTTACGTACGACACTGTCTGTACTCATCTCTTTTCCAGCCTAGACTCCTGACGCTTGCTGAAATCATCCATAGTTAACAGTCGGCCTCAGACACCTGCTCCATGATGCTCCACCCCTCGCCAAGCTCACTTCTGCTTTGGCCTGCAAACTCCACTTTTAAGCACAAAATGGTTTCAAGGGTGCTAATAAGATCCACCTAGGGGAAATCTGCCCAAGAGCTCCTTGATGCCTAGAATTGCCTATCTCTGCACCCTTTCAGGGAAATGGCTTAGTGAGTACCACCTCCTGGAGCCGTGGTTCTTGCCTTTGAAGGGTATTACCTTCACCTGGAGCGCCCTAGCGCTTATAAAACCCTGGAGCACAGATTCTTTGAAGGAAGTGAGGGTCTGGGCCGTGTCCTCCTGGAAGCCCCTGGTGATTCTACTCTACTTCCCCATCACTGAGAATTACTGTGGCAAGGGAACCCCAGTGAAATCACATGAGCATCTCATTTCTCCCTGTTTCTGGGGAGGCCGTGATTTGAGAGCAGGTTGAAGTAGGTTAATGTAGGACAACTTGACAAGGAAACCAGGGACAGATCCCCAGGATGGCTGGCCCTGGTCCCCCAGGCCCTCCTGCCTGTGCAGCCTTGATACCAGCCCAGGCTTTCTGGTCTCCCCTTTCTGATTGTTAAAGACGGCAGTAATGTATCTAGCTCACCAAACAGGAGGACGTACTGACACATGCTAGCATGGTAGGGCAGAGGGGCTGCCAAATACTGTGTGTGGTGGGCTTCTCACCTTCTCATTGTCTTGAGGGTCCACGGACAAAGGCAAGGCCCGAAGCAGCCAAGGTCCTACAACACGCTGCAGGTGTCTGTTCTCAAACTTTAATGGATGCTTGTTTGAAATATAAGTGCCCGAGCTCGGATTTGCCAAGAGAGGTCGCTAAGCCCTCATTTTCTTGCCCAGCTGGGGAAGCTGGGCAGCCAGCTGCATCCTTGGGAGGAAGCGGCTGAGAGGAGTGAAGGCAGGCGATGGCTGTCACCCATGGGGTGGTGTGTGGCCGCGGAAGGGCTGAGACACAGCATGCCAGGCACCGCGTCCAGGGGAAGGGGGCCGGGCGACTCCAACCCCTGGTGGCTCCTAGCACCTCCTGGACCTGCGATGTGCAGATAGGACTTCGGAGAAGCTATGTGCCTTGGCCAGTGGCCCACAGCTGGAAAACATCCATGACAGAATTAGAATCCAGAGACAGCAAACACCGTTACTTCCTCCCCTGATGCTTTTGGTGTCTCTGAACCCCAAAACAAAATTCCAATCCAGTGCCTGGCTTGGCCTGATTTAGAAAGCTGCTGGGTTCCGCGGTGGGGAAAGGCGGAGGTGGAGAAAGGAAGAGACCCCTTCCTGCAGGGGTGTGACCCAGACAACTCTGCTCCCACCAAGCCCAGGGCTGATCATCCTTTGCTCCCTTCATTTCCGTTCGTGGGCTTTTAAGTGGTCATCGGCCACACACAGATCCACTCTGGAGAGCGGAGCCTGGAGGGCACAGAGGTGAAGGTGGTGGGAAGAGGCTGCAGCTAGTGCCCCGACCCATCTCAGAGGAGTGCGGCAATAAACATGAGACCCAGAGAGACAAGGGTGTCTAACCCAGGAGGACCCCACCTGTCCGTCCTCATGGCCAGAACCTGGGGGTCTGTAAGGATGGGGCTCGCTTTGCTGTCACAGGCCCAGAGTCCCGTATAACGGGCAGAGTCCCTCTGGCAGTTCATTGAGGAAAATGTCCCATTGGAGCCATTGGAGAGATGGCCAAACTGAGGCCTAGGGAGGTTCCTCACCACCCCCAAGTTCATGCTACTTGGTTGGGTCGACTGCAGGCCTGTGTGAAGCCAAGTCCATCGTGTCTTCTTCCCAATCTTCTTCTGAGCACTTGCCCTCCAAGGCCTATTCTTCAAAGGCCACCGAAAGTGTCCCCTGCAGCCAGTGGCCTGGAGCTCCGACTCTCCTTTGAGGTTCTGAGCATGGCTTACCTTGTGTTTACTCCTTATTGTTTACACAGGAAAGAAAACAGCTCCCAGAAGCAGCTTTCTGTTTCCAGGGAATCTTTTAAACTCAATTTGAAAACGATGACATCTGTGTCCTGTTGGACAACAGAGAGGAGTGAATTAACATTATTCATTCATTTGGCAAATATTTTTGTGGAGCAATCGCCACATACTAGACACTCTTCTAGGTGCTGGCAATGCAGAAAGTGAGAAAACAGACACAGCCCTCTTGCAATGTACCTTCTCAAGCAGGTGACAGGAAATGAACAGCCTATATAAATAGAGATGTAACATAATGGGCCAGGTGCTTGAGTTGGGGGGCGGCACTGAGAGCAAGAAAAGATGCTACTTGGAGAGGTAGTTAGAAAGGGGGTGTTCCAGGCAGAGGGACAGCAAGTGCACAGGCCCTGGGGTAGCAGTGGATACTTGATCTTGTGTGGTTTTGCAATGGGGACTTTGGTTCTTATTCTGAGCACTGTGAAAAGACAGTACCGGTCTCCCAGAGCTGTTCCACCAGTTACTGCCGTGTGGAGCTGGCCGGGGGACCACTCACTGACACCCAGTGTCCTAGAAGGGCTGCAGCTGGGCCTCGGTGGGCCTCGCACCCCACCTTAAATTTTATCTGCATGTACACTTGGTGCTAGAGGAATGATAAGGACTGTGGTTTTCATTAGATGCCCCCAAGGGTTGAAATCTTATTCCACTGCAAATGAGACAAGTCTGCTATGGACAGCACAAGTCCAGCCCATGGTCATGGTATTGCTGCCCCTGCTCCTTCCCCTGCTGCCCTCCTTGCCCCCCACCTACCCTCTTGCCAGTGCCTGTTTTCCTGGGGCCTCCATCTCATTATTCTATGGAGATTTATTTCGATGGCAGCGTCTCCTCCCTTCTAGCCCCTCCTCCCTTCCAGCCCCTCCTCGTGTGAATTCCCACTCTCCTTGCCATGGCCACAGCCCTCTTACATCTGTCTTCTCTGGCTCTTTCTGTTGGCTCCCCCTGCCCAGGCCTTCCTGCTCTGGCTATCAAAGAGGACACTGTTCCAGCCCCTGTTTATCCCCTGCCTGTCCTGTTGGGTACAAAGAAGAGGGTTTTCTTTCCTTTTCCATGGACGCTATCTGCTCTTATCACCCACACTTCAAAGCCATGGGTCCCCTTCAGGAACCCCAACGCTGGAATGGAGGCCAAGTGATCTCAGCCTCAGGTGTGGGCCGGGGGAGCAGCAGTGGGTGACTGAGGACAAACAGGGGCTTCTAGTTTTGTGGGCACTGAGATCCTATACTTGTTGGCTGGGTCTGTCTGCCAGGATCCCTGGAGACTGTGCTGCCCCTGTGTGGGGTGTAGGGTGCTGTGCTGTGCTGACATCTGACAGCACTGTCAGGGGCCCAAGTTCAATTCTTGGCTCACCACTGAGTAACTTCATGGCTGTGGGTGCCTTATGAAGTATCTCTGAGTGTGAGTTTGTCATCCATAAAGAGGGATCAGGAGGAGGGGTTGAAAGACTATGCAAAATAATGAAAATAAATTTGCACCTCCCTTTCCAAATTCTGCCATCCATCAAACCATCCTTCCACCTGATCCCTTAAACTCTCATGTTTTCCATAATTGTTTATTGAATCTATACTATTGTGGTCTGCAGTCTCCTGAGATGGAAGCCATCACAAGGAACATTCTAGAAGGTGTTCCTGCTGCCTGATCTCGCTCACCATGGAGAAGCTTCCCCACAACAATCTCCTTCCTCTGGAGCCTCTGGCTGACGAGAACTTGAGAGTTTCCAAGGACTTTCTGTTCCAGTCATATCATATTTGCGAGTTCCTTCCCTCCCCAGGGAGACTTCCTGACAGGAGGTCTTCTCCTTGTCCCAAGAGGCCTGTTTTGACCTACTGGGCTTCTGTCAACCCAGACTCTGTGACATTGGTCTCTATCATTTCCCTTCTTCCTAGCAATTCTTGGGCCAGGACAGGACCCGGATCCCCTGGCCACCCTGCTCTAGGCCGCTCTACCATGTTCTCCTCGGGGTGCCTCTGACCCTAGAGCCCTCCAGAGAGCAACTCACCAGGCCCAGGCACTGTTTATGGGCACATCTGTTGAGGCACACGGGACACTTCTGAGCACTTAGTGACGTTATCATTTAACTCCCCCCACCTAGTGGCAGCGTGTAACACTGGTGACCCACAGGAAATCATGCCTTCTAGCACTGATGCCCTTGCACGCTGATCCTGGGCATGGCTATGGGACCTGTAGTGGCCAATGGGTCACCGACCTCTGCTTACAGGGCCATCTTCTCAGAATGTCTGCTCTTATCCGCTGCTGTCCTGTCACGCCAGGACACTCACAGTAGACTACTGAGTGAAGACAGGTCACATGGACAGAGCCCCTGGAGGACAGGAGGCATCTCACACGCGCTAGCCTCAGCAGAGCCCCACTCGTGTCTGGACACAAGTGTCCTCAGCAACCCCGCGTGAAGAGCAGCCACCCAGCTGAGCCCATTTGCCCACGGAATTCTGAGTGATAATACAGCATTTTTGTCTTAAGCTCTTAAATCTGGGAGAGCTTTGTCACACTGCTGTAAAAATGGAAAACAAATCCCCAGTCCACAATACTATTATTATTGTCCCTGTTTTTCTGATGTAGACTCTGAGGTTCAGAGAATTTGAGTGTGTTCCCTGAGGCTGCACAGAAAGCCTCAGTAGTAGCCATGAGCATGCCTGGCTTGGACCTCCGGGGACCTCTAGCTGGGGGGAACTTGAGTGGCTGATGGCCCAGCGACTGTCACTGGACTGCCATCCCCTTCTTGCTGAGACCGTGCTGCCCCAGGCTGCTCCGCCAGTGACAGGCACAGCAGGGCGGGGTGTAGCACAAGCTTTGGCCAAGGACCCCTTCCTGGAATGAGGTCAGTGCGCAGGGCTCCTTCTGCCCCAGCCCTTTCCTTCTCTCTTCTCTACCCAGTTATGCAGTCACCTTCAGACTCTGCCTGCCTTTCATCCTCCACACATTTCCTCCCATGAGCTTATGGAGCTTACAGCCGTCCTGGCCCCTCACAGTGGGAAGGCCAGGACTCTGTGGGGGGCCTGGCCTAGGTTTTCCTGTTTCCCGCCTGATACTTTCCCTCCAGGAAAAACAGGCATCTTCAGACATCTCGACCACACTGGCCTCAGAGGTTCTAAGTTCACAGGACAGGAAACCGCCCGGGGCAACCGGAAACTAGGGAACAGGATCCCTCCCAGACAGGCCCGGGCACCCAGGCAGACACCTGGCTCTCAGGAAGTGGCGCCCTCCAGAAGCCTCTACGGAGCAAGGCTCGCCCTCTCCACCTGGTGTCTCACCGAATCTGACACTCATAGGACAAGTAGGACAGGACACGGGTCTCAGAGAGGTGAGGACGCTTGTCGGAGCCACACAGCTGCCATGTGACCCAAGCCACAGGGGAACTCAGCAGGCAGGTGCTTTCCAAATCCTGGGTGTGAATCTCTCCTTTTCACGGGTTCCTGGGAGGCCTTGGCCAAGTTACTTAGCCTCTCTGAGTGTCAGCTTACCTGTTATAAAACCGGGACCCTGCTGTCTCTCCCACACTGGGGCACTGTAAGCAGGGGCGAGGCTGTCTTGTGCAACACACCTCAGTCCTGACGCCCTCCCACCCCGCCTCCAGGCCGGCCAGGTTTCCCTTACCCCAAGTGGTCCCCATCCCACTATGGACAGGTACAAGATAAAGATCGTTTTAAAACTCCACCCCCAGGCTGATCACCAACTGCGTGACAGCATCCAGTGCTGTTCATAACTCAGTGTTGCCTTTATTGCTATAAAAAACCACTGCAGTGCATGAGCCTCTAAAATCCTAATAAATTAGCAAGGGACACACAAAAATTGAAGGCTCCAAGCCAGACCCCCTTCAAAATCCCCTAGATTCTTTCCCCATGAGGGGAGGTTTTCCACAGAGACCCAGCCCTGCGCCTTGGCTCTGGGACTCATGCTGTTTCTCCTTGAGAAAGCTCCTGAGATAAAAATAGCCCAGCAGCAGGCCGCCCTTCTGGGGCTTGGAGAGGCAGCGGGGAGGGACGGAGGGAGGAGACCTGGGCTCTCAGATGGACACCATGTCCATGAGAAACAGGAAGGGGAGCAGTCTGGGGTCTGGGGGCGCGGTGGGGAGATGAAGGGTGGAGGCCTTCGTGGTGAAGGGGAGAGGGTACCCTAAATCCACAGAATCAGAGAACCCTGAGAAATCCTGCTCATGTTCCTAGATTGACCAGGGAGAGAGAAACAAGCCAGGAGAGGGGTGTAGAGTGACAGACCAAGAGGGGAGAGGCAAGTCACAGTAGTCACGAGTAAGAAAGACCAGAAGGGCCCTTTTAGTACGTTTTTAAAAACCAACCAAACAAACAACCACAAGGCTCAGGGGACGCTGGTTTGACTGCTTGGAATGGACCCAGTCCAGTGGAGTCCCTTCCAAAAGGCCCGTGTCTTGCGGGGCTGTCTCTGCCTCCAGCCTCCCAGTATAGACTCCATCTTTCTCCTTCCTAAGCCATCGCTTGGCCAGCCCCAGATCAACTGCTGTGTGAATGCAGGCCAAGCCCGGGGCTCCAGGAGCCCGGCATCAGGGACCTTTGGGAGTCCAGTCCCGATTTAAGGTCTCGGTGCACAGATAAATCGTCTAAGTCCAAAGAGGGCAAACAGCTTGTCCAGGTCACACAGCACATCTCCTAACTCCAATTTGGCGCTGCTTTTTGAGTGAGTGGCCATTGGTTCAGTCTGACCAGGATTTAACTCACTCAACAATGAAGACAGCACACCTATTATGTGCCAGGTCTGGTTGCAGCCACATACAGGTGCGAAGTTGGGACCCTGCTGTTTTATGTCGGGGAGACAGAGCCAGCCACTCTGACAAAGTGATATTTGAGCAAATACCTGAAGGCAGTAAAAGGTGAGTCATAAGGATACTAGCAGGGGAGCATTCCCAGCTGGGAAAACAGCAAGTGCAAAGGCCCTGAGGCTTTAGCACATTGAAAGAATAGCAAGAAACCAGAAGGGGGATGGAGAGAGGTATTTGGAGATGAAGTCACGACAGAGCAGGAGGGCCTGGTAGCCCCCAAGATGACTGTGGCTTTCTCCCGAAGGAGGCCTTGCAAGACTGTGAACACGACTTCACATGACTCTGATTTAAAATAAATCTGGTGGCAGCGTAGAGAAGATGCTATTGTTGAAGTAAAGGGTAGGACCAGACAGAAGGACTTTGCGATTACCTCAGAGTGAAGTGGGGACAGTGTGGCTCAGGGGGGCCGGGGACATGGCTTTGGGAGGTCAAGGCCACAGGACTGGATGCTTGATGGGACGTGGGCTGGGAGGAGGCCAGAAGCATCAAGGACAACTACCGGGACTTGGCCTAAGCAACTGGAAAGACTGAGTGGCCCTTTACGGATGTGCGGAAACCACGGGAAGGACTGAGTGTGTGGACCAGTTTCAGCTCAGAACTGGGTCTCTGGGCCTGAAATCACCTGATACACTTACGACACAACAGCCCACACCTGAGTTCAGCCCAGGCCGCGTGGCCCAGAGGAACGGCCTCAGTCTAAGGCTGTCGCATCAATGAGAAACCATCCCCCCAACGCTCCCCGCCATCACCACTCCCAGGCCAGCCTGAGCGCACTTTTTCCAAGGGCCTCGTCCACTCTGAAGTTACTACTTGAACAAACTCTTCCCATCTCTTATTACTTCATGGTTTACAAAACATTCTCTCCCGTGTTATTCCACACGATCCGCATCGCAAGCCTAAGAGATACATGGGGAAGGCAATGTTCTTATTTTACAGATGAGGAACCTGAGCACAGAAAGGTCAAGTCTCTCCAGCAAGGCTGCTCAGCCACGAAACCCAGGGCAGGACCCTTGTCCGCTGACACCCGGGGAAGGGCTCTGGTACCACCCTCTGCTCAGGGCAGGCAGAGTCCGGCATGGCCACAGAATATGGGCAGCTGTGTTGAATAAGAGCCTGTCCTATGCTGCAGCTACCTGTCACATGTAGCTGCTTAACTTCAAATTAAACCAATTAATATTTGGGGGGTGTGTGTGTGCCAGGGATCTAACTCAGGGCCTTGCACTTGCTAGGCAAGTGCTCTACCACTGAGCTAAATCTCCAGCCTCCAAACCAATTAATATTAAGTGCAATTAAAAGTGGACTCTTCCATTATATTAGCCATATTTCAAGCACTCAGTGTGGCCAGTGCCTGCCATATTGGGCAACGTAGATGCAGAACATTTCATCACAGGAAGTTCTACTGGACAGTGCTGAGACACTCAACCTTTCCTGCCCCCATCCTAACTCCCAGTGTCAGCACTGAGGGCTCATGGGTAGAATGTGATGTCACACCAACTTCTATCATTCTCGTTTGCCCTAACACACCACCAGAACAATGGCTTACTTAATAACTGCTTTTAGACTGATTTGTTCTTAAGCTTAAATACTTTTATATGTCTTGTCCTAAGCAGAAAGTCATGGGTTTGTTGTGTTAGTTATACACACAAATAAACATGTGATTTTAAAGTTGTCAAATGATTGTCTACATATTACCTTGAATTACTCATGAGTGGGAAATGGGTATGATGGAGAGGCATGAGTTTTGGAGTCAGAAAAGGACTCCACTGTTTAACCAGCTGTGTGCCCTGAAGAACACATCTTCACTTTTCTGAACTTCAGCTTTCTTCTCTGTATTTCCAGTAAACAACCAACTGAGATCCTATGAGACTCAGGTAGGGCTCTATGGTATAAAGCTAGCACTCTGGCACATAGTAAGTGTTTATCTAATGTTCCTTCCTTTTTCCTCCTCCTTTCCCCTCCTCCAGCACTACACAGGGCCAAAACCTTAAAGAGTAAGAAACAGGAATGGAATGTCCTCCAGGAAACTCTGAAAATCCCCATTATATTCCTCGCACCAGTGAAAGGTCTAAGAACGTCCATACTCTTCTTCTTTGGTTTACTTTGAGCCCCTGCCCAAGAAGGCTGCAACAGCCAAAGCAGCATGGTGAACCGCCTGGCAGAGAACTGAAGGCCCCAACACACGCAAATACTTCTTGGCAAATTGGATCCAGACATTTAAGGGAATCTCAGTCATCAGCTGACCAGTAAGCTAGTGAGCAGATGCTTCTGGGGCTACACACGATAAAGAACAGACTTTACAGAACTAGTCCGAGCAAGCGACTAACCAAACAAACTGCAAAAAATAACAAGTGCTAGTCAGGGGACAGAATCTGGTTTTCAGGGTTGCCACAGTATATTATTTCATATGTCCACATCTCAACCAAAATTTATGACGCACAAGAAACAGGTAGGTATGACCTAAACCTCGGGGGAAAAGCATTCAATAAAAGCATTTCGGCATGAGGACGTTGAGGTGCTAAATTTACTAGACCAAAGCTTTAAATCTGCTTGTACAAGTATGGTCAAGGAGCTAAAGGAAGCCAAGTATAAAGGATTAAAGACAGTATGAAAGAAACCAATGCCTTATCAGATAGAGAATATTGATAAAGAGAGAGAAAAAAATGTAAAGCATCAAATAAGAATTCTGAAGTTGAAAACAGTAACTGGAGTGAAAAATTCATAAGAGGGACTCAACTTTATAATTGAGCAGATCAAAGTAAACAATCAGAAAACTTGCTTGGCATAGTGGCACATGCCTGCAACCCCAGCTACTTGTGAGGCTGAGGTGGGAAGATTACAAGTTTGAGGGGAGTCCAGGCAACTTAGTGAGACCTCAAAATAAAAAATAAAAATGGCTGAGGATTTAGCTCAGTGCAAAGCTCTGGGCTGAGTCGCCAGTACCATAGGAGGAGAGGAGTCTGAAAATTTGAAGACAGGCCATTGACAAAGGAAACATAAGTAGTTGTTTAGCAGAAAGGAAAAAGAATGAGGGAAATTGAACAGAGATCAGAGACCTGTGGAACATTATTAAGTATACCAATATATGCATAATGGGTGTCCGAAGCAGAAACCAACAGGCAGGAAGAATATTTGAAGAAATAATGGCAGACAACTGCCAAGATTTGATGAAAATATCAATCCGCACATCCAAGAAGCTCAATGGCCTCTAAGCAGGATACACTTGCAGGCTGCACATCTAGTCACATCATAGTTAGGTGATCAAAAGACAGAGAATCTTGAAAGCCACAAGAGAAAAGTGACTCAGCAGGTATGAAGAATCCTCAAGAAGAAGTTACTGACTTCTCATCAATAACTATAGCCAACAGGAGGAAGGAGGACAACATAGTCAAAGTGGTGAAAGAAAACAGCTTTTGGACATGAATTCTATAACCAGCAAAACTAGCAGAAATGAGGCGAAATTAAGACCTTCCTCGATTAGAAAAACTACTGAGAGAATTCATCACTATCCTACAACAAATACTACAGAGAGTTCTTTAGGCTGATAAAACAGAGTACTAGCCAGTAATTCAAATCTGTATGAAGAAATACAGAGTACCAACCATGAAAGAAGTGAATCTAAAAGATGGTATAGAGATAATTTTTGTTTCCTTTATATACTGATTTAAAAGACCACTGCATAAATCAATAATTACAAAATTGCTGATGATCTGATAATGGATAAGATGTAAGTTGTATGGCAATCACAATAGAAAGGAGGGGCATAATAATTATATACTATTATATAATTATTAGAGCAAAGGTTTTACATATTAAAGCAAAGGTTTTATATACATTTATAAGAGCAAAGTTTTATATATTAAAGCAAAGGTTTATATACCATTATAAGAGCAAAGATTTTATATACCATTAAAATCAAATTGGTATTAATACAAAATAGATTGTGTTGTGCTAAGATGTTAATTGTAATTCCCAGGGCAACTACTAAGACTATAAATAAAAATACATATAGTGAAAGAATTGAGAAGTATGTTAACATTGTATATGTTACAGTTTAGATCTAAAATGTCCTTGGGAAAAATAAATAAATAAAATAAAATGTCCTTGGAAGTCTCATGTGTTCATAGGTGGGGCTTTTGGAAGGTGATTGCATCATGGGGGTGCTACACTCATCGGTGAATTAATCTAATGGTGAATTCATAGCTAAATATGCTGTTAGGACGTGGGGCCTGGTTGGAGGAGGAGTCACTAGGAATGTGACCTGGAATAGCATATTCTCATCCCTGGCTCCTCACTTCTCTCTCTCTCTCTGTTTTTTGGCTTCCATCTGCTGAGCAGATTTCCTCTGCCATGCCCTTCCCTGGCATGCCCAAGTCAGCCATGCCATTTCTACCTTGGAGCCAGCTAACCATGGACTGACCCTACTAGAACTGTGAGCCAAATAAACCTTTCCTCCTTTAAATTGTCAGGTATTGTCCCAGTGACAGGAAAGAGACTACTGCAGTTTATTCAAAAAAATATCTATTTCACACAAAAGAAGGCAGCGATAGAATACAGAAAGAAAAAGACATAAGACACACAGAAAACAGCAAAATGGCAGGCACAAATTTTATCAATAATTACAAACTGTAAATGGATTAAACATTACAATCAAAAGAATAAAAAATTTTGAGCAAACTAAAGAGTATACTTTACATTGAGATATAAACAAGTCCAAAGGAAGAAGATGGAAGATTTGTCATGCAACAAGTGCTTGCACTTGGAATAGCTGTTTTAATACACAACAAATTTGACGTTCTGACAAAATTGTTATTGGAGACAATGAAGGGCATCTAATAAAAATATTGGGATAACTCTATCATGAGGACATAACAACTGTATACATATATGCACCTAACAATGAAGCCCCAAATATATAAAACCAAAAAATGACAGAAGTCAGAAATAAAGAGAAAAATAGATAATTCAACAATAATAGTTGGAGGCTTCAATAGCCCACTTTCAATAATGGATACAACCACAAGCTGGGATTACAGCTGAGCACCACCACACCCGGCTAAAATGCTATATATATATATATTTTTTTTTTTTTGAGACAAGATCTTGCTATGTAGTCCAGGTGGCCTTGAACTTGCAATTCTCCTGCCTCAGCCTTCCAAATTCTGGAATTACAAGCCTGTACTACCATGCCTGGCTTGAATTACATACTTTGAAAGGATAAATTTTATCTGTGAATTATGTCTCAGTAAAGATGGTTTTTAAATGAGTTGTTGTTATCATTATTAATCCCAGAAACTCCTCTGTGGATCTTGAGGGGCCGGTGCCCCCAGGGCAGCCGGCTGTCCTGGGAGCAGCCCTCAGGCGAATGACCCGGGCGGATGGGCGGGAACGTTGCTGTGGGCTCAGTGCTGGGCGGTTTCAGCCTCTGCCCTAGACAGCTGAGGGGCTGGACAGGCTCAGCCCTGCCGGCAGGGCTGCGGGCAGGGAGGGGGACACGCCTCCCACAGGCCAGGACTCAGCCCGCTTGCCATCCTCTTCCCTTGGCTCTGGGCCTTCGTGGGGTGGGGCACAGCCATGCGGGGCCTGGTCCTTGCTGGGCGAGGAGAACTCCCGTCCCCTGGGTCCCCGGCCCCAGTGTTTTTCACAAAACATTTTTCCCTAAAACAGTTCTCCCAGGAGACCGTGCTGGTGCCTTGGAGCCATCTAAATTTATAGTTCAGGGCAAAATCCTTGAGATTTGGTAGAGGCTCATCCTCACTCTCTCCCCAGCTTCCTCCCTCCCTTTCATCTCCAAGGTCGGTTGTGCTAACTCACATTGTTTATCCAGCCTG
This sequence comes from Hystrix cristata, assembly GCA_004026905.1. Classification (NCBI taxonomy): domain Eukaryota; kingdom Metazoa; phylum Chordata; class Mammalia; order Rodentia; family Hystricidae; genus Hystrix; species Hystrix cristata. The sequence continues at coordinate 4,406 of PVJO010000785.1, read as the reverse complement.
GCCAAGTACTTTACATATTCCATCTGTTCACTACCCCACCCCCCACCCTCCATAATGCTCACTTTCAGAGAGGAAACTGAGGCATGGAGAGTATGTCAGTTGCCCAGTATCCCAGGAAGCACTGTGGTAAACACTCAAACCTGACCTCTTGGACTGCACTTTTCCCGGACATTTGGAGTGCTGATCAGGGAATAAGGAGTGAGCTGTCCCTCACAGGCCAGGGAGCAGGTGGGCAGCCCAGGAGCTACTCTTCCATGTTTCTGCAGCCTTGCTGGAGGAATCATCCGCTCGCCCCGGCACGTTTTCCTGGCCTTTCGCATGAAGCCATGCAGGATACACACAGGAAGTGTGCTCACGTGGACCACGATGAGAATGGTGCCTCCTGCAGCTGTGTGGCGCACAACTGCACAGCTGGATATGTGAGCCCTGACTTTTCACCAAGCCTTCCGTGGGGGTCATCCTGCACCCCGCTAACCTGGTAAATTCTGCCCCTGTTGCCAGGCCTGGCTCGTGTTCTGCCCAGACCGCTTGGATGGTTTTGGATGGATAAATCCCGCCCACTGGGTATCGGACAGCAACTTCTGTGTGTGTGTCTGTGCCTGTCCAGATGTCCTTGGGGAGCTCCAGGAGGGCAGAGACTGGCCTGGAAACTACTTATGTCTCCTGCCTCACCTGACAGGATGCCAAGGACTCTATAAATATTTGCTTATTGGCAGATCTCCAGATTGTGAGGGATGAGGCAAAAACCCCCAAAAGGAACCAGAGCTTTTCAGAACTGGCAGAGTCTCTAAAGGAGCACGTGGGCTCTGTGTTCTAAGGAGGGAAACTGAGGCTGAGGAGGGAAGAACCTTGCCCAGAGTTGCAAGTTCTGTCAGAGCTCTGACTCCTTGTCCAGTGCTCTTCCCATTAACCTCCCCGAATTCAGCTCCTGGCCCTGTTTCTGCCCCAGAAATTCAACAGCGATTGTCCCCATGGAGCCCCCAGACTTGTCCACTTGGTCACCAGGGAAGGTTCCAAGTCGCAGGGTCCGGTAATTTGGGGGTTGAAAAGGACCATCACAGCCTGACTGGGCCTGGACACTCTGCCTCCTGAGGACCACCTGCCCCTGCCCTGTGCTGGCTGCTAAGACACTGCCCTTCCCTGGTCTGTGAAACCAAGCATGTTTGAGTGATTAAGCTACAGAGGACCGATTTCTGCCCCCAGATCCTTGAGTCAGGGCAGCTCAGAGGGGACCTGGTGTCCTGTACCATCCCGCTGAGCACCCGCTGCGTCTGCCCCTTCCCCGGCCAGCCAAGACAGAAGCGGCGCTCCCCAAGGGGCCTCTGAGGCTACCATCCAGCCGCCTCCTGCCTCCCAGGCCTGCCCACAATGACTAAGCCAACCAGCGAGACCGCAGCAGCGAGCTGGGGTTTTTCCACTCCAGACATGCAGGCTCTGCCCCGGCCTGGCCCACCCTAGTAGCAACCGGCCGAAAACCAGCCAGTCGTCTCGAAGTCCAGTTTTCCCTGGGGGCTTCAGATGTAGCTTTATCGTGGCACAGAAAAGTAAGCCTCGTCAGTGCTGTGAAGATCTTTATTGGCCGGAAGAAGTGTTTGGGGAATGTTAGAGTCACACAGAGGAAAAAAAAAAAAGGGTAAGGGGCCCTCTTTCAGACCAAAGAAAAACATTTGGAGGGGAGAGAAAGTTGGTAGTTTTGCAAATGACCAGAAAAGAACTAAAGGAAACAAAGAAAAGAATAACATCTGGTACTTGCTGCCTGCCGGGCATTTTCACTTCTTATGTTTTATTTCTTCCTCACAATGAAGTTAGAAGTTGGTATGATTCTCCCATTTGACAGATCTGGAGATTGAGACCAAGAAGTATGAAATACTTGCACAAGGTCAGAGGAATGGGATATGAGTGCAGATCCGCCTGATGCCACCCACCAGGCTCTTCCTACTGTACCGCCCTGTGAGGCATTAGCTCCAACCCTGAAAACGAGCCCAGTCTCATTCTTATTGCACACATTTTTGCTTGTGCTGCTGTGAGGACTGGCCTCCAGGGAAAGACCGCAGTTCGGCTCTTAGAGGGCTTTGGGTCTGGGTTCTATCTCTCTATCAAAGGGTGAAATTGCTCCTCACCTTGGCACTGCAACCTTTGTGCTTCCTCAGGAAGTAAAGAACTCCAGGCTCATAGCCTCCCTGCAGGGCAGCCCTATCTACCTGGGAGAGATTGGGTGGAGGCAGGGAGATGTGGGAGCAAGAGTGTAGGTTTTGGAGCCAGGCAGATCTGGGTACAGTCCTGTGCAGGTTTGGGAAATACACTTAATCTTCCCAGTCTCAGTTTCCATTTATAAAATGAGGCTGATATTAATACCAACTATAGCAGTCGGCTTTCTCATTGCTTGAAAGAGGTTTATTTGATTCACAGATTCCAGCAGGTTCAGTCCATGGTTGGCTGGCTCCTAGGCAGAAATGACATAGTGCCAGGGCCTGGTGGAGGACAGCTGCTCAACTCATGGTAGCCAGGAAGGAGAGAGAGAGAGACCGAGAGAGAGAGAGGGAGGATGCTGGGGACAAGAAGACAAGAATACACCCAGGTCACACCCCCAGCGACTTGCCTTTTCCAACCAGGCCCCACGCCGTAACACATGAGACTCTGGGGGACATTTTAGACCTAAACCATGACATTCTGTCCCTTGGTCCCCCAAAGGCTCATGTCCACCTCATTATGTAAAGTGTACTCAGTCCGTCTCTAAGAGTCATCAAAGTTTTAACAGCTCTAGCATTTCTGAAGGTCCAAGTCCAAATTCTCCTCTAAGACTCATGCTGTGAGCCTCTGTGGAAATCAAAAATAAAGTTAAGTACTTCCAGCATACACTGGCCCAGTGTAAACATTCCTATTCCAAAAGAATAGAGGGATAGAAAAGAACTGGACCGAAGCAAGACCAAACTCCAGTAGGGCAAACATTAACTCCTGTAGTGCCCTGTCCAGCACCCAGGGCAGGCTGTGGTGAGCTGTGTGGTCTAAAGGGCTTGGTTGCCCTGCCCCGTGGCCTTGCCAATTTCAGTCCACACAGCTTCTCTCTTGGGCTGGCTCTTCTTGCTGCCTGCAGTGTACTGCATGTCTGGCATCTCCAACTTCCTGGGGTCACACTGCACTTCTGACTTCACTCTCACAGCTTCACACATTGCCCTCTCAAGGGCACATTGCCTGGCTTCCCAGGCCTTCTTCAGAGAGTTGGGTCCAACTCTCATTGACTCCACAACACTTGCACTCTGCGTGTCTATACAACCAGCACCACATGGATGACACCAGGGCCTGTCACCAGCTCCAGCAGTAGCTGGGCCCTCCCGTGGACTACAGCTGCAGTGGACTCTGATCTGGGTATGAGTTCTGCGCAGCTTTGGGAAATGTACTCACCCCTGAACTCTAGTTGGCTAAACTCAGGAAAACACTTCCCTTGGCAGCTGCAAATGAGCTGAGCACCCTGGCCCTCTCTTCTCAAAATGAAGTCTTCCAAGGGAGTTTATTCTTTTATATCCTTAAACCTGCAAGGATGGAAGTCTGACCAATTCCTGAGATGCTCATAAGCCATCTTCTCTATTATCCTGTTACAAAGTATGTGGCTCCTTTTTGTAGCTAATCTTTTTAGCAAAAATGCTTCACTTGTACTCAACTTTGCAAATGCTTCCTCTCTGATAAAACTTCAAACTTTTCACAGCTGCCTTTTGCTCCTGGTTCTCACTATAGATTTAACTAAAAGCAGTCAGCAGTATGCATGCCACAGCCTGAACACTGGGCTACCTTGAAATTTTCTCTGCCAGATTGATTTGTCTACTGCTCTTAATCTCAGTCTCCAGCAAATTCTCAGGACAACAAGCAAAATCTCAGGATAACAGCAAACTTTTCTGCCAGAATGTAACCTACATGGTCCTTAGCTCAACTGCCAATGGAGTCCTTGTTCCCGGCTGAAACCTTCTGAGCCTGGCCTTTGCAGTCCACATTCCTATCAACATTCTGATCTTCTAAGCTTCAGAATTCCCCATAAAGCTTGGCTTACAGCAGTCTAGAGCATCTCCAACCTGTTTCTCTAAACTTTTCAAAACTCACCCCACAGACAAGTTCCAAAGACTTCTAACCACATGGTCAGATATGGTCACATATCTGCAATGACCCCACTTCCCTGGTACCAATTTTCTGTATTAGATAGCTTTATCATTGCTTGACAGAATACCTGACACCTGCAATTTAAAAGAAGAGAGGTTCATTTGGGTCAAGTTTTCAGTGGGTTCAGTCCATGGTTGGCTGGCTCCAAGGCAGAATAGGCATGGTAGAAGGGCCTGGTGCAGGACAGCTGCTCAGAAATTGAGATAGAGAGAGAGAGAGAGAGAGAGAGAGAGAGAGAGAGAGAGAGAGAGAGAGAG
>PVJO010000784.1:0-208614 GCA_004026905.1 Hystrix cristata | reverse complement strand
ATTTTTTAAAAAGGGGGAAACTTCTGGTAAAATTAATGGATGAAATACGTACAATAGCAAATTACACTCTCTAAAACACTGTAACACATTGTAGAGAATTTAGCATCATGGCTTGGGCCTGTAATTCCAGCAACTCGGTACACTAAAGTGGGAGGATCATTTGAGTTCAGCAGTTCGAGAACAGCCAGATCAACATAGCAAGACCCTGTCTCAAAACAAAACAATACACACTGTAGAGATTTAAGAAAATTCTCCCATGCATAAACTTAAAATCATGTTTACCTAATTTTCTAACATGCTAGGTCCTATATTTCAAGGACCTTAAAACACTATCACAGATGATTCAGATTTAAAATAAATTCCTAAACTTTAAATATGTTACAACTATGAGATTGATTAAGTTTAACAGTCCTATAGTGACTTCTGTCTTCTATGAGATTGTAAGGTACCTTACAAAAATAAAGGGAAAGATGTATGACCTCATTGGGCTGAGATTGCTGTATCAAGAACTAGGGGCCAGGCTGAAGCATCAAGTTTAAAATTTAAGGAAGGAACAGAGACCTACTGAAGTACTATATAGGTCGAGGCAATCTGTCAGCCAAAGGCCAGCCTGCTGGGCACTTCCTCCAGATAATAGAGCTTCGCCACTTCATACCAGTCTGTGTAACCTAATACATCTATGGACTTTTATTTAATTTGAAAACTTACCTCTTACTTTTAATTTTCTGATTTGACAATATTCTTTGCTAATTTTCTTTATCACTTGACTAAGTTTATCTGTTTATTATTGGAATTTGTATGCTTTTTATACTTTTCATGTCTAGTTTGATATCAGTAATCTTACTGTCACCTTACTGAGTATTCCCTAAATAATTAACACTATCTACTACTTGATTTCAGAACATTATCTAAGCCACCATCAGGTCATGATCTGAAGCTCACTCATACCATTGTTCTGTTTTTAAAATTTGGATAGCATGTGCTAAGATATGGGGGTTTTGCCTGAGTCGCTATTCCATCTGAGAGCTACTGCCTTTGGTTCATGCACCTCACATAAACATTGTCCTGGTACGCTGGGTTTTATCCCTCTCAGAGATACATAAACTTATTTAGAGCATGTAGGTCTACCCTTGGGATGATTTTACCTATTTTATTCTTTGCTTCTGTCATGCCAACATTTGTGTGGTGTGTGTGTTTGTGTGCATGTGAGTGTGTGCCTGTGTGTAGATGTGTGTGGTACTGGGGATTGAACCCAGGGCCTTTGCACTGAACTACATCGCCAGTCCTTTCCATAAGTTTATTTTTATTTTGAGACAGGATCTCATTAAGTTAGTAAGATGCTCAGGCTGGGCTCAAACTTGTAATGATCGTGCCTCAGCCTCCCACAGTCATGCCAACATTTGTTCTAATTTTGTTCGAACCATTATTCTTTAAAAAAAAGGGGGGGGTGGGGGGTGATGAATGGAACTAGATGTCCTCGGCAGAGGTTGTTTTAGGTGTTCTTCCTTGGTGTGTACTCATGGGCTAGCTAGGTTTCTCTCAGCTCTCTCCTCTCCACGCTTTATAAATCCAAGGTGGAGGAGTACAGTGGCAAGAAGCAAAAATTTATGAGGCAAACAGACTTAGACCTGGTGTTAACTGTGAAAAAGCAGTGCTTAAGCTCCAGGCCTGTCCACTCGTTCAGCCCACTTCCAAGATCTTGAAAGGCCCTAGAAATGTGTTTGTATTGCTGTATGTTTTTTAAAAACTGTGCAGAAGATATTTACCCACAACTAGTGAAGCCCATTCACATTTTAGTCTCCAACCAGCCGTTGTATTTCCTGTGTCAAGTGGCATTGGCTGGAGAGGCTGCCTTTATTGGCAAGATATGGACAGCAGAAGTTTTTTGAGTTGAGAATAATTTTAGTTTGGTTTAATGGGATGTACTTGTAGTCATTTCTGTATATATTTTTTATAATTTATTGCTAGCAACATTGGCATAACAAATATGCAGCACTAAAAGTCATATCAAAATGTATTCCCAGGTGTCAGGCTATTGCAAAATCAACTGTGAAATATACATAGGCAGAGCAAATCTATTGAATTGATTTTAATTGCCAAATATGTAAAACTCTAGGTAGAAAATTTGGTTTTCATCTGATGCCTAATCAAGGAGTTCTCTCTTCTCAATATATCTGATAATATCTTACGTACAATTAAAACCACATTGTACCTTAATTTTTTCAATGGAAATAGTATAAAATTAAAGAATGTGCTTTAAGGCATAAACTCTTAGCAATAGTTTAAATGTGAAGCGTTTTGCATCCAATATCAATAACAGAGAAAAAAATAATTTTAATCAACCATGCTAGAGGACTGAAGTATCTTTTTATTCTTGCATGGAAAGCAATATAATATCTTTGTTATATAAAGAGATAATCAAGGACTATGAATTTGAAATATAGATAAAAAGTGCTACAGAATTATGTGTGGTATTTAGTTACTACAAAGTGTATTATTTTTCTGTTTTCTCTGTCTTGTTTCTTTTTTGGAGCTTAACTTTTTAAATGTTGTGTTTATAATGATTTCTTTTCTCGTCCTAGTTTCTTTAGTCACTAATTTTTATTATTAATTGTGTATTTCTATGGTAAAATCAAATTTACTACTTTGAAGATACATGGTTTTATGGCATTAAGCACATTCACATTGTCATCCAACAATCCCCATTATTCATCTCCAGAGTGTTTTCCTCTTCCAAAGCCAAAACTCTGTAACCATTAAACAATAACTACCAACTCCATCCTCCCATCCCAGTGTCACTCTATTTTCCCTATGAACTTAACTTTTCTAGATACTGTGTACAAATGGGACCACACAGTATTTTTTTCCTGTGTCTTGAATATTTTGCTAACAGTGTCAAGTTTCATCCACGCTGCAGCATCTACTATTTCTTTGAAATCTAAATAATGTTTTATTCTATGTACATAGCATATTTTAAAACTCCTCTTATCTTTTAATAAACACTTGATATGTTCCCACCTTTTGGCTATTGTGAATAATCCTGCTGTGAACACAAATACCTGGTTAGTATCTGTTCAAGTTCTGCTTTCACTTTTCTTGGGTATATACCTAAAAGTAGAATTGTTGAAGCAGATGGTTAATTCTGTGTCTAACTTTTCAAGAAACAAAAAAATTGAATTTTTCACAATGGCTGCATCATTTTACATTCGTACCTACAGTGCACAAGGATTCTAATTTCTCCATATCTTTAACAATATTTGTTGTTTGGAGGGTTTTGTTTGATTGTCATCTTTTCAAAAAATAATAGCTATCTAATTGTTGTGAAGCGTATTTTTTAAAGATGGCACCCACCAAAAAAATAAAAGTATCCCCTGGATTTAGGTCTGAACTTCAGTTCCACTATGGTAAATGGTCAGTTTACTTACCTCTCTTTGATTCTGTTTCCTCACTTGCAAAATGAGATAACAGTAAACATGTCTCTGGGCATGTTTTATAGATTTTGTGAATATATAGTCAACTCTTAGAAGAGTGCCTACACTTAGAAAGTAGCAATACCTTTCTTTATTATTTAGTTCACATCTTCTTCTTGTGCTGTCATAAGCTCCTCACTGATATTTTTATCCACAACACCCAACTCAGGATGATTCGTTTGTGGCTGATGGTGAAAGTGGAAATAATCTGTAGAATGCAGGATGCGTTGTTTTATCCAAATGAATACAGGAATTCAGACATTGCCCAATGAAGAGGAACTGAAAGTAAATGATAGAATCTTTTTGTTCTGTAATTCACTGAATGCAATTAAATCCTTATCAATATAATAAAGTGTTTATTGTTCTCATTCCCTAAAGTAGCTTCACTTATGCTCAGCAAATGATTTTATTTTTCTCATAAAGTTTTAAATCATCGTACCTTTCTGGATATTGCTTCAGGCAAATATTTGTATTGGGTGGACCTTACCTAGCTATTGCTGCGAGACTGTGGTCCCCAAAGAGCAAGGAAAGATCTAAGGCATGTAATTTAGGATGCTGCATTGGCACAGCTGACTTTTGCTTGGAAGAACAACATCTGATGATAAAGCTGCAATATTTAGAGATCCTATTCCTAGGTGGGCTAGATCAGACACCCACGCATGATAGAGGAATTGTGATATCAAATTAAAATTCCTGGAAGTACCTAGAATAGTATGAAAACATAAATTTAACACTTATAAGATCCATTTAAAAAATAATAAAGGCTTTTATCTATGTAAATTATATTTTCATCTATTTTCATGTCTTGATCTGATAAAACAAAATTTGAAACTACATTTCTTTAGTGACGGTTTAAATCATTTCTGAGAAAAGTCAATAAAAATAAATAATAATTGAGAAAAGGAAGAAAGCTCAAGACATAAATGAAAATAGTATATCTGTATACACACGTATTGTGGATTTTCATAAATTTCGGCCATACTTGTCATATTCAGAAAATTAAAGTTGCTTTGTATTTATTTTGTATAAATAAAAAGCACCTTTACTTTTATGACCACTGTCACTATGATTCTTACACCAAGTCTGAATAAGTCTGAATAAAGCTTGCCTCCACTGATTCCTTTTACTGAACTGAAATACATTTCCAAAGAGAAGGGATATCCACCCAAATAAACATATAAAACAAAAGAAGCACAAATCCTGAAGGGCTTATAAACTACCAATTATACAGACAATGTCGCTAGTTCTCTAGAAGAGTTATGCCAGTTCTGTACTTCTGTACTGCTGCCTAGTCTGTTGTGAAGTGGTCCAGCTCTGCAGACAGCTGACCCAACTCCCCTCCCTTGCAATTCTAGCTGGATTCCAAAAGAGTTGGGGTTTTTTGTTCAGTTCTCATCTTTTATTAATATGTGAGTTGTTGTCTTGTTATTTCTCTCTATAAAAGCAGTGATTTGCTAAACACCTTAACCCAGATACAGCCAAAGCCCAAGGATTCCAACGTATCCATTTAACACTTGGCTATTTGTTGAACTTCAGACTTGCTTTTTATGTACAGGTCTCAAACTGTAACAGTTTTTTAACCATAAATAAATGCAACTTGCAATCAGTAAGTAGACTAGACAATGAATGGAGAACATCAAGATCAGTTCATCACAGTGCCATGGTTCCCATTCATTTCCCCTTCGGGCAGAGATTTCGATTATACTTTTAAAAGAGAACACTGCTTCTATTCCCTAATTTAAAAAAAAACAGCAGGGCCAACCAACCATGGGCCTGTCCAGAACCAGTTCAACTCTCTCAGCATCTCAAACTAGAGTACCTGTTTTGGGGTGAGGGACACAGGGAAACTGCTCTAGCCAAAAACGCCTACCTCAGTGACTGGTACCAGTCCATGACATTCCATTGTTGGAACTATATCTCTGTACTAAGGTCTTCCATGTTTAAAACACCATATAAAATATAGATGGGATTGGAAAAAGTTAACATATCACGGCATTTTCTGCCGCTCATGATCTGATGTAAATGTCTTTCAAGATGGTTAACTAGTGAAGGTTAGGCAAATTTGGCTATGAGACTGGATGAAGGAGTTATCTTCATCCTGGAGAATTGACGGGAGTCTCCAAAGTGGGGGAGCCAAGAGACAGTATTAGGAAATAATGAATTTGGAAGAGAGGAGAAAGCAAGCAAGATAAAATTTGACATAAAAAATGAGGTAAAAGGGCAGATCTATTTCACAGACCTGTCAACCAACTGCAATCTTGACCTCTGGTTTCCCTAAAGTAAGAGCTTTCACAAAGTAAACATGTTAGAGTAAACATTTTAGAGTAATATCTGGGATGGTCATGCAATTATGATGTACATTTTAACTAGAACAGGAGAGAACTTCCAAGGGAAGAGCCCAGAGATCAGGGTTCGAGTGTGTGAGAGGAGGAGAGAAGTGGCTGCTTGCTTGGAAATATTCTTAGGTGTTCTGGTCTGCCACTGAGTTATGGCCATCAAACCCAAGCTGCAAGGAAAGCTTTTTCTGATCCTCCCTGGAGAAATCCCACGACCCCAAAATCCTTCCCCTGAAACTCTGTCATGAAGTGTGGCACAGGTCCAAGTGGAAAGTCTGATCTAGTCCCAGGAGGGAAGATCTCGCGGGACATGATGGAGGCAAACATGGAGCTTCCTGCCTTCAATGCACAACTCTCAGAACACGTTGGGAAGAGGGCATTGCATGCCAAGAGTGGACAAAGTTACAATTCCCTAAAGTTTTCTTTCTTTTTTAAACAACTTTCTTCCCCGCCCCCCCAAACAGTTTAACTTGAGAAAAGAGGAAGGGTCAATCTTGAAAAAATAAAGAGAAATTCAAGAGTACTCTGTGCATGCCAACTGCCTCAGCCATGGTGAAATACAATCACCACAAGGGTATTATAGTGCTTTATTAAAAAATAAAATTTACACATGCTTAAAGAAAATAAGTGCCACAACTAAAGACAGATAGGGACTTTGAATTCAAATGTAATTCACAAGTATTCTCTCTTCTCTTTGCTTTCAGTATTTACTGGTCTTACTTATTTCCTACAATGGGTAACTAGATAGAAAGCTATATAATTCATATTCTTCATAAGCAATGAAGAGAAAATCAATGAGATTCAATAGCACATAATAAATTTTCTATTATGTTCACATCCTTTTGATTGAATCAATGCTTTTTATACAGCAAACAAAATAGGATTAGATCATGTGTAGTGTTAACAGACAGCTATTAAACTGCCTATAATATGTATTCATAATGCCTGTGTCAGATATCACTTATTACATCTTGCCTGGATTTTTGTTCTTGCTTCCGGAAATCTCAGTCATTTCTGACAAAGGGTATAAGTCTGAAGCAGTGATTCACAACATAACTGAGAAAATTTGTAGAAATGCATATTCTCAGCTTTCTGGCTATATCTCCTGAAGTAGAAACTCTAAGGTGAGGCTGGGCAGCCTGTTTCCACGAGGCTCCCAGGTGATTCTGATGCATGCTAATACTTGAGGGCTATTGATTTTAAAGCACAATGCAAAGAATTTTCATATGCTTCAAACTTCATCCCTAGATTTGTTTTTTTTTTTTCCAATCACTTAATTTGAATGTTCTTTCCTCTTATGCCATGGGGTTAAGTGTATTTCTCCCCCTTGGTTTTTCCAAACAAGTACATTTTTCTTCCCTCATAGGACTATAATTGTCATATAGATAGCATAACATAAGATAAATACCCCATATGTTCATCTGGTTAGGAGATTTCCAATTTTACAAGGCAATAAAACAATATTCAGAAAGGTGCCCAGTCACACAGGTGCACAAGTGACACAATGTGCCACTAGACTCAGAAAGTGCACAAATGCATGTTTCCTCCTGCAAGATTGAAATACGATGTTTTAAGAAAAATTTTATACACCTATTCAAAAGTAATGTGTGTTCATTTTTAAATGTTCAAACAATACAGACGTAAATCAAGTAAAAATCAGTAGTCTCACCCATCTCTGCTTCCTTCCAATCATATCTCCTTCAAGACAACAAGCTTTACAAAATTGTGTCTACCTTTCTACTCATATTTCACTGATTGCATAAGCCTGTATGTGCAAAAAAGTTTTATATACAAAATCAGGATATTATGCTACTGCTCTGAAATTTGCTTTCTCTGCTTAAAATATGACAAACACAGTTGCCTAGTACAGTATTTCATCCACCTCCCCACTTTAGATTATTTAAACGTGCCTGCTCTTACAAACACTGGTTCAGTTAGCATCTTGTGCATGTATTTCCAATTATTCTTTTTAAAATTTCAGTAGTGTGGTATCCTAAAAATGAGACTTGGGGTATCCAAATGTATGTCCATTTGTAATTTCAATAAGTGTCCTAAACTAGTGAGCATAACACTTTGTTTTTACAAGTTATACAGTGTTTTGAATTTTGCTCCCCATTCCCTGTTCTCATTGTTTTGGTTTACATTTCCCAACACAGAGGCCACCCTGAGCATTTTTTATGAGCAAATGATCAAAAGACTTTCTCAGAAGCAAAGGGGGAAAGATGACCTCTTGGTGTTCTGAATGAGAATGCGTTGGCAGGCGTCTCTCCTCCTCAACCGTATGGACTAACTATAGTTCTCCTGAGGTTGCAGTTCTGCTCCAGGGCTGCAGAGTGGAACAGCAAGCAGCAGGGTACACAAAGGGAAAGCAACAGAAGCAAATTTTCTCCAAAGATTAAGAAGGCTCTTCAGGGTTGAATTAGTTATACCCACTTCAGAGAGCCGGGGTTCTGAAGCTAAACTATCGGCCCTCCATCCACCTGGAATTCCCTGACCTGACTCTACAAACAATGGAAGCCTATACCTGTTTCTTCTTACTGCATATTTTGAAGGCTCACAGGCCTTACTTATTCCACCAGCTAAACATTGCCAGCAGGGCACTGGCAAAGAGAGGTCAGGGATGTGCAATTAGCTTATCTTTCCCAATATCTTATGTTTTTATGGTCTGAATGGCCTCAGTTGGTTTCCCTGTGTTTAAAAACAAACTAATAAAAGAAAGCTATAGTGAAGAGGAGAAATTTTAAAATAATATTAAAAGTGGGCCAACTCTTTATAAGTTTACTCAGAATAAAACATAAGCCAAGAGTATAAAGTGATTTACCAATTCTTCCAAATGCTAATTTTAAAGCAAAAGCCACATGTACAGTTGAGTAAAGAAGACAGTGGCACGGAGACGACAGTTTGCTTCCCAGCCTGCAATGTGAGAAATTCCTTTCACCATAATATTAGGGAGGCAGTGTCCAGCCAAGCTGGGTTCACTTTCTTAAGTCATGGAGGTTTATCAGGTCAGGCAAAGTTTCAGAATCATTTAATCTCACCTTTCATCATCCAGTATGGTGGAGATGAAACTATCTACCTCTAGATTTATGTGTCTGTAATTTTGTCGTGATGCTCTGAAATGTGACACCTGTAAGCTTTATCCCCAGGAAATCATTTATTTCAGGAACATAGAAGTGATCTTTTCTCATAAATGGTAGAATATAGTCTTTCAAGCAGAGGTTATAACTTAATTCTGAGATTTCTCACCCTTTCATAGATTGATGATGACCTAGCGAATCACCCTGCTTCAGATGGCCCAGCTCCATCGCCCACCAAAGCCAAGTTCCCCTCACAAGCCCCCGTCCTATCTGGCCAGCACCTTCCGTCTCTTCTCGGCTTTCTCAGCTGGAGCTTTTCTCATCCTTCTCTTGCCCACCGAGGTAGGACACAGGGCTGCCTGAGCTGCACAGCAGCTGCCCCTGCCGATACCGTGACTGAAAGCCAGCACCCAGCCCCACTGCAGGTAGCTCCCTCTCCACATGCCCCTGAGCTGGCACTGAAGGGTGGCCGATGCTTGAGCTGATTTGATACTCTTGGCTCTGTCACAATTTATCGTCTATTAAAAATTGAAACTTATTTTTTCTCCAGTTAGGAGGTTTCAGTTTTCTAGTACTAAGATTAGAGCAATCTTAGATAGAGAGATGGTATCACTTGCCTAAGATGCTGGCATGTTTTCCAGAGATGAGATTTTTCATAGCCAATTCAGTATTATAGCAGTCTTGCTTCATGAAAAATTCTATTATTCCAACTCCAGATGGATCTTATTCTTGGGTGGGCTCAAATGGCTTCCTCACATTATCACAGAATTTCCCACAGAAATAAATGAACAAAATCAATTAACTTGTTTATTCAGCCTAACATTTAACAAATATTTACTCAGTACCTACTGAGAATAATGAAGAATTGATATAATTCAGTCTCTGATACCAAGGATCTTACATCTGATGGAGAGACAAGAATACGCATAATTATAATCATGGTTTGAATGAAAAGCATCATAAGAAAGATACAAAAATAAATGCTATGGCAATGTAGAGATCTCTTCCAACTTGGGAAAGTATGAATTTTATGAAAGTCTTTATGAAAGAAACTCTGTACTCCCCCCTTATCGGCAATCTCACTCGGTACCTGCCATCAGCTACCTGCCATCAACTGCAGTTTAAAAATAGTAAACAGGGGCTGGGGATTTAGCTCAGTGATTAGAGTGCTTGCCTTGCAAGCACAAGGCCCTGAGTTCAATCCCCGGCACCACCAAAAAAAAAAAAATAAAATAAATAAAAAAAAAATAGTAAACAGAAATTTATAGGAGTAAACAATTTATAAGTTATGGATTATGCATTGTTTCCAGTACTGTGATGAATCTCATGCCATTCTGTTCTATTCTATCTGTTATATGAATCATCCTTTTGTCCAGTGTATCCACACTGTATTTACTACCCTCTCATTAGTCTCTCAGGAGCCCTCTGTTTTCAGATTGGCTGTCCTGGTACTGCAGTGCTTGTGCTCAAGTAATTCTTACTAACCTAAACTAATGCTGTGTCCCAATAGCTACATCATTCACCTCACTTCACCTCACCATGTAGATAGCATATCATGTCACACCATTGCCACAGATAAGTAGACTATGGTAAGGTATTTTGAGAGAGAAAAACTATATTCACATAACTTTTATTACAATATACTGTTGATTTTATTATTAGGTAGTGTTAATCTACTATACCTAATGAATAAACTTTATGAACTTTACAATAAGTATATATGTATAGAAATCTGTTGTTTCAGCCATCTCCTGAGGATCTTGGAACTTACCCTCGTGAATGGAGGTGGGAAAGTTACTGTGCCTATCATCTGAGATGTACTTGGAATAATAGATTAGATTTTTACAAGTGGTTACATGTGTTTGGGATGAAAAATTGAGCATTTCACATAAAAGACCAGCAAATGTTGAAGCCTGAAAGTGGATAAAGACAGTATCAATCTGGAGAGGATGGTCTTATTTTTACTAAAAAATGAACAACGTAAAGGGAACCTCCAATTTATGTCTAGAACAGGGGGTTCAAGGCCATTGCATGCTGAGTCTACATTCGCTTTTCATGTACAGCAGTGGGGAGCTGCTCAAAGCTGCAGAACCATGTGAGCAAACTGACTGGAACCGGGCTTCGGGACTATCATTTTCACTGCAGGACTTGAACTGGATCTGAGAGACAAAGGCCCAGGCAATGCCACCAGCTAAGATGTGGTTTCATGTCACCAAGTGAGAGGAAATGACAAGGAAGGAAAGAAGGAAGGAAGAGAGGGAGGGAGGGAGGAAAGTCGGAGGACTTGTAGAGATAAAACTGATAGCATTCATGTGTGGGAACCCCAGGAAGTGAAGGGAGACAGGGGTAACTGTAAGTCTCTGGGCCTAGATCCTCACCCATCATAACGAGGCACCATTTTTAGACCATCTTGGAAGCAAAGGGAAAGCAATCCCAAGTTCATGTGCAGGCAGGAAGGGCCTGCATATGGGCAAGCACTCTGGTGCTGCTGAGCCATAAGCAAAAAGACTGAGTAGATGGGATTGTAGCTAAAGAAATAACATTTTCACAAATATAATTTGAAAGTAAATCTGCATTTTAAAAATAATCAGCAAGTGGAGCTCTTGATATTATTCAACACTTGTATGAATAGAAATATTTACTGTGTTATGGTCCTCTGCATGGAGCTCTATGAGCTAGAAGGATATGAGATGGGTTTTGTTTTAAAATTAACTATCAGAAAATTGAAATTTCTTTCATTAGTAAAACAAATGGGCTACTTAAAACAAGTTGACCTGAAAGTAGAAAAGTGATTACTATAAATTGGAAAGGGTTGGGGGGAAGGTTGGAAAAGGGGAGGTAGGATTTCATCTTCATTAGCTCATGCTCTATGCATATATAGAAATATGACACTGAACCTCATGAATATGTACAATTATTGTGTGATAATTAAAAGAAAAGAAAGCTTTGCCGCAGGCAGGAATAAATGAAAGAGGCAGGGAGAAGAGAAAGAAAGATGTAAATAAGGAGGGAGGAGGGGGTGACAGGAGGGGAGGGGAATGGGGAGAAAAGAAGGAGCAAGGTATAACTTGTACAGATACAAATCCCCTATGATGAATGTTATCATTATGTATATCTAAAATGTACCACTAAAATAAAATTTTTTAAAAAGAAAGAAAAAAAAGAGAGAGATCAAGAAAAGAAAGAAAGAAGAAAAGTTCCCTCTTAAATTTTAAGTGGATGGATTTGCTACAAAATAGCAACCTTGGTGACTAAGCCAATCTGTGTAGACTTAACAGCCCTTATAAAATAAAATTTATATCAATATCAATCTGAATCATCTTCATGCTATTTTGCCACAGGTAAATTAAAGGTGAATTGTTTTAGGAAATGACTTTGGTAATCATTTTCCCAAGATAAACATTTTCAGTTTTCTTAATCACTCTTCAGTTATGTATTATTGACATCAACACTGATATTTTTCTGAAAATAATGTATTATCTCCCTAGAAAATTCAATAGAATAACAGATGACCAATTTTTCCTGTTAATTACAATCAGTTGAAGAATGATACTCTTCAAAGCAGTAACAAAATTTATTAATTCAGGGGCTGGGGATTTAGCTCAAGTGGTAGAGTGATTGCCTAACAAGCACCAGGCCCCAAGTTCGATCCCAAGCATCAAAAAACAAACAAAATTTGTTAATTCATATTATTTCAATTACCACTAACTTCCCCGGGTACCATGCCAAAATATTTTTCTTTCTTTCTTGCTTGCTTGCTTGCTTGCTTTCTGTCTGTCTTAAGTGATGCTAGGGATTGAACCTAGGGACTCGCATGCTATGCCTACAGCCCTATATCCACATTTTAGAAATTAAAATCCCTCAATCTTTTCAGCTCAAGGTGTAGCTAATTTATTTCAATCTCTCATCTTAAACATGCCAATCCAATCATACCTAGTGTTGAAATTAAACTCTTGTTCCCCATTTGTCCTGTTTTCTCCTGGATACATCAGCAATCCCATCTCCAATCTCTAGCATTATTTAATGAGCCCTTGAGAGGTTGCCCTCTGCTTCCTACCTGTATTTGGCTAAATAAAGGCCCCCCAAAGATCTCTATATCCTAATCCCCAGAACCTGTGAATACACTACCTCACACAGCAAAAGGGACTTTGCAGATATGGATAAATTAAGCATCCTGAGATGGAGCATTTTAAGTCACTCAGGTGGGAGCAAATGGATTTAAATATTTAGGAAGAAGAAACTATTAAAATTACCAATTATTTGATATATAGCTTTTGAAATGCTAGAAAAGAACTTTCAGGTTTATCCTTCGAGAAAGAAGGAATGTGCTGGTGCCATTTACCAAGAAAGAGTATGAAGAAAAGTAAAGTTGTGGGGCACAGGCGACAAGAATTACATTTAACATTCTGGATGTGCCAACTTTGCTACTTCTGTTTTTATTTTATATTTTAAATTTTAATTTTGACTGGCAGGCCAATTTTGATTACCTGGTAGACTGATAAGAACAGGTCAAGTAGTGCCTGGTTCATATATGTGCATATTTTCTGGGAAAACTGGTGTTCCATCTTCTGAATAAAATCTGGTTGGGTTTGGTTTTCTATTTAAGTTATGAAGAGTTAGTGAATATTTTAAATGAGTAGAGTCTAAAAAGGTTAGAAATGGCAAAAATCTCATATATTTTATCTTTCTGGGATGACTCATGGAAAAAATGTGAAGTTTATCCCCCAAAACTGGCTAACAAAGCTTTAACAGGGCTTGAATAGGTCTTTCTGTATCTTCATCTCTTGTTTTATCTTTTAACCTCTTCTTTTTTACAAATACTACAACTAGGAACCATAAACTGTATGGAACATTAGCACATGTTCTCCGTGTTCCTGTAAGAAATTTAATGTCCTCATTGGTATATCATTTATAATACTAGTAAATGGATTTTAACTCAACTGGGTTTCCCCCAGGACTCTGTCTTCAGAATACAGAGGAGGGTGTCCAAAGGAGGCCAGTGTTCAAAGATAAAATACGTGACTGTGTTATTGTAGGCATTAGTGCAGTGAACCTTTCTTATAACCCCACCACCCTATAAACATGTCAACAGTACGTGAAGTCCCATTACGAACGGCTTCTGCTGGGTTCTTGCAGAGATGAAAATGAATAGAAGAAAACTTTCAACAAAATTGCCCTTCTATTCCTCCAGCTTCCACTTCCTGCCTCCCTTCTATCGCCACGCCTAACTTCTAATAGTTCGCAGCTCAGCATTTTGTCTTTCTTCTTTCTAATCTTCCCCGCCAATTAAAATAAGAAAGGCTCTGATGTCATTTGCATTTCATTGAATCCTATTTGTACTTTCATGTTAGCTACTCCACGTGTTTCTACTTTTAGCGTAACTTGAATTTCCCGAGCCCTCATCCACCAAACGAAGCCACTGATTCACAGGTCTGGCCTGCAGGACAAGCTTCTCCTCATACCCCAAACCAGCCAGAACTTCACCCGCAAGGCTCTGCAGTCCTTCAGGATGTTTCAGTGTACCGGAACAAGCCTGTTCATGTTCTTGCAGCTGGCCTTGCCGTTGCAACCTTTCTTACCTCAAAGGCCATTTTTAAAAGGCATGTACTTTTCCTTCTCTGTTGGCTGCTGGTAACCACAATGAGCATGTGGCTCTCCTGACTAGGGTATGTATGACCTGTGGGGGCTTTCCCAAGAGCACAGCTCCAGGACACCAAGGGACACAGCATTTCTTTCTATTCTCACTCCATTCAAGGTACTATCTTGTGCCAGGTTGCTACAATGTCACCTGGGTCCTCAGAGCAACTTTGCTTTGTCTACTGATCTCACCAAATCCATCTTGAAGACACTCTCATTGGTTTCTACCTGTCTTGTTTCATTCTTTTAAACAAAATAACTTTGGATACAGGGTAGTATTTAATCTTCATTTTCCATCCATTTTTTTCTCTCTAAAGGTGATTATGAGCCCCTGAATTTGGTGATTACCTTTCTGAAGTATATCATTATTACATCGTATATCTCCATATGCTATTTGTTCACTGTTACGCATACTTTAAATTTTATATAATTGTATAGTAAGCATTATTCTCCAATCTAGGTTTTTTTTTACTTAATTACATTTCTGAGATTTATCTATGTTGATGCACAGAGTTCTGTTTATACTCCATGATATGACAAGGCCAGAATGTATTTGTGCATTTATCTATTGGTTGATTCTTAACTTATTTCTAGTTTTCAGCCATTAACTACTATAACAATACTTCAATACTTTTCTTTTTCCTTTTAAAATAATTCGAAGCAATCATAAGTATGAAATACTTAGAACAAGAACCTAGTTAATTACTTTAGAGAATTCACCATACTCCTTGGCAATCTGCTATTGTTTTCTTGCTTATCATAAGTTCACAATAAATTATAATATCCATGAAGAGAGGGCCATGTCTGTATATTTCTTGAATATTTTATATAATTATGATTAGTCAAAATTTCAAAAAATTGCTAAATGAATAAATACATCAACTCCCATAGTCACTCTTCAAGACTAAAAGCAGGACCCCAAGATGCCCAGGGGGGGACAGTTCCCTCTGTCCAGTTCCTCATGGCCCTAGACTACCTTTGTCCTTCTCTCCCCAGGTTGGAGGTGGTACCAACTCACTGTTCAGGTAATATATAACCTCATGGTGGGCCCATTTCAGAGGCTCTTGGGAGCTTTCCTGACCCTGAGCTTAGCTCAGTGTTGCCCTGTTTAACTCAACAAGTTTTATTAAATTCAAGATTTGAGGTCTTGGTCCTTTTTCCTTTAAGAAGTCTGCAGAGATTCTTATATGAAATTCCCACTCTTTTCTCCTGCTCCTTTCAAATTCAAAAAAATAGAAAGTAAGAGTTTTATTCTTTCATTAGACATCACTTCTCATGACCAATAATAGTGGCTGGCAACTGTAGTGTGCTTAGCAGGTACCAGACACTTGCTGTATATTATCAACAACCTGCAAAGCAGGGTTGTTTTCCTTCATTTTTAGATGGGGAAACAAAAGTTTATGGAGGTGAAGTAACTTTCGCAATATTAGTTGTAGAATGACACATAGATCTGATGTTCAAACCCGCTTGTAGACTGACCTGACAGTCTCCAGACACCCACGGTGCCTTTGTGTTGACAGGATTGACACAAAGAAGCAGAACTGCCGGTTCACCATCTCTCACCTCCAGTTCTGAAATCCAAACATTTCTAAAAAGTTTTTCTGCAAAATCCTTACCCGGCTTGACTTGAATTCATCTGAGGACAAGCCTGACCCAAGCTGACTCGAAGCTACTTATTGTTCTTACTTATTCTACTTACTATGAATATTCATGCAATATTCATGCGTTTTACTGCAAAAATAATCATGTGTTAAACTACAAGGTGCTTCCCCTGGAAAGGGCATGACATATAATTTAGCATTTATATTTTATTGCTTTTATAAAATCTGAAAAATTCTGAATTCTGAAACACATGTGGCTCCAGAGGTTTCAGATAGGCAAATAGGAAACTGTAATAAATTATCTTTGTGAGTGGCTTTATAGTTTACGAAGCGTTCAAGAGTTTAAAAAAAAATTCTATTTGTTTTTCCCCTAACACATTAAGAGGAACTTAGGAAATTTTTTTGTGCTTCTTTAAAGCAGCTTTATTACCTGATTTCAAGTTATTAACCATCCTTAACCCTGCTGGTAGTTTGGATTATTTGTTCTTAGAGAAAAATATTTAGTTTTTAAATTAAGTGAAATGAAAAGCTCAGTGGTTAAAGTGCTTGCCTTGCAAGCACAAGGACCCGAGTTCAATCCCCAGCACCAAAAAAAAAAAAAAAAGAAAATGGTAGAAAGCATTCTAAGAGGCATTAATATTTACTTCAGTTAAATAAATTTAAGAATTGATATTCCTAAAATAATGACCTAGAAAAATTCTAGAGTAAATGTACTAAATCCAACTATTAAGATATAGTCTTAAAATAGTGAATAAATGTTAAAAACTATAAAAAAAAACCTGCATTTATACATCAGTTCACAACTTACGAAGCATTTTACTTATCTGAGTTCATGTATAACAATAATTACTTTAAGAAATTTGCCATTTGCTTTTGCACAGGCACTTTGTACCCACCATTAATTATCCTCACAATCCTGTTAGGTGGGTATTTTCATTTCTAGTCTATAGAAGAGGCAATTGAGATTCCATGGGCTAAAATATTTGGTTCAAATTACACAAACAGAGGGTGGGCGACAGCAGGAGCACCACATCCTCGCTGGTACATCACGTCGGCTTCTCCCGAGGCCGATAATCCTCCTCAGGGGTGCAGTTCAGGGAAGCTATGTAGAAGGCATTTCTCTTCTAGTATTCTAGTTTTGCTAACACTGTATGAAAAATTTTAGTGTGTTTTTAATCTTAAAGTTCCTGTTTATGTTGGGAAAAATTCTTGGCCGAAAGGCACAGCTGAAATGAAATATCAACATTGCCCCTTTGAAATAAGACTAGGCAAACGACACCCAGCCTCAGACCTCTCATTTACAAAATGAAGGTCAACATATGGAGCACACACTGTCCTGGGAATCATGTCAAATGCTGGAAGCATTAAATGCTAAAGGAAGCTAAGTGGGTCATGGCAGGCAGAAGTTATGCATCCCTCAATAACAGGAAAGGAAACACAAAAAACAAAAAACCTTGATTTGCAACAGTTTACTGCTAATGAGAATGGCTTGGTTCAGAAAATGCATTCAGTTTTGCATTACAATAAAATAAATAAAATAAAATAAAAAATATTTGCTTGTATTCTGTCG
Source organism: Hystrix cristata (assembly GCA_004026905.1). Lineage (NCBI taxonomy): Eukaryota > Metazoa > Chordata > Mammalia > Rodentia > Hystricidae > Hystrix > Hystrix cristata. The sequence goes on along the minus strand of PVJO010000784.1, from coordinate 190,923 downwards.
TTTTAAAAATTAACATATACTTTAAGTAAAAATGTAAATCTCTATAAAGCATAAGTTCCTAAGGTACATTTGGTCACCTTCTCACTAACCTTCACAGTTTCTTTGCCTAGTCCCTCTTAAATTGGAGAGAAACTGCTTTGAAGCGATGTTTCTCAGCGTGCCTGTGTATCAGCCTTTCACTCAGTTCCAAGTTCCCGGTCTCATAGTTTGTAAGCTAAACGTCCTGATGTGTTGCATTTTTTGCTCTTACTCTAAACTCAAACCACTCGTTTCCTCTCAAACACAAAAGTGTTTTGGAGCATTTTTCATCAGTACCTAGAGCGCCTGTCTTCCTACCTCCCCACTGCCGCTGAATCGGAAAGACTGGAACATTTTCTGTTATTTCCGTGACTTCTACAGGTGGCCCTACCTTAAGGCCGTTCTTAAAAATGTGAAAGCATTCTTTGTCCTATAAGGTAGCCTCTTACTTTTATTTTGAGGAAGCAATATTTTTAAAACAACTACAAAGCAGAAAACTGTCTCAATAAGGTTTTTGTCTTAGCACTTTTCCTGGAAATAAGAACTTACTTCTCTGCTAAAAAGTGAGGGGGTAGAGACATTTTTCCTTATCTTTTTCTCTCTGTCAAGATCATTATTGGAATCTAAGTAAACGTAGGTAAGAGTGAAAAGCAAAACCATAATTTAAAAAACATTATACTACCAAACTCCTTTTCTTTTACACCATAGCTATTTCCTATGTATCCAATAGAATATACTAACAATTTCAGTATCATGTATAATGACTAAAATAATGTAAATATCTGTTAATTGGGGAATGACTAAAGAAAAAACACTAAACTATAAAATTAAATATTGTAAAGCCAGAAAGAAAAGCACCCTTTATATTATGTGGGCAAACCCCAAGACAACACACTAGGTAGAAAAAATAAGAATCGCAAAAGTGTGTACAGTATATTATTTGTATTTTTAAAAGGAAGCAAGTAATACATGCTGTTATTCCCATGTAAATGTATTAACTATCTCTTAAAAGTATGAAAGATATTAATAACTTAGGTTCTGACTGGGACAGAATGTGGGAGGAATTGTTTTTATTTTGTAGCCTTTTGGTACCTTTGAATTTAGAACCACATAAACATAGTACCTATTTTTTAATTACATTAAAGTTGTAAATTATAATGTCAGTGGGTAATTTTTTAAAATTTTATTTTAATGGTACATTTTAGATGCACATAGTGATAACATTCATCATAGGGGATTTGTACCTGTACGTGATAGATCTTTCTGCTTCTTTTTTTCCGTTCTCCTCTCCTCCCTTCGCCCCCTTCAGTGGGTCATTTTTCACGGGAAACTCAAGCTGTGTGAATGCTACCCAAGCCAGCCGAGTTACAAGTGCAGATCACGTTAGTCTGAGTGTGGTACGCGATTACTGACCCATGTTCTTCTGGCTTTTGCTTTCTCCCATTTGGACTGGATGTTTGTCTCGAATTTTTGACTGCTGGAGAGCCTACCCTTGGCTATCGGCACAAGCCAGCCTGCCCTCCTCCCCCGTGGGTTGGGTCCCTGGACAGTATTTTTCCCAAGCATAAACTCAGTCTCTGGTCCAAACACATACCTGCACCTGGACTCAACTAACAGTATCAGAACACTGAAGCGCACAGGATAAGAGGGTCCTGGACTAAAGGCTGAGCTGAGCTGGCAGGCAGGGGGTGGACAGGGCGGGAGCAGGAGTCCTGAGACACACAGAGTCAGAGTCAGTGGCTGTAATGGAAGCCCAACCAAGCCAAAGCCAAGGCCTGAGTCCAGTGTGGAGGACCAGGGCTGAGGTTCAGAAAGTTAAGTTGCTCTGGGTGACACAGAACAGAACACAGAGTGTAGGTTTGCTATTTAAGCTCACCCAAATCCAGCTTTCATAAAAGATAGGTTTATAGAAATCTACTCTGGAATGTCGCTGAAATATGCTCCCTACCCTGTTTGGAGCACTTTTCCTGCAGAATTCTGCCAGCGCCACTGGAGACAAGTAGTAGGACCAAATGTGATTCTCTCTTCTTCCACTTTCAATAATGCTTAGCTCAAGTTTTGTCTTAGGAAGCTATGGCTCATTGAATTCTGAACAAAATTCTCCATCCATCCCCGGGAATTGGATTGAAAGATTTGGGTGCAGCTCTGATGTTTAAGCAGGAAGGCTGGTGACATCAACAGCAGTGTTTAACTGTGAGTTACAAAATCAACCCATAGCTAATTTCAACATGCAGAAGGCTGACCCTGAACTGCCACAGCACCATTCATTTTGTTCCTTTTACATGCCATAATGAAAGAATTAAATTGTGCTCAATTTAGCTACATCTGGACACTACAGTTCTACTCCTCTGTCAGTAGCTCCATTTTAATTCTTCCAGATTTAATAGCCATGCTACATATCTCTCAGATACACCAACTTATCATTGGTCTTTACACTGGTTCAACAGTAGACTTGAAGTAAAGATGAATACATCTGGTCCTTGCCTTTGAGTTTCCTGCAGACATAGTGAAAAGAACTGGATTTTCAAGCTTGCTTTGAAAGAGGCAAATAGGAGGGAGACTGAGAGCTTACCATAAATCAGTTTCTTTAGGCAGGACACCTGCCCCGTCAGTCTTAGTTACATCCAAATGGAAAAATGGGTGATCTAGGATTACCCTAGGCCGATGCCAATGGCCAAAGCACTAAAAGGTCACATCTATTATAGTTGGCATTGCTCTTCCCACTGGGCTGGTTTTTTAGTAGATGTCATACTCATGTCATACAGAAGGCATGCCCATCATGCCAGAACATTGCTGTCAATATCTGATCCTATAAAAGGCACCCTATCTTTTTTTTCTTCAAATTTCAGTATATCTAGCTGCTTCTAAAAGATGATTCCTTTCTTCTTTACCACTCCAAGCTTGCAATTCAGGGACGAGATTCCTTAAGCAAAGTTTCTGGGTTCACCTCTGATTTTAAAGTTAAAATGATTCTTTTAAAAACATTATATTCCGGCACCACAAAAAAAAAATTATATTAACCAAAATAAATGGCACAGTCAGCCCCACACCCAGATATGACTTTATGTAAACAGCCAATGCTTCCTTGGAAAAAAATCCACTGGACTTTGCTAATAATATGTTCATAAGCAATGAGAAGTGGAGGGAAGATTAGAAAAACAATTTTAACACACACACTAAATAAATAAATAAATATGATAGAAAAGAATAGCAACAGCTGGCGCCAGCTGCAATGAACTACACAATAAAACCCTGTCCAACTCTGTGGTGGAATTTACAAGAACTCTCAGAGCCTTCCACAGGAGCAAAAAAAGACTGCATTATAAGGACACCAAATGCGAGTGCTGGTTAGCTAGTAACCCTAGGAATTATCAACAGGAGCAGTTGAGAATGTTGCCAGGAATTCACCTTCTCCAGATCAAATCCCTGCATAAAGTCAGCCCTATTTGTTCTAAGTCCTCACTCAGAAGCTTCCTTCTAACGGAGAGTGGTTCTCAGCCACATGGGCCCTTAGGACTTCTTGGACTCCACGGGTCTTCATTTTAAAGCATTATTGACGTGAACCCGGGAGGTGTTTTTCCTGGAGTTCTTTCTCACCAGACTGGTTCCGGCTGCCTCCTGGGTGATGATGGAAAACTAAGCGCTTGCCAACATGTCATTCCCTCATTTTGTAATCCTCAGGCAGTTGTACAAAGGTTATGTGGAACATTACCAACAAGTTAAAGGCACAGCCTGGACAGCCTTAAAGGAATTAGATCTACTATGACAAAACCCAAGCACAGCATATCAAGGAGCTCCCCCAAAGGACCAGATGAACTCGGTATGCGGGAGGCGATAAGGATCTTTTCACTGAACACCATTTCACTTATGACCCTGGAGTCTGGAAACCCAGGGCCTAGTTGAGAACTATTGCCTCAGTAGCTTCTCCAAAATGTTCTGATTTCAGAGGCTAAAGGAGCCCCAAGAAGCCAGAGAAGAGAACCCTGTGAGCTTTCTACAGGAATTATTGCTCAAGGAAGAGTCGCACTATATCAGAGATCTTTAAGAATCCTTAAAATTCCTCATTTGCTGACAACTAAATCTACCTTAGGGATCTGCTTATTATAATTTCATGCAGTCAGGTAATTCTTTGCCTCGAACAACTTGAACAAAATCAGAAAGAAAAACAGGATATTTAGAATAAGATATAACTTCTGTCTGCTAAATTAATTACCCAAGTAATCCTTAGTATAAGGTAGACAAAACCAAGAAGGACTTTCCTTTAAATTTTGCTATTCTGCCTTTAGCTAAGAGGACATGAATATTTTCTGAAATCTTGTTGTAAGGACTCTAATATAAATTTCTTGGTTTTTCTCCTTCCTGTCCAAGAAATAAAAGGGAATAGGATCTATTCTGTTTTGTCATATGCTCTGATCCTTTACCTCTAGGACTGGAAGAAATAAAGTAGATTTTTGTGGAACTGTAGAAATGTGCACTGACCAGAAATTTTAGCTTGGTGTTCCACAAATATAGGAAAGAGGCCAAGGAGGAGCCTCAGTAATGTGTCTAGAGATAACTCCATGGCCCTGGACAGACTGGCTTTGGGGATGTGAAAAGCACAGTATGCATTCATGTGGGAGGAAGGATGGCCTGAGGCTACCCCGAGCCCCCAGGGACAAAACTAAGCCTTATCTATTTTAGGGAAATTACAATGACCATTTTGAGGTCCTAGCTCCTCAGATGATCAACTTTTGTGATAATAAAAGTGATGAAAGAAAGGCTGTTGTTGGTTTAATTTTATCAATAATTTATCATATGAAAAGAATGAAGATTTGACATTATAATTCTAATGCTTACATCCAATTTAGAACAAGTGGCTTATCTTTCTCATCTGTGAAATCCTTTTTTTTTAAATTATCAAATGCAGATGCTGATATTTGTAACAACCTTCTCACAGGCTTTTGAAAAGATACATATAAAATCATGTGAGTAAAATAATAGTGAGTAAAAGCCCCCATTCTATGAGACTATTCTGAAAGAAAATATTTCGTTCTTGAAAAATACCTGTAATGATTCCATTTATTTCACAATTACTTCTTTAAAAAGCCGTAGGGAGGATTATGTTCCATAGTTTTAAGGCTGACAAACTAATATGCTTCATCAATCATCTGGAAAGCTCTTGTATGGCCCTGTATCCCTGTCAGCTTTTGCTACAGTTAGCGCCCCCATCCTACTCAACCACAGCCCACGGGGGCTTCTGTTATGATTAGTTCTCCAGGGCGCAAAAAAGGATGTCTCATACTGTGCTTGTGCTATGTGCCTTTACCTCTACTACTCATCTAAAAAAAGCCTTCAAGGTGAATTATCAGCTCAGGTTCCTAAAAATGAGAAATAACATTACTCAAAAAAACAGAGGCAGAGAGATAATTCTGTAGTCAGTTTGAAGCTTAGATCAGAGATAATGCAAAGACAGATAAAATAACCAAGTGTCCTCTGGTAGCAGAAATATCTATTTTGCATGCAGGAGGTTGTCATTTTAATTCACCCTCACCTGCTCTTCGCCTAAGAAGGTCCATAAAAAGAAGTGGTAAATCTACTATTTGAACCAGTAGTTTGCAAAATGACTTACTCAAGGGCAGAGGGCACAGAAGTACATTACAAAGATTTGTTTTACTGATCTTAAAAGAGTGAACAAGGGGTTGGGGATTTAACTCAGTGATAGAGAGCTTGCCTAGCAAGTGCAAGGCCCTGAGTTTGATCCCTAGCACAAAAAAAAAAAAAAAAAAAAAAAAAAAAAAAAGAGTGAACAAGACACCTAATGGGGTAAATGTCTACAACGCACTTTTTTCCTCACATCTGTTTTCAGATAGGCCATTTCCAATATTTAGCTAGAAATTTTTTCTAGCTAAATATTGGAAATATTGGAATGCTGGTTTAGCAGCACAATTCAAAATAGCTAAACCTTGGAAGCAGCCTATACGTCCATTGACAGATGAATGGAGAAAGAAAGTGTGGTGTTTATATACAATGGAGTACTACTCTGCCATAAAGAAGAACAAACTTGAGTTATTTGTAAGAAGATAAATGCAACTTGAGACCACAATGTTAAATGATATTAATCAGACACACAAGCTTAAGAATCACATGGTTTCTCTTATATGAGAAAGCCAAAATACAAATAAAGAGCAAAATATAAGATAGATAATAAGAAAAGGGGAGATAGATGTTTTGCAAAAGGGAAGGGGCCCAAGGAATGGAGGGAGAAGGCAGAGAGAGGAGGGAAGGGGATGATGAAAAGAATTAAGATGTGTTATGTACATGTACCAACTTTTCACAAGGAATATAATCATTATGTACTGCAAACATGTACTAAAAAACTGAAAACAACTTTTGCTACAAGCGATTAATTTTAAAGGTATTTTTTCCTCTGGATTTGGATACTAGTAAAATAATTAAGGATATAGGAAACCTTATAGGAAGAGTCTAATGTAGTAAAACAGTGAGTCCTTTTTGAAGTGAAAATTAATTCAGTATGCTTCCTAAAGGAGAAAGTGTGTCAGGCAGATATCATTGAGAATCTTCAAAGGACAGTTGTAAAAATGTCCAAAGGCATTTAAAAAATATCGCCAGGGAATGTTTGTTAAAAACATAGATTCCCAAGGCTCACGTACAGGAATTCTGACTTAGTAGGTACTGTATTTATACACTGCTTCACTATAAACAACACATTAGTTCTTGTAATCTAACACTTAATAGGAGTGCTTAGCAGCACCTTAACCAGACCAGGATCTTCGAAGATGGATATAGAGCTACCTGCAGCAAATTAAATAACAGGTTGCTGCTTAGTGTTAAAAATGTTATAAATAATTTTGTGCTCATAAAATTAGCATTATTAAGAATCATAAAAGGAAAAAATGGATATAGAGCTTTTGCAAAGAGTCGGAAGGAGAGGGAGGAATAGAGGGGTAGATGAGAGAAAAAGAATTAAGATGTGCTTTATACGTCTACCAATTCCCCACGATAAACATAATCATTATGTATTACAAATGGTACTAATAAAAAAATTTTAAAATACATAAAAATAGTACTAACTGAACAAGAAATTTTCCCTGGACCATATTTCTCTTATAAACAAGACATACGAGTGAGCAATCCTAGTACTCAAATACATGGACATAAGATGTCAGTCTAGGCCAGGCCCATGAGTTGGGATCACCCATCTTGATGTCATGGCAGCCCATTCCCTTTCAGAGGGGAGCTGGCACGCAAGTTGCTGGTAACACAGCTTCACTTGCAGCCCACCCTCCCGAACCCACAGACAAGTCATGTGACTCTTCCGTGCCGGGGTGCTAATAACACATGTGCAGCTGGGGAATTCGGTCCAGGACTTGCTTTCATTTAAATGTATCTTTTGGTAATTATATTACCAAGTGGAGTTATAGAGCCCCTAGGTGGCTCTAATGAGACTACTAACACAAAATGGACCTGGCGTCTGTTGAACACCCAAATCAGCAAGGCCATTTCAAAAAAATAAGAGATTGGATCACACACACACACAAACACACATATATGTGTGCACTTTAGTATGACCATCAGGTGAATCTGAGGTGGCAATTTGCACACTATACATTAAGAAACATTAGATTGAGAAAACATATTCTTAATTTCAAATATATTTTATAAAGCTAGTCTTTGTTTAAAAGATTTTAGGAGCTAACAAAGTTGATGGGAAAATCAGCAGAACTGTTTTAATCTTAAGATAATTTTACATAAATAGACCCCCCAAAAGATGAAAGATGTTATGACAAGATTACTGATATGACTGACCTTCACTTCCTTTAATATTTACACTTTAAAACTTATCTCCTTTCATATTTACATTTAGCTTAATCTGTGGCAGACAAATATCTGTTTTGCAATTGTTTGAATTTCAGGACACATGTGATCCTTTGAACAGTTTTGTTTTATATAATCATCTGTTTGAGTGAAAGTTAAATATTCAACCCTTTCGTTTTGAGGCTGTGATAAATTTGTGCAGTATTTTTTATTAGTTACAAAGCATTGTATGTTTTCTTTCTAGAAAAAAATGTCACTTAATAATGTCATTGTTATAAGAGGGTACATTCATTCCCCAACTAGTTATAGAAAATAAGATACAAATAGCCTCTATGTATTTTTTTCTTTCTTTTTTAATTTTGAGACAGGATCTTGCTAAGTGGTCCGTGCTAACCTTGAATTTGTGATCTTCCTATATCTCTTAGTACTGGTACCACCAAATGTAAATACATACATTCATACATACATACATACATACATACATACATAAAATTTATCAGTTTTAAAGCTAAATAGAAGAGGATGATTCACGCAACCTTTCGCTTTCCAGGTTGGCCATTCACGCACTACAAGAGATTTCTATTATTTTAGAAGTTCACAAACCTATATGCTCAGAGTACCAAGTATATCTTTCCAACTGGTAATTTCAATAAAGCATGGCAGCGAACTAGATATATTTAAAGTTTTCAAGAATATGAAATTTCAAGGGACTGTGTGTTTATATGTATGGATTAAAGTACTTACATAGTTGACTCAGTTAATAAAAGATATTCGTTTGTAGATTTGAAAAATTCTCTCAGAAAGAAAATGTTCCAAACTAAGAAATTTTTCTTTCATTGCAGTAATAAAAACCATAAAGAGTCATGGAATTTTAAAACTTCTATGTCAGAAGTTCAAATCATATCTGAAGAGTTAGATTTTGACACTCAAAAAGTGTCAAAAAATTTGACACTTCCAAGGACCAAGGTTCTCACTCTCCCAGCCCTGACTGACAGACACAGTTGGTCTCTTCATTCTCCCATTAATAGAACTGCGAGGGGAAAGATACTTCTGCCTTCGGCCAAACACGACCATGAGCTTAGCTCCAGCCGCACTCATTCACATGCCCACACATCAGTGTGTCACACTTTTCTGAGTTTAGATCACTGCATTTGGTTGGGAATCATCCCTGATGAGCATTCCACTTTACTAAGACTTCATAAAAATAAAAATAGTTGAAGTTAAAAATGACCATTTAATTGTTCTCTCTATAGATCACAATGGTGATTGTTTTGCAGACAAGTTACAAATGAAGAGAATACAGCAGCAAAAAGAAATGGTCATTTTCCTATCATCAAAGAGGCGTCATTTCAGAGACAATTATAGATATTAAGAAACTAAGCAAATAAAATACATGTTGAATATCCCTTATCTAAAAAGCTTAGGATCAGAAGTACCTCAGACTTTTGAGTTTTTCCAAATTTTGAAATATTTGCATAAATTTTACTAGTTAGGCATGCTTAATCTAAAATCCAAAATGCTCCGAACTTCTAAATTTTAAAGTCAATTCTGTAATTTCAAAACAGAAAATAATTTCAGGATGCAACGAATGCTGTGCAAGAAGGCAGCACGATATACTAGAGTGACTGGGAGGAGCAGGCCGTGTTGGGTTTGGAAGTCAGGAAAGCTGTGTCTGAGGTAACACTGGAGCTTGTGCTCAAACGATCTGGGGACAGAGCAGTCCAGAGAGTGGAACAGCAAGCATAAAGGTCCTAATGCGGGAACAAACTCGCAACGAATGGAGACAAAGATGTGTACTGGGAAAAATAAAGTTGGTACCACATCTTGTTTTAAGTAAAGAGAAAGGCCAAGTTAGAAGGGGTGATAGATGTAAACTCTAAAAAACTATTCTGCCGTTTGAGTTTACTAATCAGTGGAAATGTCCAGGCTAATAGCACCACTTTCCACAGCCCACTTCTCACTCAAAATGAGACCTATCTTGCCACACCAATTAATACCATTTCTGGAAGGGCAGGGAATTTAAGTAGCAATGCAAGATTAGTGAAAAATTTAGTAGCCAAAAGTGAGACTTAATTTTCACACTGTGTATTTCCTGGTTTTAAGGAAAGCACTGACTGTAGTCTGCATGTTTAATTTCCCCCGAAGGTCCATGTATTAAAGGCTTGATCCCCAGGGTGGGGTTTCTGGTAGACATTATGCACCGTTAGGAGATGGGGTCTTATGGAAGGTCTTTAAATCTTTGGGGACGTGCCCTTGAAGGGCACAGTGGGGCCCCACTCATCCTTTCACTCGCTGGGCTTCCTGGATCAGGAGGTGACTGGTTTACTCCACTGCACACTCCCACCTGGATGTGCTGCCTCATGAGAAACCAAAAACAATGAAGACACTCACTCAATCTTGGACTGGAACTTCCAGGAGTTCCATGGTTTCTCCAGAGCCATGAGCTAAAACAAGCCTTTTATAAGTTAATTATCTCCAGTATTTTGTTACAGTAACAAGAATCTGCTTAAGACAGTCTGAATTTCAGCAACATCACTTGTTTTTAATGGAACTATCAGCATTGAAGAATAGCTACAGCCTTTTGGAATTGGGACTTACCGTAACACTTTTTATTCTTTCTGTACCAAAGAATTAATTTTAATTGCAAATTTGAATTTGAAACTCATCATAATTGTTTGCCTCCATACATATTTGCAGTTTAATTTTAAAACACTAAAGTAAGAATCGAAGGAAAATCTAAGGAACTAGAAGAAATATTGTTAAAGTAAGAAATGCCAAAAAGTCCTTAAATATCATTTAAACATATGGTTTTAAAATCCAGTGAAACAGAAAATGTTGCTCCTTTTTTGAAAACCATGTTCAGACATGAAAATATTCTTCTGTTAAAGCCACTTGGTATTAATAAAAATTAATGTCATAAACTACAAACTAATTTGAAAGTAAATGTCATAGTAAACCTGATAATGATGATGTATGATAGAACAGAAAAAAAGGTGGACTTCTAGGCTTTACAGGTAACCAGAAATGGATTCAAATTTTTTTTTTTGTGTGTGGTGCCGGGGATCGAACTCAGGGCTTGTGCTTGCAAGGCAAGCACTCTAATCACTGAGCTAAATCCCCAGCCCTGGATTCAAATTCTTTTTTGGCTCCTTGAATTTTTCTGAGTTTCAGATCTTTCCTTTTAAAAAGTGAGGTGATGCTAACCTGACTCTTGGTCTGCTGTGAGAACTGGACTAGATAATTATTTTAAAGGACTCCACAGACAAAAATCACTGAGTAAACAGTGGTCTTTTTAGACTATACCACCACATTCTAGAACTAATACACTGTGAAACAGTTCTCGATTATAACAAGAATTTCCTAGTACCTGTGATACTTCTTAATGTTAAGCAATTCTCTATCAAAAGTAGTCATGTAATTCTGTATTACATTTCTAAAGCTATAACTTTTCCATTAGTCTAGTTGCTCTGAGTTTCAAATACATACAGATTTATTCAAAACAGTCTATCAGGAAAAACAATACTTCTCCCATATATGTTTGCATATTTGCTGGCCTGCAGAAATAAAGCGCTTAGAGGACAAGCTGTGTAAATGGAATGCTGTCTTGGTATGCAGAAGCAGTTCAAAGATCATGGCCTTGGAAAATTATGCTGGGAGGAGTCTATAGGTGAATGTGAAATGAATACAAAATGTTTAATTTTGAGTTTAGCTTAGCTATAAAACTGAGAAAGCAAAGTTTGCTAGCAGAAAAAGAAGAATAAAGGTAAACGAGAGGGGCTTTAGGGTTTAAATTATAGGTACTCATTAAATTTTACATCCTTCCATTTAATTTTTTGCTTGTGAGAGTATGCAAACACACCCTGGGTACATAATAAAATAAAGGGTCATAATAGGGGTCAAAACAGTTTTGTACCTAAAACTTTACATGAATTACCATCCCATATGGATGTTAAAACATTTGTGTGGTGACTCATCATGTAATCATATAATGAAAAGGGGGTGTCTTTGTCCAAGTATGATAAAATTGTAGTTCAAGTCAAAGTTTAAAGAGGTTGGTCAAAGGATGCATGATTATATGTAGGAAGAATAAATTCAAGAGATCTATTATACAGCAAGGTGACTGTATAGTTAATAATCATTTATTGTGTTCTCAAAAAATAAAGAGTGGATTTTTAGTGCTATTACACAAAAATAACTATATGAGCTAATGCAAGTATTAATTAGCTAAACTATTCCATAACATATATGTACTTCAAAACAATGTTGTGCTCAATAAGTACTTACAATGTTACCTATCAAGTTGAAAAAAAATTTTTTAACAGGTATTTTAGAAGTTCCCCTTTAAGCAAGCTCTCCCTATACCTGCTAACACCATAGAGCGGGAACTTGGGCCTGTTCTCTCTCTGAGGATACTCATGAGCCACTGTCCACTCTGCATATGAGGCAGACACTGGCATCCTCCACGAAGGCCACAAAGTAGCAAACAATCCACCTGCCCTCTGGTCAGCCTTGCTAAAAATCACTCCTGACCTTCATCTTCCTTCAGAGAGTGCTAGCAGTTCAGACAATTCCACAGTGTTAAATCAAGTACTTCCAAAGCTTATTTTTCTGGTTGTTATTTCATTTGAGCACATGTACAGCATTAGAAATGAAGACCTAGCCAGAGTCCAATGTGTCCTAATCCATTTTCTTTACCTTCCGAAAAGTTCTGTGGTGCTTCTAAGCAGTCAACAGCTGTCAGGTTTCATCTTGATGCAGACGTATGAGGTGTGGTCAAAATACATGCTGAACGTTCAGATTTACTACAGTAAAAGACACATTACCATTAATCCCCCTCAAAATACTCCCCCTCACTTCCAACACACTTATCCCATTGTTCTTGTCACTTTGTGAGGTAGTTCTGGAAGGCCTCTTTCATGGCTGTCTTTTCGTGGTAACCTCAATGTTCTCGATCAATTCGAAATGCTTCCGGCAATTTCTGTCACATAAAAATATTATGTTGTGTCCTCATCCACCTTATTCACTAGATCTGGCACTGTGCAACTTCTGGCTCTTCCCCAAAGTCAAAATGACCATAAAAAGTAAATGTTTTGAATTAAGTCAGGACATCAAGGCAGCCACAACAGCACAATAAGAGGACTTCCAGAACTGCTTCAGAAAGTGGTTAGTATGATGGGATACATGAGGTCAAAGTGAGTATTTTGAAAAGGATTAATGCCAATATCTCTTTCACTAATTAATTTTTAATTTAAACATTCACCCTATCTTTCGATCACACCTTGTGAATTGGTCTTAAGAGACCTGTGGACCGAGAAAGAAATTAGAAGACCTTCAAGCTCAGAGCTCACCTGATGTGGTCACAGTGAAATCCCTCACCATCTCTCAATTACAAAATGATAATTCCTTATATGCCGATTTGTGTGCATGATACAAAAACAAAGTAATATGAAAATGTTTTATAAATTGTATAGAACTATAAATAGGAAGGCTTTTAATCTAGTATACTTATTTGATGTACAAAATATTAGGCCATTTTAAGTCTGATAAATCTTCTCTATTTAAGCATTCCAATATTGCTCCAGAATTGAAGCAATATTGCTCCAATATTGAAGGAATTTATTCTCATCCTATGTGTCTATAAAATATACCCCTATGAATAATAAACATTACAAATAATTAGTAATTTTGTTATCTGATTCTAAATTAACAGTATGATACTAGTTCAGATCAGCCTGTAAACATGTAGATTTAATCTCTTTACAAATTACTATTGCTAGTATTGCTTAATTATTCAGCAAAGGCAGAACCGGATTGTAAGTACACAAAGTATTTTTAATTTAAGAAATCTGAAAAATTTCATAATATTCAACCATATCTTCTGCTAACATGAAACAGGACTTAGTTTATCAAAATCTATGATTTTGATATTTCTTTTTTATAGTACAATAAAACAACTGGAACTTGATTTACTTTTATAAACATTTTTACAACACCTTTTTTAGACAGATATACTTCCTGATATGCAGAGATGGTGCAATAGGCCTATTAAGAGCAGAGACATTTCTATAAAAACCCCAAGCGATAGAGCATGGTATCTCCTGCACACACAGTTGCAGTTAGTTATTCCAGCTATTACTTTCATTTTCAGAAAAAGAAAACTAAACAGAAGATCATGGCAGGTGCAGACTGGGGATATGATGGCCAAAATGGTAAGAGTATTTCCTTTTATATAGATCAAAATAACAGCTCATTGTTTTTTCTAATAGAAGATATGTTAAGTGCTTAAAACAATAATATAGCCACAGTTTGATGGTTTCAATTGCCTGATTTGAAGAATTATATCTTTGTTAAGAATTTTTAGCAGTTGGTTTTTGGGGCACAGATGTTTACAAAATGCATTCAGTATACATATTTGAAATCGACTGCTCATGAAATATTTATAGTCCACTCCTATAGGCTGTGTGTTTTGGCCTATACTGATGGTGTTGACAGATATGCTGTTTTACAGTATAGAAAAAAGATATTCTCAAACACAGAATTTCCAATTAGCCAAACGTCATTTAAGACACCTGAATAAACCATAATCTAAAAAGCAAACAGGTAGAGTTCTAGAACTTGGAATCAAGCATTCAATAAAGTTGTGATTATGCACATATATTTGTCCTGGTAGGTCCTGACCAATGGAGCAAGCTGTACCCCATCGCCAATGGAAATAAGCAGTCTCCCATTGACATTAAAACCAGTGAGGCCAAACATGACACCTCTCTGAAGCCCATTAGTGTCTCTTACAATCCCGCTGCTGCCAAAGAAATCATCAATGTGGGGCACTCCTTCCATGTGATTTTTGAGGATGATAAATCAGGTGAGCCCAAAGACTCTTCTGACATTTTTTCCTGAGAATCTACTGGGGAAACTGAAACAATGAAGATTAAGGAACACCAACAGTCATCCTAAGTATTTTGTGCTGTTATCTGGTAAAATAGTTTGGACTTCTTCAAAATGTCCAAATGATAAGGATGGTTTCTGGAACCCCCCGCTTTGTCTCTTCTTAGTCCTTATACTACTTAATAACACCTCCCCATCTCTTCTTCTATTTCTGTAATTCATTCACTGGTGCAATATGCTTTCTCAGCGGTGGAAACAAGTACCACTGTGGCTCGTGCTGGCAATTGTATATATTTCATGGATGGTCTTATCAGTGCCACAGTCGGGGATACATCATACAGAAGAGTGCCATCATCGTGGATGTGGGAGACAAAAACAAGATGAAAACTTTAACTCTGGTGTTTGTTTTCAATTCGAGTTAGCAGAATTTAGTGCTGGTTCACGCAAAGACAAGTTGAAATTTGTGATCTCAAGACTAACGGTAGTTCCCTTTTCTTCCAGTGCTGAGTGGGGGTCCTCTCTCTGACGGCTATAGGCTCACTCAGTTCCACTTCCACTGGGGCAGTACAGACGCGTATGGTTCTGAGCACTTAGTGGATGGAGCCAAGTATTCAGCAGAGGTAAAGTAACCGAGTTACTGGAAGATAATCGTCCAACAGTGCTCCCCAAAGCAGCTCTATTGTCACATAAGTCGTTATCATAAGGACTCCAGGAAAGTAATTATTCTGGTCTCTGTAAGGAACTTGCGGACTCCACTAACATCAAACACAGACACACCACGCTTGGCAATAGCAGAACATTTTTCATGAGGAAAGAGACAGATGAACTTGGAACTGAACTCTGGCATCCAAGATTTACTTTTTCCTAAAAATATATCACAAATTGTTACCTTGACCGTATACTAGCTTCAAGGGACAGAACTGCTCTGCTTTAAAACTCTGACCCTAAAATGCAGATACTACTGTTCCCTTTTTACTTAAATTTCAAGTGTGGACACAGCAGTACCATGGGTGTGATCAGACAGGCACACTTCAGTAAGACTCTGCGAAGAGCTTAAATTTGATCAAAGCTGCGAACGCAGGGAGGTGCTTACACCTGGATGAGATTTTGAGAGTCCCTCTTGACCTGCCCTCACATGAAAGTTGCGGTCGATCTCAGGACATTATTATCCGTGTATCTGTAGAATAGCACAAGTGCATCAAACTCAATCCAAGAGCTGGGAGATTAAGCAGGGAAAGGTTTGCTTTTTAATACGTATGACTACATAATGCTATGTCCCCATATATACAGGTTGACTTTTTAATATAACTTGTATGAAATAAATGTTATAATACATATAGTTTTGAAATTTGCTCTTTTCTCTACTTACCAATTTATCATGACCATTTTTTCCAAGTCAGGGAGGTTAATTCTGTCTCATTTTTTAATGACTATATGGAATTTAGATTGCATGAATATATCAGAATCTGTTTAATCAGTCTCTGTTAATGGGTAATTATAATGTCTTCTGATTTGTATTTCACAGTGGGTTTTTATTGCTTTTACCAAAAAAAATTTCAGTGAATACATCCTACTTGTATCTCATGCACCAGTGAAAGTAATCGTGGAAGACATATTTTCTCAAGAGAGTTTGTAAAATACATGCATCTTTTATTCTGATAGATGATTTGGGAATTCATGCAAATATAACTTGTTTCATATTATATTATTAAATTTGGATAATATCTTTTAACCCTGCAGAAATATATTAAATGTTTATTCCATGATTCTTTTATATAAAATTAAAGGTAGAGCAAAATTAAATGGACAAGAAGCCTACATTAGTATTATGTTTTTGAGAGGATACTTGGTGGTATCCAGGAAATTGAAACCAGTGATTCTTTCAGCTAAACTGAGAAAGATAAAAATAATCTGGGCTACTGATGAGAGACACTTAGCCACAACACATTGCAATTCAATAAACCTACGTGGATAATACCATACAGCAAGTTAAGAGGTACTGCTGCCTAGTGGTTCAGAGTGCAGCCTTCTCTACTGACTGTCAGAGTTTGAATCAAACATCTGCCACTTCCTGGCTGTATAAATTTGGGCAAAATCACTCAGTGTCCCATCTTCTAATCCATAGAATCAAGGTGATATTAATATTTACCTCAAACAATTGTTAACACAATGGAATGAGTAAACCGTTATGAGGCACACTTAGACCAGCTCTTCTCACATGGTAAGCGCTCAGTAATGTTAATTATGTTTCTGTAGTCAGGACACAGGTAAGCACTCTTCAAGCAGGGCAGTAAGCGCAGAAAGGATTGTAATTAAATAAACACAGTAGTAAGTAGCAATATGATTATTTAAAAAGGACCACGGTAATATGCATGTAGGAATAATCAATTAAGTGTAGAGACAGAATCTAGGCTGGCATGACCAGAGCACATTCCAATGAAAAGACATTTCAAATAAGGCCATGAAGTGATCTCTGTGAAATGTTTTTCTAATCACTGTTTTTTCACTCAATAAATATTTACTGAGCACTTACAATATGCTAGATACCGTTAATAAAGGACATTGCTGGCAGAACCTGAATTCGATAAGCAAAAGAAAACTTTAAGGGGAAGGACGTAAAGAGGAAGGAAGGAAGGAAAGAAGGAAGGAGGAAAAGAAGGAAGTGGGGGAGACAAGGAAGGAAGGAAGGAAGAGAAGGGAAGGGGGAGGGCAAGCAGGGAGGGAAAGGAGGGAGAGAGGGAAAGGAAAGGGAAGAAAAAGAAAGGATGGAAGCAAAAAGAAAAATTGAATGAGCAATATGGAAAGACTTGGTTTTATTTAGGGTGGTCACTTTAAAGTGGGTGATCAAATAAAGATTCTTTGAATGGTAGTATTTGAGTTCAATCTAATTAGAGACAAAGGTCTGCAATTCAAATTATGGGGAAGGAAATTCCAGAGAAAACTGGTACCTAATGCAAACACTCAAAATTTTGAACAAGTGATAGCTAATCTGAGACATGGATGTTGATAGTTGTCAAAAGTAAGAAAATGATGACGACTATGGGACCACTTTTTGAGCAATTAAATGCATAATGTTATCTTCTAAGAAGAGAAAATGAAGCAAGTTTGGCAAGTAAATATCAAGAGTTCTAGTTTGGCTGTGTTAAATTTGAGACATCCATGTGGAAATATTAAGAGAATATCAAAAAGACATACAAACACCCTTGGGATATACAAGTCTAGAGGTCCACAGAAAGTTTAGGCTGCAGGTTTTGGTTGCGAGGCACCAGAGAAGGACACTGATATGCCCAAGGCTCCCAGGAAGGCCAGGAGCCCCTTTCTATAAAATTATATGATTTACCTCATGAGAGAAAAGGACTTCAGTTTTTGTCCTAAAGCTAGTTGCTCAGATTTCCTGATATTTTAACACCAAAAAAAAAAAAAAAGTATTCTAAAGGAATAATATTAGTTGGGGATCCTGTAGAAAAAGAACATTTACTATTGATTCTAGGAGTTGTAATCTGCTTATACTGCTCAGCCTACAGATCCCCTTTCTAAGAGTGAAACATACACATCTTCATATATTAACAATTTAACATTACTTACCTTTTGTCTTTACCCTTGTGTAAATGATTAACCAACCATATTATCGTTTTTAGCTTCACATAGTTCACTGGAATTCTGCAAAGTACTCCAGTGTGGCCGAGGCCATCTCAAAGCCTGATGGGATGGCAATTATTGGTGTTTTGATGAAGGTGAGCTACAGACACCTATACAGCTCAGCTAACCCTCCTGCTTAGCAATCAGACCTCAAAAGAACATTTGAGGACATTTGAAGTTATCTCTTTGGAAATCTCCGATTTTACTTACAGCTAGAGAAACCTTTTCTTCATATGTTGTTGCCTTGTATCTCCGGTTTTTCCTCTTAATGAGACAAATTTTCAAGTAGGAGTGGAATAGGAAGTTGTCATGGCGAAAAAGGAATTTCTATTTTCCAGTTTTTCCAAATTCCCTTTTCTCCAAACTTCTTCTGACCTCATGGACTCGAGAGTGTATTAATTTAATATTTCACCAAGAAAGAAAAATTAAGAGACTTTTCCCCAAGAAGTTCAATTGATTTTTTAAATGGTAGATGTTGCTTAAATCCTCCACCGAAGAGTCTTTGAAAAGTTATATAAGAAAGTCGTTGTAAAATTGAGTATGATTGGGTAATTAAATTACTTTTGGAATTATAGTAATTCACCTGACTTTTATTGAGCACTCAGAATATGACAAAATGTGCTAATTATAAGCAATAGAAAAGACCAAAATGAAGAGTTTGGCCTTTTATATCATAATTTCACTCAATTTCTAGATTTGTCTTGTACGGCTTTGAACATCTTGTCCATAATTAAAATCCAGCCAAGCTTTTCATTTGTTACTTTGCTTGTGGTTAACCTTATAAACAATGAGGGTACAAGGGCCCTCAAAAACGTACACCTAAAATTCTATCTCCCAGAACAGGGAGAAATTACCTTTACCTCTTTTCAGTTATTGTTGTTAATTTTAAAAACTTAAAATTTAGTTTAGTACTAATCTGTACTTAACACTTTTTTTTTTTAATCTCCAGGTTGGTCAGGCCAACCCAAAGCTGCAGAAAGTACTTGATGCCCTAAGTGCAGTTAAAACTAAGGTAAGTAAACTAAATATGTTAGTTTAATTCTAAGAACAGTAATACACAGAAATATGAAAATCATTTAATTACACATTTGAAGTGGGGAGTAGTTAGGCTGGTTATAAAAGCTACCAATCTGAAAATCAGTATATTATGCAGACATTGACTGTGTCTGAGAAACTCTCTGATTCAGGAATTTGTTTTGTTTTCATATGTTTTATTGATTTTGGCAAGAAGAGGCCTGTTCAAAGACAGGTTACTTAGTCATTAAAACTTGCTTGAAAAACTGTATCCAACTGAAGTGAGAATTTTTTCCACTTTATGAAGATACCTATATTTTTTGGAAATACAGAGATTTAAAAGTGTGGTATATTCTTTTGCGGTATCATTAGTACGCAATATTTGATAATCATGATATCCAAATAAACTAAAAAAAGAATTTTGTGAAATATTCAATCTTACCTTCACTGTTTTAATGGTAAATATTTAAACCAAAAGTCAGAGATTTGTCATTTTCTTTCACAGTGTGGAGGGCTGTTATTGCTATGTAAAGTAAGTTTGTCTTGTGTTGATTTGAGAAAAGATTGAACTTTAAATAAGTATACTATAAAATG
Source organism: Hystrix cristata (assembly GCA_004026905.1). NCBI lineage: Eukaryota > Metazoa > Chordata > Mammalia > Rodentia > Hystricidae > Hystrix > Hystrix cristata. The sequence continues at coordinate 170,958 of PVJO010000784.1, read as the reverse complement.
GCCCAACTCAAAAACATTTTTAAAAACAACATATGAAAAGAAAATAATTAGTGAAGCTATAAAAGCATAAAATGTGATGATTAAATACAATACAAAATGTTATCAATAAAATGAAAAGTTGTTTTTTGAAATCACCAACAAAAAAGGCATACTTTTGACATCAGTAGTAAAGGAAAAGTGGCACAGGTACAAAATACCATTATAAATAAAAATTTTAAAAACAAGATACAACTAAAGCTATAGAAGAAAAATTTTAACAATGAAACTATAACATTATAGCAGTAAATTTTAAGATTCAGGTAAAATGAGTGATCTTCTATGAAAACATGAGGAGGATTGACTCAAAATAGAGATAACCTAAATAGACCAAAAATCTAGAAATAAATTAAGAAGAAAATCAATGTGTCTATTAAAAGAAAACTCCAGGCCCACGACAATTTTATGGGAAAGTATTACTCAACCTTTAAGAAACAGTCATGTGAGTGTCACATAACTGCCCAGAGGCGAGTACATAGGAAATTTCTCTTAACTTTAATGAAATCTAATACCAAAAACACGTAAGAACTCCACAGAAAGAAAACTGTAGGCCAAGCTTTCTGAGGAATATAGCCAAAGGAAACCTTGGGGTTAATTAGAGCAAATCAACTTCAACAGTGTATTAAGAGTAATGTTTTTAGACTTGTAGAGCTCAGTCCATAAATATGAGGATGAGTCCGTAATAGAATATCTTAAGTAATTCACTATATTCATTAGAAATATAGTCGTTGTTTTTAGTAGAATATAATTCACAAAACTTAAGAAGAAAAATCGTATCATTAACTTGTTAAATTATTAAAAAGCATTTGAGAGAATTCAATACTCATTTTTGAAGGTAAAACAAAATAAAAGGAATGGAAACTTCTTCCATTTGATAAAAGATACTACCTGGAATCTTGGATTAAACATGAAAAACTTAATAGTAAAACCATTGAACCAATTCTATTTCAATCAAAAACAAGACCAGAGTTCCAGCTGTGACTATAACAATTAATTATAACTGAAGTCCTAAGCAATGCAATAAAGTAAGGAAAAAATATAGGTGTAGCTTAGGATAAAGACTGGAGAACAAAAGAAGGAAATATCATTGTGGGCAGATAATATAATAACTGATACCTAACCGGGAAATTCAAAAGAAACAGCGAAAAAGGCCAAGTGCATAAAAGATTACCATACAATAGTTGGTTCATTTTCTACATGTTATAATAACCAATCAGAAATAATGGGAAAATATGACTAAAATGTAACCAGTGAGCATATCAATAAGTATCCTTGTCACTAGAACAAAATCTAGCATCATTCCTAAAGAAATAAAATGCTTTATGTTAGATACGCATATTAAATAGGTTTTTGTGAATATAGATTATAAAAAAGAATTTTAACCTTTGTTTATCTTCAACCAAATGAAGAAAGAGAAAGATTACTTGGCCAAAATATCTGGCTTCTCTATTATTTGTGTTGTTTATATCCACAAACACACCAATCATGAAATAATATATAGTAGAAAAGTCAATTAAACCCTTAGCTAAAATTTCTAGACAGCGTAAGTTTTAGGGGATTTATTTTCTCTTCCCTTATATATTGATATAAATATTTTACGTCATGAAATAGTGCTATACATATGTGTGTATACTTTTCTTTATTTTCTCAGGGCAAACGAGCCCCATTCACAAATTTTGACCCCTCCATTCTCCTTCCCTCATCCCTGGATTACTGGACCTACGCTGGCTCTCTGACCCATCCTCCTCTTCATGAAAGTGTGACCTGGATCATCTGTAAGGAGAACATTAGTGTCAGCTCAGAACAGGTAGAGTATCAAAGGTGAAGGAGTGAGATTTGGGAGTGCAGTGCGAGAATGTCCCTTCAGTTGATAGAATCAACAGGGACTATTATTATCTCAGGCTTTTGAGAGTTTACTTCCAAATATAAAAGACTCATTTCTGGAAAAAGTGTAATATAATAACTGTTTAATTTTTATGCAGAAAATAAAAGCGTGGAGCCCAGCATGGTGACACACATGTGTGATCCCAGCACTCTGGGAGGCTTAGGCAGGAGGACTGCAAGTTCTAGCCCAGCCGGGGACACAATGCCTTAGAGAGAGCCTGTGTCAAAATTTAAAATTAAAAGCAGGGTGGGGTGGGGAGTGGAGATATAACCCAATTGAAGGCCTTGGGTTCAATCTGCAATACTGAAAAAAAAAGAAAAGAAGGAAAGAAGGAAAAGAAATGACAAGAAAAGAAAAACATGAGATTCATAACTCCCACTATTCTCCTTAATAAAGAAAAGCCTGAGCTTGTAGCTCTCAGCTGGTGTAACTTTATAGCTGGCATGCTTTTTATTCTTTCTTTAAGCTTAAATTTTTAAATATCCAACAAAATATCTCATTAGTTATTCTTTATGATAATGATTATCGTTGATTGAACATCTACTTTTATTAGGCATCATGTGCTCCATCAGCCAATTCTCATAACAAACACGCAGGGCAAACACCATGGCCCATGGCTGACATTTATTGAGTGCACACTGTATTTTGGCACATTTAATCTTTACAATAACCCAACAAAGTAAAAAGTGAGGCACCAAGCTGGTCATCACGTGCCCGAAGTACCCCAGATGAAAAGTGACAAAGATGGTATCCTAACCCAGTGACTCATTAATAATTTAAGCAAAACACTTATTTCAAAGGAACATGATGGATCCTTCCCATTGGTGAAGGCAGTGAAATCCTCAGCTCAGTTTTCTCACCATCAGTGCATTAATTACACTGGAAACACAGTCTTTTGTGTGACTTTAGTAGTTCCTGATTCTTTAAATATTGCATCCTTCCAGCTGGCACAGTTCCGCAGTCTTCTGTCAAATGCCGAAGGTGACAAAGCTGTCCCCATACAGCACAACAACCGACCTCCACAGCCTCTGAAGGGCAGAGTGGTGAGAGCCTCGTTCTGATGGGCCCAAGAAGGAGCTGTGTTAGGGCAGATTGTTTTTAATCATTTTGATCATTGTCAAATTTATTTCAGTACTAGCAACACAGCGTATCTGCACAGTTATTGTTGTATTAGAAAAACATTAAGTCTAGCTCTCAATCTATAAGCTTGCAAATATGGATCTATAAGCATAAATTTATGCTTAAATTCAACTTTATTTTGTGGAATTTTTTATAATCACAGCTAAGTGATCTGTATCTCTTTCATTCCTTTTAGCTGATTCAATAAAATAGTTTCATGTTTCTTGTCTACTGTGTATTCTATAAAAACCATTCAGTTCCTATTCCATTTACATTAAAAAATTAAATATCTTACTTGAAACAGAATTTTGCCTCAAGTATAATAACCTAAGAGCAACTTGAGCTGAAATGCCAAGAAAATTGTTTGTTTACTTTTAAAGACAAATATATAATATATATCACCTGAGCTTAATATTATTATGCTGGCCCAACATTGCTACCATTTGTGCTTTCTATTATAAAAATGGTATCTTTTATAGAGGAAGATGAAGCTTCTGAATACTGCTTCCACTTTTTCTCATCACATTATCAAGGCCAGTGCTGTTCTATGACTAATTAATTTGCATGCATCTGTACCTTAAATTTGCAAGAAAAATCATAATGGGATGGTTTATAAAAAATACTGAGGAAGTCATGTGGTTTAAAATCATAGAGAAACATCATTCAATTTTTGTGCACTTAATCTGAAGCCAGTTTTCTCTGAAGCCATACTTACATCCAGAGTTCTGCAATCCTCGGTCCGATATTTAGTCTAGTGATTTATTTTAGTTCTTTTACTTGAAAAATCACAATAGAGACTGAAGCTCATTCCAATGTTTTTCGGTTTATCTACAGTCACAGAATTAGTCCAAACTTCTCATAACTGTCATCAAGTTAGAAAGAAGGACCTAACACATTCTTCTTTGCTCTGAGGGAGCTCTTCTATGAACGTGGTATTTATTTTTGACATAACAACGATCCTCTTAGTTCACACAAATCATTTTGATTGGCTTTAAATTCTAGAGTTATCAGAGGCGCTCATAAGAAAAAAATAGACATTTCAGTTTAACTTGAGAAACATTTCTACAAAAGATGCTCAATACCTACATAATACTTGATATTTTCTGAGAGTAAGCAATTTAGAAATAATTTCACAGGAAGGATTTTTAAAAATATCTTGCTGACTCATACATATTTTAAGAAGGCCGAAATAGATTCCAGGATTCATAGATAAGTCTGGGAGTCTCATTATGGAAAGAGTAAATATGTGACAGGAGACATACGATGATCACCGAACTTCATCACTAAGCCGAACGCCAGGTGGGGAGCATGTTCCTCCTTCCTGCGTCTGCCAGAATTTCATCCAGTTGGTAAAACATGGCACATGTATTATAGGGGCTTTCTACCCTTCTGTGAAGTAGCCGATAAAAGCAGCTGTTGAGAGAAGATACGAATACTAGGCATTAGATCATCTGAGAATTCAACGTATACGTTTCGTTGGCTCATCCTCCTGTTGTATAGTCTCCTCTTCCGCTGATTTAGGTACGTAAAGGATTTGGACATCGTGCAAGGATTGTTTTTTCCATGACGTTTGTCAATGGACCGTCCTTGTGGCAAATGTGTTGGGCTTTTTAGTGCCCAGAATGACAAAGCCAGCTGATGAGGCCCAGGTGAGGCTCAAGGGTACGAGGGGTCCCACATCTTGCTGCTCTTCGGTCTTCTCTCCTCCTCAGACAGACTGTGCCGAACACTTACAGCAACCTTCAAGTCTGGTGAGCTCAAAATATTTTCTAAGTTGTTCATGTTTGTAAGTTTAAACAAACCAAAAAAAAAAAGTTAAAAGCATCAAATTCATCAAAAGGAGAATTACGCCAAAGAAAATAAAGAAAAAGAAATACCTTGAATTTCCTTACAGGATGCAAAAGAACACGTGTCTATTCCTTGTAACTCTAGTTACCCACAGCAGTGGTTCTTTACTATTCTGTGGTCACAGATACCTATGAATATGTGACTAAAGCTATGAAATTTCTCTCTCCCTCTCCTCTCCAAAACAAATTCCATAACTGATCCAACCAAAGTTTGCTCTGAATTTTAGAATACTTAAAAATATACCTTATTCATTTCTTTTCAGTCACAAGTCATTCTGGACCTCAGACCAAGATTCTTGCTCTAAGTCTAAACTATTAAAAAGGGGCTGTAAAGGACTCCGTGTCCTTCTTGATCTTTTTCCCTAACGTAACATGTATTTTTGCTTTTCCACCTTATTCTTTATAGATGTCGATTAGAGATAGACTGACCGTATCTTTCTGGTACAGTTCATGAATTATCTTTCTGTTTTTCCTCTTTCCAAATACTATTTTGAGTTGATATAAAGCTCTGTTTTAGAAGAGATATAAAAAGATAAAACAAAAGAAAATCCAAATACTAGTGAATTTTTTATTAGTGGGTAAAGTAACAAAAGGGTTAGAAAAGAGATTTTAAAAGGACATAAAACAAAAAGCTCAACTGAGGAGAATACCATCAGATGAATAATCAGCCAAAATCATTCTGAATAACATCAAAGTTGACTGTATCCAAGACCATGAAAGCATAAGGAAATACTTATTTTATGGGCATTATCTTCAAGATTACTCCAAATGCCTATTTATTCATTTGTTCTCTGTGACACACAGTACAGAGATTTCCTTATTACTAATAGATTTGTCTCTTTTCAAACTCAGTAGATGGACAAAGAGATAGATGGGAGGCAGGCACAGATATGAATGAATAAATAATTGCATTTACTTCAAGGCTGTTCTACTTTGACAAAACGGAACCGTAGAGATGGGTGCTTAACCTCTTATAAGAAGATACCTGGTTCTGTGTTCCTAGACTTACACGGACACATTTATAAAGGTAAGAGAAAAGGCATATAACAACAAATATTTTAGAAGTGGCGACAGTGTTCTTGTTTACAATTCTTGCTTTCATAGAGACATAACTCAGAAGGAGTAACTTAGAGAATAGAAGGGGAACTGGAAGGCAAAGGGATCTTCTTTGCAGACATCAGTTAGAATACTGAGAGTACAAGTTCACTCCCTGCAAGTTTCTCACCATGGCCTCTGGAATGCTAATCACGTTACCATGAGAAGGCAGAAAAAGCAGTTATGGCAGACAAGGATACAGTTAAGTGGTTGTATTTTTTACCTTCAAAAACTAGAGAATACACATTTTCTAAGTCATCAACAAATATTTCATTCACTTTTATATATGTTAAGCCATTTAAGTATGTTAGTTTCTATGATATTGCTAGTTGACCTGAACTGCCAGCGGGAACAAATGTAGGACAGAGCTGGTACTGTGCTAGAATAATATGTAGCTACTTAGAAAAAAGACAGAACATTATCTTACCCATATACCAAAACAAGTCAAGATGTATGCCATTTTTCAGTGAAATCATTAATATACTAGAAAATAGGTAAATATTTGAATAATATGAGGTTGGAGAGCTTTATTCTAAATACCAAAGGTTAAAAAAGGGAAATAACAGAATAATTGATTGAACTGTGAAATTTTAAAATATCTAGATCAAAACAGCAATAGTAAAAAAAAAAAAAAAGCTTTTCATGGTAACGAAAACAACTGAGAAAACTTTTTCAACATAAATGATATCTATAGGATTGATGTTCTTACTATATAAAAAGACTTTACAAGTTAACATAAAAGTTGAATTATCAAGAGAAAGTGGCAAAAAGACATAAAAAGGCAGTTCAGTAAGAAGAAATTCAAATGATCACATAAAAACTGCTCAATATTAGCAATCAAAGAAATGCAGATCAAAACAAAGTTCCATCGTTCTTTACATATAAAATTAGCAAAGATGTTAAAAATAATACACAGTCCCAACAATGATGCGAAGAAACAAAAAATGTCATACACTGCTGGGAAGAGGGTAAACTGGTACACTAGTAATGTAAAAAAATGTGTTTCAAAGAAATTCAAAAATCATGTAATGAAAACTATGGGTTCAATGCAAAAAAAGGAAGTTAAGTGGTATAAATTTAGACTGCTATAATGAGATTACCTTATCCATTACCCTGACTTCGAAAGCTATGTAAACTGTTTATTTTTACGATCTCCAAATTTGTATTTTCATTCAATTTGTATCCAAGAGTCTTAAATTACACATGGTCCCAACTGATGCCATCACTGAATTTGAAGTTAGTCCATGGCTGTAGTTTTTCAAGCATCGCATTTTCCATATCACTATGCTGCTCCTTCTTCTTTCATCAAGAGTAAAGAGCACTCATCTTAAACTTCCTATGTAACAAGTTACCTGTTACATTTTCTCTTTACAGAAATGATGATGCCCGCTGTAGGAAAAAAAAAACAAATTTTTCCTAGAAGCCACTCAAGATTCCTAGGAAAGGATCCTAGCTGGGCACTGGATGGAAAGCACATGAAATTCACTGGCTTGCAGGAGTGTAGGCTACAGCCTCCTGGAGCAGATGTACTTTGAAGGATCATTCTGAGCCAAATGGAAACTCAAAATGGGTTACCACTCCTATGAAGATGAAGGAGCAGAAGAAAGAAAAGTTTGGAGTAGGAGAAAAGGCAGGTGAATCTAAGTGAAGCTTAGAACGGGCACTTCTTGTGGAAGACATCTCCAGTTCTGCAGCCTGTACAGTGTTGTCCCTAAAATGTTACCGGTAGAACATTAACATGTCAATTGAGTAGCAAAAGCAGCCATTTCCTTCTACCCCCCATATTTGGGTAGCAAGTCAGAAAATTATCTTTATTTTGTAAATATTGGAGTAAATCATTAAGTCATGTCTAAGTAAATAGGTCCATACAAACTAGAAAATTAACCAAGTTCATCAGAAAACAAACTAAAAAAAAAATCTAAGCTTTCAGGTAGAACACAGGTTAAACAAAGGCATTTGTTAAATCCATAAAATCTGGAGCTCAGAAAGTTCTGTGGCTTAAATCACCAGAAAAAGGAACCAAAGTACCTGTAACACTGATTGCTCCCTTAGATATCTAAGATTCAATAAAAGTAAAGAGATGGGTTCTAGATAGAGGGATACTTTTGAACCGAAAGTTCTCTCAGGCATTTTTCTGTCTAAAGTTGAGGGAGGTTGTTTTGTTTTGTTTTATATTTTTGGACTTCTTCAATATACAAGATTGATCTGTAAACTTTAAATTATTCATTCTATTGTGAACAGTTTTCTTTTGTGCTGAAAAAAAAAATTAACAAAGATGCAATTTCCAGAGACTACAATCTTCAGTTAAGCCCTCTGTGCTTCATCAATGGCATCGTTTCTTATTAAATACCCTGTAAACCTGCACCTCTGCCAGTACGCTAGCAAACCCTATGAGATCAGTGACAGTGTCTACTGGTTTCCTTTCTACATGTCCAGTAACTTGTCCATCTGATACATGGTTAAGTATGCAATAAATTTTTTTAATAAATGAATGAATAGAATTTCCTGGTCAATAAGCTATAATCCACAGTTAATCTCAAACCTAAAATGAAAATCACCTGAAAAGTTCTTTTTTGAAGTACACTTTCCCAAATCTCCCTGATTCTCTCATTATATAGACATCAGGTGTGACCATTAATCCTGCGATGTCAACTTGATTGAATTAGGAAATGCCCAGCAGATCAGGAAAGCACGCTCTTGGGTGTGTGTGGGTTTGTCATGGAGGCATAACCTTGGGCACTATGCACAGTCCCTCGTCCATTCGTCTCTGGTACTGTCTTCCTGCCCAGCTTCCCCGCTGACATGAACTAAGCAGCTTTCCTCCACAAGTGTTTCTGCCATGTTGTTTCTGCCTTGGAACTAGCCAACCATGCACTAAATCTCCTAAATCAAAGAGCTAAATCAAACCTCCCCTCCTTTAAATTGTGGATGTTAGGTATTGTGTCTCAGTGATGGGAAAGATGACTAACACATGGGATGAATCAAGGTCTTCCTCGAAGATCCCCAAGAGATTTCGATGACCCATTATTGTGGGTGACTAAAAAGTGTGACATGTGGGTGTGGGTGTGTGTGGGGTGTGTGTGTGTGTGTGTGTGTGTGCAGTTTATTGCTCTTCATTGTCTTCCAGTTTTAAGTATGAGCTCTCTGATGCTCATAATATGTCTGCAGTCTACCTTTTCCTGGCAAGTCTTACATCTCCTTGTTTGCTGTTTGTACATTATGCCTCTCCCCATGAACCATTTTACTTTCTCTAGACATACCTTGTTCCTTACCTCTGCCCTTGTTCTTTATTATCTTCCCCTTTCCAGGGCTCCTCTGCTCTTGCTATTAAAATCCTAGCCATATTTTCATGATGATTTCAAATGGCTCCCCTTTAGGAAGGCTCCCTATGTCCCCACAGCTGGAGACAGGCCTTCCCTAGCATACAGCTCCCATAGCATATGACACGAGCATTTCTCAAACTCTTCCTTTTTATCTTGTTTCTTAATTCCAATGCCCTCCATCATCTCTGCTTTTAGTCTACCAACAAAACACAAGAAGAACAAATGAGAGGGAAAAATATCTAGACAGAAATGATTCATTTTATCACTCATCTTTGTACCTCCTGAGGAACACAAAGGGAATATAGTGGACACTCAGGGCATTTGATTTAACAAAGATGTAGTTATTCTCACTACAAAAAAGAATGTTAAGGGCTGGGGATTTAGCTCAGTGTTTAGAGTACTTGCCTTGCAAACACAAGGCGCTGAGTCCAATCCCCAGCACCAAAACAAACAAAAAAAGAATGTCACACTGTCTAAGAAAAACCAAGCACAATCACTATGACAGCTGATTTCTGTGCAGGAAAAAAATTCAAAGAGTAACTATTCTCATCAACTATACATTTGAAAAGTTATACTCTAATTCTATTCTCTATCATTCAAATACTTAGTGCATATTTTAATCTGTGGAAGCATCACATTAGTGTTTAGCAAACCAACAAAAGAATAAGGTGCTGATCCTATTAAAACTCTTACAAATTCCAATTTTATATTTCTTCAGTTTTTAACCATTTCCTCTGCATTTTCCACTTGGAAATGCAGCAGATGAAACTGAAATGAAGAGACCTTGTTGTAGAGGAGCTCACAATCCTATTGGGAGAGATCCATATAGGTAGCTGCCACTGAGACACAAAACCTGACACCCACCAATCAGAACCATGTACTTTAATACGACCCCTACTAAGAAGGCCAAGGAATAAGGGTTTAAATCCAACTTCCTATTGCTTCTTATCCAACCAAGTTTTTCTACAGGACACAAGCTACAAATTTGCCTGTCTTTCAGGACACATCCAACCTGCTCAACACGCTGGAACACAGCGCAAGTGTTTGGAATCTGCTGTTGCTTTTTCTTCTGGGATGAGCCACATATTAGAAAAACATATCTAACTCAGTGAAATGAAGAAAAGCCATCCTGGCACACAAAATAAAAGATGTAAAAGGAAAGGCGATGGGCAAAAACTAGTAGGCCCATACTACGAGATCGAACACAAGATAATGGTGTGTCCTGGAGGGTAGATGCACAGACACAAGTCCTAGAAATAAAACTGAAGTTGAGGAACCAGGAAATCAATTCCTAGATTTAAAAATAGATAAGAGAACATTATTGCCTACATCGCAGAGAATTTGGGTTATCAAGGGTGAACCTGGCACACGGAAGCTGGACAGAAGAAATTATTGGAACCAGAAGCCATGGTTAAGAGTCCCTATTTGTAAAGGTGGAGCTTCTTGGATTCGTGTATTTAAGGTCAAGATATGTTTTAAAGATCAGCAGAATTGAATCTGCATCAAGCTGTGGAGTTGGCCTAGCAATGCTGAGAAGACAGATTTGATATGTGTGAATAAAAAGGGATTTTAAAGAGATACAAGAACAACATAATCCCCCTGTCTGTGCCTGCTCAACTTTCAAGTTAAATTCAAGCTACATTTGTTACAAGTCTGCTGCTCCTAATCAGTTGCAAAAGGTTACATGAAGTCAAATACAGCAAAACAAAACAGAAGTTGTTTTAACTTAAACTTGATTTAGAAATGAATGAGTAAGCACTTCGAAAAACAAAGGGAACATTCTGTAAAGTTCCAGTCTATTTAGAAAATTCAGAAAGGATAGCAAATGTTTCCCACGGGGCAAAGTAGAGAAAGAATGTTAGCAAAAGTGACTGAAGAACAGTGTAGCACACACAGAAAATTTGTCAATGCATAGCATACATTGTAGCGCCGTTGTCTATGACTGGTAGACATGTGACATGAACTCGAATTCAAGGAAACAGCAGCCAGGAAGCAGTTCCTACTGGGAATGAATTCACCTGTGTAACTGTATAGACCAGCTTCCCTGAGAACTTAGTATAGGATCTCTTTGAAATCAATCTTTCCTCTGTAAAAATGTAGCTACTTTGCAAATCAAAGTATTGAATACTATGTCCAAATGAATCCAGTTAAGCAAAGGCATGTGATACTGTGGAAGGCACTGGAAAGGACACATTTCACTTCAGCAAACACTTATTAAACAACTCTAATGGTCCACATGCAGCTGCACGTCTAGACCCTCACTTCATCCCGCTTCCCTGTCATCATATCTGTGTCCCCTCTGCAGGAACAATGAGGCAGAGGTTGAGACAGACTCCACTATGTAGCCGAGGCTGGCCTTAAACCCCCTGCCTCAACCTCCTGGATACTGGGATCACAGGTGAATATCAGCTCTCCTGGCCCACTAATACACCTTTGTGAACAATATCTTTGCTCTCCTGGGAATAATCACCACCCTAATTAGAATATCTGCCTCTGCCCTTCTTCTAACTTTGCTTTATATCCAAAGGGCAATTTAATCAAATACTACCTCTGTAAAACAAAAACTGTTTAGTTTCTTCCTTGCATTAAGGAAAAACTCCAAGTTCCTTAAATTTGACTTTTACAACCACTGTGATTTGTCCCAGCTAAACCTGCCAGCTTCATCTCTCACCACTTCCTCAAGCAACTGTGTTCCGGTCATCCAGACATGGCTGCAGATCCTGAACAAGCTACACAACTTCATACCTCGGTGTCTCTGCACATTCTCAGCAGTGTGTTGCACACTGTGCTGTCTCTTTCGGGACTCAAGCAAATGTCCAACGCATCTGAAAATGCCCCTGGTCTCACAGGCAGTACTCATACAAACCCTTAGACCTAAGCAAGGAGGATCCCCGGCCTAGACCCAGCACTTCAGCGTGTCTCGTATATCATAAATAAACAAAAACAAATGTCCTGAAGAACATGTGTGAGCCTCTGTCTATCAGGATCTGGTGCTCAGCCTGGCACAGCACAGCTAGCCATCTGCTGTCATGACTGACATGCCTCAGATCCCGAGGAAATGCTTCTCCACAGCTCCAGCCCTGTGTCCTTGAAGCAAAAGGCAACTGAATGGCACAAAGGTTTGTGGATTGCAGCACCATGGAGATGGACCTGGCCGCATAGCATCAGGAGGTTTAAAAGCAGTAGGGTGATTAAACAGGAGAAAGCTCAAAGTAATCATTCTTGTCTGTCAGCATATGTGCAATCTGGGATTTGCATATATATCCTCACAAAACAAACTGTTATTCCCAGTAGAGAGAGAGCCAAGTATGCATGTGCTTATTTATGTACGTGCTCAAATTTATGGTCACAGCTACTCGTGTATTCACAGAAGCTACGCGTGGCAGCTGAGAAACAGTTTGCAATTTTAAATAATTCACATTACTCTTGAGTTTATATATGAATTGATCTAGATATATTATCTGGGATTCCTCAATCCGATTAGCAGCTAGATGGACACTGACTGCTAGACTAAGGATCACCTTAGTTTTTCAAAATTTTGTTTCATTTTGGTTTGGTTTTTGGGTCAGAGTTTTGCTCTACAGTTCAAGCTGGCCTTGAACTCACTATGTAGGCCAGGCCGGCCTCAAACTCACAGCAATCCCCTGCCTCAGCCTCCAGAGTACCAGGATTACAGGCGTGCCTCAACACACCTGGCAGTTTTTCAAAACTATTTAATGCAAGTCAACTAAATTTTCAAGGGGCTGATGATTTAGCTCAGTGGTTAGAGTGCTTGCCTTGTAAACACAAGGCCCTGAATTCAGTCCCCAGCACCAAAAAAAAGAAAAAAAAAAATAGTTTAGGTTGGAGATTTAGCTCAGTGGTTTGAGTGCTTGCCTATCAAGTGCAAGGCCCTGAGTTCAATCCCTGGCACCAAAAAAAAATTTTTTTTTGCCTCACAAGCAAAAAAAGGCCCTGAGTTTGATCCCCTGAGTTCAATCCCCAGCACCCAAAAAAAAAAAAAAAAAAAAAAAAAAAGTTAGAAATTTCAAAGTTTAAAAGTTTTAAAGTTTTAAGTTGTTTTATTTTATATTTTACATTTTTAATAGATCATATGAAAATAAATTTTAAAAAATAACTTAAATTTTGTTCATTTGCTTTAATTTCAGTTTGGTAAAAAAGGTTCAAATTTTATACTCTTTCAACACAACTATAGTCTTGACATTTAGGCCATTATTTTGAATAGGTTATAAATTACACGAAAATCTTTATTATTAAATCACAATTAGTCATTTTGCTAAAATTAAGGCCAGAAAATATGTGTGGAATAAATTAATTTCATCTATAAATTATGGTTTTTATGTTACTGCACACAGAAATAAAAGGGCAAGACACCTATGCCTTCCAAAGATACACAGACATGCCCATCAATATTTAAATCAATTGTTTTGGATATATGCCAATAATTAATAATGTAAAATCGATAGCTGTAGACATACTTTCAATTTTGTTATTACAAAAATAGCTGTACAGACCTTTATTTGGACATACAGAATGCAGGGCTGCATCTGCACCTGTTCCACAGCCCTCCCAGTGTGGAGGGAAAGGGCCGCCACTCAGCTCCATCCTGCTGTGGGTCCTCAGCCCACTGCACACATCTTCACAGGATGTGCAACGCCAGTTGTATTTATTTGTTCACAAATCTTTCTTTACTACTAAATGATGATCTTCTAAAAAGCAGAAATGTCTTCATCTTCATAACCCAAATACCTAGGATATTTCTTAACATGTGGTAGAAGTTAAATAAACTGGTTAAATTACTACATAAATAAAACAGTACCACATTGCCTAAAAGTGTGAATTCGTGGGTCTAAGTGCCCACATTGCAATCCTGTTTCCCATAGTGTCTCTTAATCTTGAATAGTTATCATAACCTCTCAGCCCTATGGTTTCCACATCTGTAAAATAGAAATAATGACACTGTCTATCTACCTCACATGGTTGTTCAAATTAAACTATTAAATAAAGGAATAAATTGATAATAATTGCAAAGACTTAGAACTATGGCTTCATGTTAAGTGGTAAATAAGAGTTTTTGCTTTTTTGTTGGTAATTTTTAAAATTTTATTTTAATGGTACATTTTAGATATACACAATGATAATATTCATCATAGGGAATTCGTACCTGATGTGATATATCTTTTTTTTTTTAAACCAAGAACATGTATTGGTACATTCTACATACAATGGTCACATTCATTACATTTATTCTGTACCTATACATGATGCATCTTGGTTCTCCCCCCTCTCCCCCGCCCCTCCCCTCTCCTCCCTCCCTCCCTATTTACAGCAGGTTCATTCATCATTTTCCGTATTTTCCCTTTCCCCTCTCACCTTTCTACTTTTCCCCTTCTTTCTTTCTAGCACTCCTCTCCTATCTTGCCGCTTCTTTATTCCCATTCCCCTCCTCTCCCTTCACCCCCTCCTCCCCTCCTTATTTACAAAAGATTTGTTTCCATTTTTTCCTTCTATTCTTTTTTTCTTGTCCTTCTGTTCCTTTCCGCCTCCCCCTTCCCTTGTTCCCCCTCCCATCTGAACAATTTCCATTTGGCTATTATCAAGAAATCAGCCAGTAACAATAACACCCTCACTGGAAGAAAGACAGCCTCTTTAATAAATGGTTCTGGAAAAACTGGCTCTCCACATGCCGAAGATTAAAACTAGACCCATATCTTTCCCTATGCACTAAGCTAAAATCAAAATGGATCAAAGATCTGAACATTAAAACAGAAACACTAAATCTGCTGGAAGATAGACTAGGTAGAACTCTTGAAGACATAGGTGTAGGCAATGACTATATGAACAAAACACCAATTGCCCAGGAAATATCACCAAAGACTCAACAACTGGGATCTCATCTTATTAAAAAGCTTTTGTACGGCAAAAGAAACCACCAACAGAGTGAAGAGACAACCCACAGAGTGGGAAAAATTTTTTGCCAGCTATTCCTCTGACAAACTAATATCTCGAATATATAAAGAATTCAAAAAAATCAAACCCCCCAAATGTAAAGACCCAATCCAAAAGTGGGCAACTGAAATGAATAGACACTTCTCAGATGAAGAAGTAGAAACAGCAGATAGACATATGAAAAAAATGTCCAACATCACATTCTCTGGTCATTCGAGAGATGCAAATTAAAACAACCCTGAGATTCCACCTCACTCTACTAAGAATGGCTATTGTCAACAAATCAGCCAATAACAAATGCTGGAGGGCTGTGGAGGAAAAGGAACCCTTCTCCACTGTTGGTGGGAGTGTAGACTGGTGCATCCACTGTGGAGATCAGTGTGGAGATCCCTCAAAAAAGTAGGATTGGAGGTTCCATTGGACCCAGCTATTCTCTTTCTTGGTATCTTCCCAAAAGAAAAGCATAATACCACAGCCATATGTGCATACCCATGTTTATAGTGGCACGGTTTGTAATAGCTAAATCTTATGAACAGCCTAATGTCTATCAATCGATGAATGGATAAAGAAGATGTGGGTTTTTTATGCAATGGAGTACTACTCTGCCATAAAGAACAATAAGCTTGAGACATTTCTAGGTATATGGATGCATCTTGAGATCATACTATCAAGTGAAATAAATCAGACACACATGTTTAAAATACCACATTGTTTTTGTGGTGTGAGAAACTGAAAGTGTAAATAAGGACTAAAACATATTATATTAGGAAAGGGAAGAAATCATTCAGATAAATATATGTTAAATAAACGCCTAAATGAAATCAGTTAACATTTGCTCAGATTCTACTAAAAAACCATATCTTATTTCATCATCAACACAATGCTATGAATTTTGGATAATTATAATCTTTATTTTACAGATGAGAAAATTAGTGCTTGGAGAGCTCTCTTGTCCAAGGACATACAGCTGAAGACTAAAGTCAACATGAGAATTTCAATTTTTGTAGTTGCCAAATCTGAATGCTTCGCTACCAAATAAACTTTCTTTCAAAATAAAATCACTTTTAAGACGTGTGTGTGTGTGTATATATGTCATGAAAATACAATTCTTTCTTAATGATAAATTTTATTTAATTTTTCTCAAACTATCATAATGTTCTAAAAAGTTCCAACAGAAAAAAAGTGCTTTGAAACCAAACAGCAAATAGCTGAACACACACTACACCAAAAAAGGTAATATACTCTGTTGCTTAATGTGCATAAGTACAATGAATGCAAATGCATGTTTCATTAATCCTTAGAAATACACCGTACTCCTAAGTGACCCTGGGCATTGAAGTATTTTATAAATACTATTACAGTTGTTCTACAGTATAAAGAGTATGTGAAAATTATGGATACCTGACTGAAGAAAAACGAAATTCTTTCAGGTCATTTTTGAAGCAGAGATAATGACATTAATACTCCTTTTTTCCCAGAACAAATTAGAACTACCCTATGAACACAGAGAAATATTACTAAATGACTTCCTAGGATTTAAGGATGTTGCCACCGTGTTTTTATGTTATCAAGTTTATAAACTTCTCATGAGATGTTCTCTACCCTCAAGGACTTTATAATGTACTAAGAAAATAAAACTCACAAGCATAGTTTCATAAAAGGTACCTGTAACATTGCTAGAAATGAGAGGAATTTGAGTTTATAGACCTTCAGATGTTGCATAACTCTACGTTTACCAAAGAGGGTTAAACTACAGAGTATAGTAAGAAAAATACACTAAGAAACAGAGCAAATGGCAGTGAGGGGTCAGTACATAAAAGAAGATAACAAGTCATTTGCTTTTTTTGAAGCAAGAACAATGTACGTATGCAAGTAGATTTGATCAAAATGACAATGTCATATTAGAAATGTTACAGATTTGTACTAAATCTATACAGTGATCATTTACAACAAGGAATATGAAGTGGGCCATTAGAATTGAAAGAAGGGTCGATGAAAAAGAGAAAGAGACCAAAACCATTTTTCCTGAAATGTAATATATTTTTCCTGCATTGAGTTATTACTTTCGTGTTCTTGGCACTCATTTTACACTGCTTATATATATTCACTATATATTTAAGAATTCATGTGCAGCACATAATACATGTAGATCATCTTACACCACAGAGGCACAAACAAATACATGACATTGTAAGGACAGGTATTAAAGGAAGAGAAAGAGAGAAAGCAATGGAGGCTCTCATATTACCCAGCTTCCCTGCACTCATCACACAATGGTGTTTAAGATTCCCATGAAGTTAGGGACCTTGCTTATCATTTCATTAGTATATTCCAACTGCTTTGTATACAGCAGTTACTGGTTGAGTATTTGTTCACTAATACAGACAATTCAGCTGTGGTAACTTGTTTTTGTTCTATGGGCAATGTGGAAGAAAAGCAGATTCATGAAAATATATGGAAAATGTCTGCCAGAATGACATAAGAGCAGCAAGGTTTACATAGACTGTGGTACTGGTTTTCCTTATAAACTTCTGAAATCTTTCATTTCCTAAACCTCATATATGGAACAAGTCCAACTAAAATACTATGACCAGAAAAGAAGTTACAGTATGGGTGTGAAGATGGGAGGAGAGGGCAGTTAGCAGCAAGATTAATTTGGACCTTTGGACCTCGTTTTCTTAAGTGTAAACTGATGATAGATTTTTTGGACTATTTTGAGGCACAATAATTTTTATAGAACACACTGAGGTACAGAGTCTACATGCAATGAGTGTTTGTTGAGCCTACTGCATAAAACTATTTTCTTTTAGAAGAGATATTTCTAGGAGAAAAGTAGAAATTTGTTTCTGGTTTAGATGAGAACGAGAGTACAGGAAACTGTAGGTATCATTTTAAAAGACCTCATCAGGGCTTATGGTGTAGCTCAATGGTAAAGTGCTTGCCTAACCATGTGTGAGGCCCTGAATTCAAATCTCAGGACTACAAACATATTTTATACTTTACTGGATTGAAGATATTCTTTTCTTACTCAAACTTCACCTGACTAAGTAAAGAAACTCTTTTTGGTACATAGTTTAAAATTTTAAACATCTTTTTTATAAATCTGTGACCTGTTGTTTTCAGATCTATTCTAATTCCCTTCAGGACCTTGTTAGCAGGAGCCCCTTGGATAAAGGGATTTATGAGTGGAACACCTGCTCAACCAGATTCTTTCAGAATATTTCAGAAGTACCTTTAAAAATTGAACAGGTCTGCATTTCACTCTGTGGCATAAGATTTTGAAAATGCATTATTATTTTGTTTAGAAATTTTAAATCAATGTTTACAGGTTAACTTAGGAATACTGATCTCAAACCACACCACTGTTCTTATTGACAGCATAAATAATGTTACGTCATCTGGTCCTGTGGGCCCCGTGATGCTTATAGACCATGAGAGCCAAGTACGTGATGTGTTGGTGTGTTTTAGTAACAAAGCAACTGAAAAATTAGACCCTGCTGAAATTAACTCTGAGCGAATGCCTTTGTAAGAGCTTCACACCACCAGCATTATTTGCTAACTTTTTAATGAGTAAGTCATCCATAAGAACAGATTTTGTTGGCAGAGTTAAATTCTTAACTGACAAAGATTTTAAAGCTGTTGCTCACCACACTGACCTCTGAATTTGGGGTTGGGGGGAGCACAGCATCTTGAATGTGCTGGTGACAAAACATTGCCCTGATGTACTAATACTCAGACTGAAAAAAAAGGGGGGCGGATATAGAACGCAAAGTACATCCCAACAAAGGGGACTGGCAGCCCTCCTCTTCTGTGACCAAACCAGGGAGATTTGCCGTTGCTTAACTATCTTCACTTCTCTCCCCCTCAGCATTTGCTGCCTCGTAGTAGTGTATCTTGCTGGCCTTCTCTAAGAACTTAGAACACTTCTTTAAGAAGACTCAGAATGTCACAGTGCCATTCTAAGTATGTGCAGACATGGAAGTATGATGTTGGGTATGTGCAAGGGAAGCAGCCTCCTTTGCAATCACAACTGTGAAGTTGTCACCACGGGGCCTTTCTGGGATGTGTGGGTAGAGAACACGGGGTTGTGTTACAGGTTCGCTGGATGAATATTACAAAACACAAATAATCCTAGAGAATGAATAAAAATCCTGTTACACAAAGTATGCATGCATCAAAACATCAGATGGTATCACATAAACACGTACACGTTTTTATCACTAAGATATATGTTACTATTTTTAAAACTTAAATATATTAGTAGCAAAAAAAAATCACCCCAATTCTATTGCTCAAAAACCACTATTAATATATTTTTGTATTTAAATTTCCAGATATATATATTTGTATAGATACTGCAAGGTTAAAGATACAGACACATAGCCAATGATGGAGCGCTAGAGCTACAAAAATACATTAAAAATAGATATTACAAACTAATAGTTAATTCTTTTATAATTTGCTTGTATTGTTTGTCAACAATTTATTAATATTCTTCCAAACCAATTTTAAAAAATCTACAAGTTTATTTTTAATATCTACAAGTTTATTTTTAATGACAAAATAGTATTCTAGTAAATGGGTGAGGCATCATTTAACCAATCCCTTACTTTTGGGCATTCACGTTGTCATCAATATTTTTTTGACAGGCAATTTTGTAGGGATTGTCTTGTACAAGACATACATAAATATTTGCCCTGTAGCTTGATTTTTTTTTTCTCAACATGAACTGTAAAAGGTGACTGAGTAGGTATATTTTCAAGTATTTCACGTATCATTCCTTTGAAAGTCGACTCTGCAGACACTGAGGTGTGCTCTTCCACGATGGCATCCCATTTGCTGTTGCTCAGGGCAGTTAACCCAGCATGATTCTAGCATTCTGACAAAGGGCCTCTCCTTAGGAAAAAGCAATATTAGGTTCTTTTCTTCCTTTTGTGAGAAACTCTAGTTTTCCTCAATCTCACAGACTTACAAATCCGCTGGGCCAATGTAATTCGTACGTAGCTCTGACCAAGTTCAGCACTGAAAGTGGGTCGGGAAGTGGGTTTCTCATCTGCAGAGGGTTTCCGGAGCTACCTCGCTGCACTCAGGAAAGAAAGAAGGCACGTAATCATCCTTGCTCAAACAGGATTTTCAGAATCCAAATTCATCTTCTTTTCTGCACTGAAGGTACCAGTTAGATAGAATGACCGTGAATCACGGCACTTCGAGTTGTTTATTTTCAGAGTGGCTCTGCTTTTCCTCCGGTGCCTTCCCATGAAGATGCCCATGTTTTCTTTACCTCACATCGCCTCTATAATCCTTTGTAAGCCACAGAACTCTTCTGTGCTGCTCTCTCGCTCTCTTTAAATAGCACACATATTTCCCTAGTGCACAAAATCCCTGCACCCGTAGTTTCCTCCCTGTGCCCGAGCCCCCTTCCTGCAAAAGGAACAAGCTCGAACATCCGCGAGCTGGGCGTAACTCGGGGAGCAGCAAAAAAACACCTAGAAATGGCTCACTGTGCACAAAACTGAGGGACACTGGAGGATGGAGAGGATCCAATTTCTATATCATAGAAAGATACCACAAGTATTTTCCACTCACCATAGTCAAAAATGTTTAACTGTTACAAGTTGGAAAGTTCGTTTACGTGAAATCACAATGAAAAACCGTAAGCACTGGCCCCTACCAAGATTTTATTTCCAAGGACGTGGGAAAATTGGAACCCTCATATGCCAGTGGCTGGAATGTAAAATAGCACAGTCACTGGGAAGAATAGGACGACCATATAAATTGACAATTCCACTTCTACATATATATATCCAAAGGATGGAAAGCAGCATTCACAGTAGCCAAAAGGTGGAAACAATCTCCATATCTAGTAACAGATGAATGGATGAACAAAACATGATATACCTGTAAATGTGACCATTCAACCACAAAAACTGTTGGGGTCCAGTGCATGCTACAACATAAATGAACCTTGAAAGTATTATGCCAAATAAACAAGCCAAATGCAAAAGGACAAAGATCCCATGACTGTACTTATATGAAATATATAAAATGGACAAACTGATAGAGACAGAAAGTAAATTAGAGGTTGCCAGGGCCCAGGGAAAGGAATTATTGCTTAATGGTTACAGAGTTTTTGTTTGGGGTGATGAAATGTTTTGGAAATGGATAATGGTGATGATTGCACAGAAATGCAAGTACAATTAAAGTCATGGAATTGTACATTTAAAATGGTTAAAATGGTTTCTCATATCAGAGAAACAATTCGATGTGTACTGATAAGTGTCTGATTTATTTCACTTAATAGTATGTTCTCAAGGAACATCCATTTACATACAAATGACTCTAGTTTATCCTTCTTTATGGTGGTGTAGTACTCCATTGTGTAGAAAAACCACATCTTCTTTAGCCATTCATCAGTTGTTGGGCATTTGGGTTGTTTCCAAGACTTAGCTATTACGAACTGTGCTGCTGTGAACATGGTTGTGCATATATCACTGTGATATGATGACTTTAATTCTTCTGGGACGATACCAAGCAGAGGAATACCTGGGTCAAACGGAACCTCTGAAGAAGGTTAAAAGAAAAGTAAGATGAAAGGGAAAAATATGGAAAAGTGTAAATAAACTTGTTGCAAATAGAGAGGGGTGGGTGAATGGAAGGGAGGAGAGGGGAAGAGGGGGGAAAGCCAAGATACATCATGTACAGGTACAAAATAACCATGTTGATTATGATCATTATGTATATAATGTACCAATACATGTTCTTGGTAAAAATAAAAAAAAATTAAAACAAAAAGACTTGGATAGCAAATAAATAAATAAATAAAATAAAAAGGTTAAAATGGCTAATTTTGTGTCATATACACTTGTCACAATTTTTAAAAATCAATAATGTAATATATGAAAGTCATTGAATTGTAACTTTGTATGAGTCAATTGTATAGTATGAGAATTACTATATCTCAATAAAGCTGGTTTTTAAATTTTATTTTTAAAAAATTTTCCAGTGGCCAGACATGGTGGCATATGCCTATAATCCCAGCAGTAGAGAGGCTGTGGCAGGAGGATCACCATGAGTTCGAGGCTAGTGTGGGCTACATAGTGAGTTCAAGGCCAGCCTGAAGAACCTAGTGAGACCCTGTCTCAAAGAAAATTCTCCATCCCTGCATCTAAATCATTATGCTTAGCCAAAAGGCACAGGAAAATTTGAAAGATATAAACTTTTAGAATTATATTTCAGCCATTATTTTCCTTTTTCCTACTTGTAGTTCCTAGTGGTAGAGAAAAACGCCTCACCTGCAGTGTGCAGTTAAGTATTTACAGACCTCCACACACCTGTATGTAGCAGCCCCTACTCAGGTTGTTTGAAAAAAACAGCAGCGGATGCTAATGCTGTCTGCTGGCACTCAGAGTCCTGCTAGGAAAACACTGGCGAGGAAACTAAACAGAAAATAGCTAATGGGGCCTGAGATAACTCTAGTTCTGGTTTTTTTCTAATATGTTTAAATGCAATTTAGGGAAAATCATATATATAATGTATTATTTATATATCAATTATATATATCAATTTTTACTTCATGGATATAAAACAAAACCAAATATTTAGAGGAAATTTTATTATGTTCTGTATTCAACAACATGTAATAAGAACGGGAAAGAGAATGGCCCAGACTCATGGGACAAACATCTGTTTCAAGGGCGACAGAAGAATCACTGGATGGTAATGATGTTGGGTTTTGAGTTCTTCCTCCTTCCCTTCTGGGATGAATCATTTAAAATCTTATCTTGAGCTTCTTTTAACTTCTTACCTGCAGTTTTTCTTTTGCAAAGCAGGAGAAATGCTAGTCAAGATCATTGTGAAAACCAAATGAAAGAGTATGTCAAGTGAACAGTAAACATTAATTCGCAGTAGTGAATTAGAAACCTGGAGTGGGAATCAGTTCTCGTTGTCAGATTTTGTATAGTCTTTTAGAGATTTCACCGGCAGAGGCTGAGGATTTTATTTTTCTTATTCTAGAAAAGCAGCAGAGTACTGATACAGGCCACAACATTGATAAAACTTAACAACATTATGCCAAATAAACAACCAAACACAAGAGGACAAATATTGTATGGCTGCACTGAGAAGAAACATCTAAAATAGACAAGTTCATCAACACAGAAAGTAGATTAGAGGTCACCAGAGGTTAATTCCCTGCAGCTAAACCACATTTCTGCATGGAAGCTGCCCATCAGTAGATACTCCTACAGAGAGCCACAGCAAACTAGTCATTGTACCCTGGTCCTAAATCAGACTCTAGTCTTCTCGTCAGGCATTTGTAATTATTATCACAATACATTCTTGCATACATTTCCTATTGCTTCCATAACAACTTCCCACAGACATAGTGGCTTAAAACAACACAAATTTATTATCACACATTCCCTAGGTCAGAATTCCTACAAGGTTCTTACTCTGCTGAATCAATTGTCAGCAGGGGTGGGTTTTGTTTTGATGGCTCTGGAATTACATTTGTTTCTCTGGCTTTGTCAGTTCTAAAGGCCATCAGCCTTCCTCACCTAATGGGCCACTTCTTCTATCTTCAAAGTGCCTTCAAAGTAACATCTCTCTGATGCTGCTTTGGTTACCACTTCCATTTCTCCAACCACAGCCAGGAAAGAATCACCTGGGATAATCTACCATCTCAAAATCTACACCTATTCACATCTGTGAAGCCTCTCCCACCATGGTAAGTCACATATGCACAGATTCTGGACATTAAGATGTAGATCTCTTTCAAAGTCATTACCACACTACCTACCACAATTTCAAACAGTTTAAAGACCTTTCTAAAAATGAGGATACACTACACCTTTATGCAACACCCATTCTGAGCACGTTTCTTGAGACCTCCACCCGCCTTCATTCCAAAAAGCTCTCTGATCTCAAACATAATACCTGGTCCTTATCACCCTTGGAATAACACATATTCTTTAATTACCAAGACAATATTTATCTTTTCTATTATTACCCAGGTCCATTTTTATAGACTCTTGCATCACAGATTAGCAGACTAAACTTCCGATGTGTTGATTACACTTCTCTGGAAAACGGTAACAAAATGCATCAGATTTTCTTAGAAGTTGTACTGAACTTCTGGAAAGTGGAGAGGGAGAGGAGGAGAGAGAACACATTAAAACAATTGAAATTAGTATACCCTAGAAGCACTGGTAATTGAGAGATACTGTTGCTTAAACTCTTTGGTTCATACTAAAATTCTTTATAAGCCTCTTCTGAGTCTCCATTCCATCCCACATCTGGTGGTTCTGCAGGTCCACAATTGGAGCCAATACCTGCTCCCATGTCCTCCTACAGCAGCTGCCATTTGTGTTTATGGCATCATCACAGCCACCCACCCTGCAGGGTGCATCATGATACAACCAATCCAACGTTGTATTACCTTTCATAATGTTAAAAATGCTCCCTCTCAAGCTATGGGCAAAACCATTACTAATATAGGAAAGAAAAGTCTCAAATGTCTTCAGGGCTCTATGCTATTTTAGATTATCAGCTCACATACAACACAGGGGTTCAGCAAGATCATTTGTTGGAAAGAATTTGGCTTCCAAAATTGGGCCCAGTTTATTGGGTTCGTTCTATTTTTTTCTTTTCTTTTTTTTTTTTATGATTGAACATCGCCTTGCATGGAGGCAAGAGCTGAACTCCCTGATGTCTTGATGTTTCTTGTAGTCTTTCGGTTCTGTCCATTTGGATGCTCCTCAGCGTACAGAATGATTACTATCTCTGCACAAGTCCTTTTATAGGAACCTCTGACCTTTACGAATGCCAGCTGACTGTCTCAGGTTGTCTCTTTTCACGTCACAGTCATTAATATCTGGTATTCCTTGTAACACTTGCACAAGCTAGAGGAAGGCGCTAACATTCACTCACCGCCAGTCCAGAAGATATGCAGATACCGGAGTCAAAGACTGCTACAGAATTCTCCTCCGATTCTCTTGCTGAAGTCCGTTTCGTGTTCTTGCTTTCCCAGAAGAGGCTGCGGCTGTTGGTGGAGCCTCACTGCTTCCTGCTGGAGCTGTGGATTCCTGGAGCCCTCGAGGGGCTCAGCAGGG
Source organism: Hystrix cristata (assembly GCA_004026905.1). NCBI lineage: Eukaryota > Metazoa > Chordata > Mammalia > Rodentia > Hystricidae > Hystrix > Hystrix cristata. The sequence continues at coordinate 145,595 of PVJO010000784.1, read as the reverse complement.
TTCTGGCAGCGAAGGAAGCAGCTCCTGTGTGTGCTCTTGGTGTCTCCACTTCCCTCCCTGGCAGTGCCAAGTGCTGTGACGGGGGGGGGGGGGCTGGTGCAGTAGCAAACGGCAAGCCTAAATCCCCAGCACATCCCACAGAAACACCCAGGATTTGTGCCCGTGCTGGTAGAGGGAAGAGGAATTACCCTTAAACGTGTCTTTGAATAGCACTAAGAAGAAATTAGACCTGCTTTGTATTTTTACCACTTACAGCCTTATAATGCCACTATCCACCCCAATTTCATGCAGGGAGAAAATATCCAAGTTTATGAATATTCTTCTATTTTATGAAATAAATAAATAAATAATTGTAATTCATACTGTACGGGTAGCTCCCTTCCAAGATTGTAAACCCTTTCTAGATCAGGAACGATGTCTTACTCATCTTTCATATCAGTGTCGCTCACAGTGCCCAACACATAGTAGGGACTCGGGGGCAGTTGAATAAATAAATAACAAATATTGTAAAATAACTGTCTAATTTTTATTAACTTAATCAGTGACTAGAACCTTTTAATAAATTAATACATTTCTCCTAAAATATTAAACAAGCATCTACTATGTGTCTGATATGATGTTAGTTCTATTAGCTGTGAACACGACCTGCAGTAAACCAGTAGAAAACAAATACAAGATACAGCAGAGCAGTACAGGTAAAGAAAGCTGTACCTCTGCCCAGTGGAGAGGGATGCTCAGAAAAGACTTCAGACAGAGGCTGCACTGGTTGGTGCCAGTCTTTGAAGCACAAAGAAAGAAAGAAAGGGAATTTCACAGAAGAAAAGAAGCATGAGCTAGAGGAAAGGTAGAAAGGGCAGGGCTGCCTTACAGAGTGGCAAGAACGTCTGCTCAGATCAGAGCCCACAGGGCTGGCCAGGGAGTGGCAGGAAGGAGTCCAGGATAGTGAGCACTAGCCCTTAACTGCAGGCCTGAGGTGTCTGGACTCCACTCTGCCAGCAATATCACCCTCTGCAAAGGTACATGGCCAGAGAGCAGCCCCAAGAGGTCTGCGTTTTTGAGATTATAACCATGATGGGGGCAGGGACTGAAGGCAAGAGACCTGGTCATGACAGCAAGGACCTCAGCCAGGGCAATGGGAATGAGAGTTTCCACTTCCAAAAAGCAGAAATAATTGTTGTGCTAGGTTCATTCATGGGATCTGCGTGTGAACGTGAAAGGTCAGAGTGTCCTATGACCTCTTTAGTCCAGTCCCTCCTGTATCCCATATAGACCCAAACTCAAGCCAGTTTTTCTGCACAAAAAGGCAAACACATGAATTTCACAGTTAAAATCCAGGTCGTCTTAAACACACATTTAACCTGTCCCTGTTTGCTACAGCCCTAAAGCTGGCATCTGTGTGACACACACTGAATATGTCTCCGCCCCATGACAAGAGAGATTAGCACCTTCAGAGCAGCGTGTGACATTCTTTAACCATTTGCCACTGCCCTGCCAGGGCGATGCCACCTGCAGGTGGGGAAATTATACAATTGCTCCTTGTCCTTTCCACAGAGCTTGCAGTAGAAATGCCAGCTGCAGGGTTTATGTCTTTGACTTAGAAAAGTAACTTCGTGCTTTTAGACAGAGAGCAGCCTTTACTCTTCATCCTATAAAAGTGCATTCTAGATCACTCAAATCTGGGATTCATAAGCACGGAGCTATACTCAGCCTATGTGGTTCCCCAGTTTCCTCTTGCATTAGCCAACTCGTACAAAGTAAAACAAATTACCAAAACTTTATAAAAGCAATATACACCAAAATTTCATTGTTTTAATTCATAAGACGTAAAAGAGTAAGTGTTATCTGTGTGAGGATGGAAATATGAGTGATTTTTTTCATCTTTGAAGCTGTAATATTTTAAGCAATTATCTGCAGGTATTAAATGCGCTGACAGTTCCCCAATAAAGCCTATGAATGAGCCCTATGAAATTCCGCCCTATTTAAATTTCACGGGCGAACACTACCTGTGACATGTGGATCCTGAGATTCCAGGAGTCCTGGGGTCTCTGGCCTTCTCCATGGTCCCGAATGACCCTCCATAGTCGACTCTTGAAGTTCTTCTGTCTTCACTGAGCTCCCATTGCCAGTTAAACTCATTCCTCACTAACTCTCTGGCCGCCTACTCGTGGCCCTACAGCAGGCTGAAATGCTGCACTGCCAACAGCTCTGCCACAGCTGACCTCCAGCTTGAAGCATAGTGCATAACCTGACTAATTAAGTTGATCAAATGTGCTAGTTTATGTTGCTAGTTTTTATGTTAGTTCATTTTTTGGTATTTTATTTTTTGTGTTTTGTGTTTGTTTTCTTAAAGCCTTTACTCTTGGGCTGTGGGTGAACAGTGTGGCCTCTGGCATTGTAAGTTGACAACTCTCCTTAACCTATTTATAAATATCCATGCCCTTTGGGCCTAAACTAACCATGGGATTTTAAAATAAAGAAACGCTCGAAAGGGAAAAATAATGTACAAAGCTGCTTGTAGCAATACGGTCTATTGCAATGAAAAAATTGAAATAACCTAAGTGTTCAACAACAGGTAAATTACAAATTGTGACAAAACTAAGGGTGTGTAAACTGTTTTTAACCATAGGATTATCTCTTCAATGAAACATTATGTGTACACTAAATGCATAAATCGATTGTAAGTATTTAATTTTTAAAGCAAGACTTTTGTAGATGAAGCAAGAGGGTGGGGAAGAAACTGAGCCCTGCCTGTGCTCCTGAGCCATCTCTGCCCTGGACAGTGGCCCCAGCACCCCTCTGAGGATGAGGAGGCCTTGTGGGACACAGGAGGAAACTGCGGTGACATCGTTTCTATGGGCACTAAAAATCAGTGCATAGCCATATAAGATGCTCCCAAGCCAGTGTTTATAAATGGATACTTCATGAGAAGACTGGAAGACGCGCATACCATACAAACATACAACTATAAAACACGTATAATGAACAAGATGGGAAAGAGGCTGGGTAGGTGAACATAGCTGGTCGTATGTTGTTTTAGAAACATAAACTTCTACTTGGTGGAAATGTATTTTTATCACGCCCTGTCAGAGCCCTAGTGCTTTAGGCAGTGGCCCGGCCTTCCTCAGGGTTGTCATCTGTAAAGTCTGAATGATGCCGTGTTGTGAGGTTGTTATGAGCCTCACATGAGTTGATTCCTATACAGCTACGTACTGTGCCTCACCAGATGTTAGCTGTTGCTGCCACTATGATCATTCCAGTACACTCGGGTGTGAAATTTTTGACATAAGGTATGGAAACGAAGGGGAAAAATTAGATTTAGCCAGTATCCTAGTTTATATCTAGAGGTTCCCCAAGAGCAGCATGTGATCTTAGGCGAGGTTTGTGGAAGGCGATTGAATCCTGGAAGGATACGGCTGACTTGCTGTTAGGAGGTGGGTTTGGATGGAAGACCCAGGTCACGGGGCCGTGGCCCGGAAGGTTCATCTCCTTTCCCGGCTCCTCCCTTCCCTCTCTGCCTCCTGGCCACCGTGATGTGAGCAGCTTCCCTCTGCCAGGCTCTTCCACCAGGCCTCCCTCCTCAGAGCCAGCCAACCAGGCACTGAAACCATGAGCCAGTATAAACCTCTGGTTCTGTAAGGTGTGGGTGCTGGGTATTTTGTCCTAGCAACAACAAATTGACTGAGACAGCCAGTATTTGCCTCCTCGCTTGTTTTGCTCAGCACTGTTATCACCTGTGCAGTAGTTCCCTGCAGGAAAAGCCAGTGTAGAGGGCGGCTCCACAGCTCCAACTCCACAGCAGTAGGACCTTGGGGGACAGCAAGACAGTGTGCCTCTAGACTCCTGCCTTTTCAATACTTGATGAAAAGTAGTTCTTCCCTTCCCCACCTCTTAGGCACCTGACCGGAATCCGCTCAGCAACGTGAAGCTCCATTCTTTTCAACATCTACTGATTACGGGAATTTTCACGTTAGTCTGTGTATTTTCACTTAACCTGGTGTCCTAGACACATAGAGATCAGTCACAGCTTTTAAAATAAGGCCTCAAAATGTAAGTACACCGATTTACCATTTAGTGGGAAGAAGATCTATATTAATATGATGTTTCCTGTCATTATAAACACAGGATCAGTAAGTGTTTCCCCCTTTACTGTTTTGGTTTTTTTTCCTTTTGTTGCTCATCCAGTTGGTAACATCCCCTCCCCGCCTTCTTTTTCAGGGCTCTAATTTCTGAAGTTGATTCCACTGCCTTGGCCCTAAATCAGAAGCCACAGCTCCTTGAACATAGTGTCGGTGTCTAGTTTTGTATGAGTTTCAATCAGTTAAAACAGCAGACCACGTTGACTTAATTGGTGTCTAAACGTCTTGATTAAAACCTTACAATTTATCTAAGGCTGACTCACCTTTAATATAGTATTTAAAGGAATCATTTGAGATTTACATTCTTAAAAGAATCTCCTATTCCTGTTTTAGAACCTTTCCCCCCTCTTTGACAAGTCCTAAATGTCAGTAGTGACACCTAGTGTCAGCTGATAAAAAGATACCTAGAATGACTAGACTGTTCTACTTGTGTCTCTCGTTAACAGATTCTCATTAAACAATAAATTAATATGTATTAAGTGTGCCAGGCACTGTGACAATTCCTCTATGTGCCTTGCCTTATAGAAGATGTACAACAAGTGTATTATATTGCTAGCATTATTATTTCCCTTTTAATATTAGAAAAGTTAGGCCTGGAGGCATTAAAAACATTGCCTGCACTCACAAGTCATTGGATTTCATCCTCTGTCCTTATGATTAGGAACAGTACTTCCTCCACAGGCCCTGGCTTTAACCTCAAATTTAAAATTATGCAAAAATAGTGCTCCTATTTACCTTCAAAGATGACTCAGTTATTGGTAAGTAAGGCCAGAAACCTCAAAGGCCTCTCAAAATGGCTCTCTTATGTAAAAAACCTGCGTTCCCTTGAATTCCAAACTGAGAAAATTCTAATCATGTTTCAATCAATTTTAATGAAATGTGTGTGTTTTGCTTTCTCTGATTCTAGTAATGGTCTTTCAGAAGTGGAGCTGCATATGTGGATGAAAGGGTCAATAGGGGATCTTAGGAGACAGCCAGACTGGGCAAGGAAATAGCCTGCTTTTAATGAGATCTCTGAGCCCTGAGGACAGAAATGTGACCTGGACCAGCAAAAAACCTGGGGCTGAATAAGGATGGAAGAAAACATCAAACAGACTTCTCATGCTGAATCTCAACAAGAATGAGGCCTGCCCAAGAGTAGGCAATGTGGTTAGAAGTAACACGTATGCCCCTTTCCAAGTAAGCCTTTGATAAGAAAGTCTTTAATAAACAGGTTTTCAGAATCCACTGACAGATTAAACTGCTTGAATGCATGTGATCTAATCCGATGTTCACAGACGAAACTGTCCCATTTGCAGAAAATCGGGAAAGTATTACACTTTCCAGGTCAAAAGTAAGCAGTATGAACGCCAGGAAATTTACAGTCGGACACTCTTCCTGCTAAGGCCTCTTCTCCTTGCACGTTTAGGAGAGGTAGCTAGCGGAAGGCTGGGCCTCTAAGCCGTGTACTGGGCATTCAGTGACCACTTCCTCGGCCTCCTCTTCCCTGGCAGCGGCAGAAGCAGCACCCAGTGGAAGCGGGGGGTACCCAGAGCAGCGAGTGGTACCCAGAGCAGGTGGCGGGCTGCTCCAGAGGGCATCGCAGCCAGGAGATACGTGGGGTGGGAGCGGAGAGAGGGAGGGAAGTGATAGGAAAACTGCAGGACACCAGGTGTGAGCAAGATTTGTGTTACTCAGGAGCACAAACGGAATATTTAGAAACAATGAGGGGAGGGAGTTTTTGGAACAAGCCAAAACCTGCCCTAGCAGACGGGAATGAAGTGACTGGCGGTGGTGCTCGTTCTCCCATTGGCCAGTCCTCGCCTCCGTACGCAAATCACCTTTTATGATCCGCCAGCGCCACCCGGTGGTTTTTGTGAGAAATAACTCAAACCATTTAGAGAAATACCCCTGTAAATTTTTCCTCCTAAACTTCAATTCCTGCTAAAATACTCTTTTTCTTTCATTACATATTCACTTTTTATTTCATGGCATATTCCCCATTTACTTCAGGAACGTCTTTCTCATCTTTCTCTCCATCCTCTCCTATGTTGCCCTTCTCTAAGTACGCTTCTGACACAAGCAGAGTGTCCAGAACGGAGTGACCGCCTGAGTGCTAGGAATGGCATGGATCATTCTGTGAGTCTTCACGCGAGCAAGACTTATACTTTTAAACGTTGAGTGAAAACTTTAAGGAGCATTTCAAAGTACTGAAGCACTAATGAAAATGGCGTATAAAACAATGTACGTGCATCCTCGCACTGACATCTTAAAAACTGCCATATCTGTTGACGTTTCTAAAGAAATTCTGCACACTCACTATAACGTTAAAGCTGGTATTTTTCATTCTATACTAGTTTTCCATAAAAGCACAAAACTAACTCAGAAAATTAGAGTATATTGTGAATCTGTATATTATTTCAAGTGAACATGAAAGAAATTTTGTCTCATGAAATGAATACTATTTATCGACATCTGTCAAACATTGTCTAAAAGCTAGACACTCTGATTAACATAACAACATTACCCAACTCTTTTCCTTAAGGGAGTTACATTGTAGTAAGAGAGGCAGGCAGACAGTACTTAAAAATAAATACTATTCTACTGGGTTAATTATAATGTTAAGTGCTATACAAAACAATGAAACAGGACAAGGGTAAAGGAAGTCGTGGGGCTGAGGAGCACTGCTGCACAGCTGGTGGTCAGGGAAAAGCCTGTTTTTTGTGGTGCCGGGGATCGAACTCAGGGCCTGTGTGCTTACAAGGCAAGCACTCTAATCACCGAGCTAAATCCCCAGCCCGGGAAAAGCCTGTTTGAAGAGGTGACATTCGAATGAACGAGGAGTGATTTGTGTGAGTATCTGGGGAAGAACATTCCAGGCAGAGCAGCTCGCATGGAAAGGCCTGAAAGACTCTGTTGGAGTATCAGGAAGCAGAGAGCAGAGAGTGGGGCAGCAGGAGAAAACAAGGACAGGAGCAGCAAGGGCATAAATCATGTAAAACTCTACACAGCCTTCAGATTTTGCTCAAAGCAGCACGCGGATTTCATTCGGAGTGGAAAGAAGTCACTGGGGCATAGAGCTCAAAAGAATACAAGCTCAGACCAACTTTTTAAGGGTCACCATGGCTGCCGTGTAATGAAGACTGTGCGGCAAAATTGGAGCAAGAAGACCGACTGAGAAACGTGTTCTCAGAACAGCATCCTCAGGCCTTGCTTGAGGATTCGATGTGGGTCTGAGCGAAAGAGGAGGGGTGACTGCGACCCAAACAGCTGGTGGTGCCCTTGACAGAGATGGACATCAGGGAGAGGGCAGTGTGCCGGGAAGAACGAGGGACAGAGAACAGCACGGAGAAACCTGTTTGGATGTAGCAGCAAGCAACCCCCAGAGCTCCGCGGCAGCTGGGAATGAGCTCTGAGTTCAGGGAAGGGTCGGTGCTGGAGACAGAAGTGCAGGTGTTATTTGTTTGTTTACGTGGCATTTAAAGCCACGGGGCTGGAAGAATGTCATCCAGATAGTGAGTGAAGCAAAGAGGGAAGGACAGACTGAAAAGCAATAGCTGGTGAGGAGGGAGGAAACCAGAAAATGTGTCTCAGGAGACAAGGGAAGAGACAGAAACATCTGTAGCTAGTAAATATTTAAATTCATGATTAAGGGAGTGCTGCATTTCTGATTCTGTGACAAACACCAAAGAAGAATAGAGGACGGAAAGGAGACAGTTTAGGGTTTTGACTAATGACTTTGCTGAGGAATATTTCATATGTAGGTTGAGCTACATGAAGTTACCACAGAACGAGACTGTGCAATTAAGTTTCACCAAGCCATCTGAAAGACTTGCTTACATAAACTGGCACATGTACAATAAACATTAACCAGCTACATAGGTACTGAATCAAGAATTAATCTGTTACCGAACACTCGCATATTCAGTATTAGCATACTGAAATAGGTAGCTCTGAGATTCTTATTTTGTTTTTAAAAGGATTAAAATGAACTATGTCCTCATAACATTTTAATGTCGCTCATTTTTAGGAAGGGTAAGCCTGCCGAATAGACAACAAGGAGTCTTAGACTAGAACGAAGCCCACCCTCATAATAAGGAAAACGGAGCTTTCGGCCTCCGTTCCTCCGCCATGTTGGCCGGGAAGACTTTAAGTGAAAGATTAATTGGGGCTCAGACTTCAAGCTCTGGAGAAACCCTACTGTTAGGTACACGACATGTGACAGACCCCTCAGGACTAGTGCTGCTACAGCACCATGCATCCCAGACACTTTGGGGGTTCACTATCTTAGTCACTTTTTTACCACTGGGACAAAATACCCAGCACCCACAATGTAAAGGAGAAGTTCATTTTGGCTCACATTTTCGCTCCGTGTTCGGTTGGCTGGCTCCAAGGCTGAGACACCATGGAGGAAGACTCTGGGCAGATGACAGCTGCTCGTCCTTCTGCAGTCGCGAACAGAGAAGGGAGGAGCTGGAGCGGGCGATAAACTCTTCCGGGTCACAGGCCCCATGACCCGCCTTCAACCAGGCCCCACCTCCTGACTGCGAGGTAGCTCTAGCCCCACCGCGGCCCAGTCACCTTCCAAAAGACCACCTCTGAATACAGGAGGCTTTGGGGGGCATTCTAGAGCTAAACCATGATTTACTAACTCTGAAAATTGCCTGAAAACGCCTTTATGCCCAGAAGACCACTACGTAGTCACGGAATGTGATTAATTTGACTCAGTTTCCACAGGCGGTGCTTCTCGTCTGTGTTCCAGCTGGCTGAGGAAAGACCTCTTCATCCGGTGTCAGAAGCTAAATTAAAAAAAAAAAAAGAAGAAGAAGCAGCAGCAGCTAAGTTTTCCTGAAAAACTTCCCATGGAAATAAAACTAGTTGAAATGATGAAACAGATTACAGTGAAAGAGTTCATTTTTTTAAGTGAAAGCACTGTTTCTCTTCTTGAAACCAGGAAGTAAATTTCACGGGCTATACTGAAACTTCGCACCAAAACACAGGAATAAGGAAAATGGGTTTAAAATTCAGTATATCAGCTAAATAGCTCCAGGAGTTTGGCTTTATAATATATACATTGTGGATAAGAGCAGAAATTTAAAAACTCTCCTTAAAGGGCAAAGCGGCCTTCAGATTTGAAAACCTTATCTTAGTGAATGTATTAACACGTCCAAAGAAAGGGTGTGCCGACCAGGAAAAGGGTGGATTTGTCAAGGAAAAAAATAGGAAAATGAAAACTACAGAAATTCATATTTTTATAGATTTTTATTAGAATTTATACAAAATTACACAAACTTACAGGCCATTACACAAGCTTACAGACCACAAAACATTGTGCTTTTTGCTTATGACAGTGAGCAATGTAACCAACCACATAAATGCAGCATTAAGTTCCAACTACATAAAGTTACTGTAGTATCTAGTGTATGTGTCCTTGTTTTATGTTTGGGTTATTAGGTTCTTGTTTTTAAAATATCATTATTCCTCTGAATTCCCAGAAATTCATATTGATAGTTTATCCAAATCTGACCCAGTGTTCAGAAAATATTAGCTAATGAACCAAGCATTTTAATCCTCTTGGAAAAATAACCTGTGTTTTGGAGATAATTCTCAGAGGTACAGTCAACAAAATTCTGTTCTGGAGCAAAGTTTTGAAAAGCAGAATGCTTGGAACAGAAGAAGTAGCAATTTGTCAAGAGCAAACATAAGTGGGGAATTTCTTTTGGCAGAAGACAGAAAGTTGTTGGGCCAGGGCCTAAAAGCAACTACACAAATAGTTTGGATGTGAATTCAAGGAACTACCTCAAATCTAGAGAAGGTTGTGTTGTCCCTTCCACAACTAAATCGAAAATAATGCACATTTTTTGGCCCTACACTCGATGTTGGGAACTAAATGACAAAAAAAACAGGTAACAGCGAAAGTGAGGAAAAGCCATTAAGGAAAAGTGAACCTGAAGGACTTAGAATGGGGGATTCATCCTGCCTGACAGTGTAGACTATGTAAGTACAATTTACCTTTTGAAATGTGGGTAATATATAAGCATATATAAATTATATAGTTTTGTTACAGCATAAGACAATCTGTTCAGCAGAAATGAGCGCAGATCTTAGAGGAGTGGAGTGCTGGGAATGGGTCGGAACATTGAATCAAGGCTTCTAGGGGTCCTCGCGAAGCTTTTCTGTCTTTGAATCCTTTCCACCCTTCAAAGTTCTTAACAATCAAACAGCTTTTGTTGGTGTTATATCTATTCATATTTACTACATTAGAATTAAAACTGAGAAATAGCAAAATATTTATTAATTCATTTACAGATAAACTAAATAATTTGTATAATAAATTAGCATAAATAAAACATTTTGTGAAAACAACAGTATTTTACAAAACAAAAAAATGTAATAGGAAAAGTGGCATTTACATTTTTTGTAAATCCTGGAACGTCTGACTAAGCAAAAGACCGTTGGATTCATGTAGCTCCTTCTATCTTCAGTCAGTTGTGACAGGCTGCTTGTTGGAGCCACTTAAAAAAAAAAAAAATCCAGCCACACATATATCCAGCCAGAAAATGAAGGAATAAATTAATATTTTTCAGATCATTGTGTATGTTCTTTTTTGGTACACACGGCAAGTGCTAGTTTCTTTTGGGGAGAGGGAGTAGCTGGGGATCAAACTCAGGGCCTTGTGCTTGCTAGACAAGTGCTGTACCACTGAGCTAAATCCCCAGCCCTAGTTTCTTAAAAGTTAGTTACATATTAATAAACTGTATAAATAAACTTTTGATATTGCTTCATTGAACTATATTGGTCTATGTTGAATTTTGAATAAATTTTATCTGTGCATGATTTTATCACATCGTGCACTGTTCATTTATAAAATATTGCTTCTCCGATTTACGCGTGTTTTCAAAATATATGTAAATTCAGTTCATTATAAAATATCAAAAGAAATCATCCTTGTTAAAATTCTCACTGGTCTTATCAGAGTATCTTTAAGCATTAAAGAGAAACTGGCAAACTCATGCAGACAGATATGAGTTTTCAAAAATTCTAAGTTTCTCTTGAAAGTTCCCATGTTATCACTACTAACAAATACTCTTAGTTGTTTGTCAACTTCATTTTGTTCATTTTGGAGAAAATACTTGCCAATTACCCAAGTCTGAGCATCCTTAGTTTGTCAGTTCCTCTGTCAAAAACGATTCTCTATAGGTAAATGGATGTACCTTGAGAACATACTCTTAAGCGAAATAAATCAGACACTCATGAGTAACATTGAATTGTTTCTCCGAGCTGAGTAACCATAAGGGTAAATAAGGACAAAGAGGCGTAATAGATATTATATAAAAGGAAGGTTATATTCAAAAGAGAGGAGAATAGAAAGGGGGAAGGGAGAAAAGAAAGAAAGGAAAAAGGAAAGAAAGAGGAAAGGGAAAAAATATGGGAAAATATAAATAAACCTGCTGTAAATAGAGAAGGGGGAACAGAAGGGAGGGGTGGGGAAAAGGGGGGAAATCCAAGATACATCATGTACAGGTACAAAATAACCATGATTAATGTGAACATTATGTATACAATGTACCAATACGTGCTCTTGCTAAAAAAAAATTTTAAAAATAAAAACAGAAAAATGATGCTCCGCACTGGGGATTTAGCTCAGTGGTTAGAGTGCTCATCTTGCAAGCACAAGGCCCTGATTTTGATCCCCAGCAAAAAAAAAAAAAAAAAAAAAACGATGCTCCATTAAAAAAGTGGTTAATTCAGTTTGCAGCACATTTCATAAGGGCTTTCCCTGAAGGAAACCATCGCACAATCGTGTGGAGCAGAAGTTCTCCATGTAGGCATCACACTTTGTTACACTGAACACTAAAAGAATGTGTGCTCTGGGGTTCAGATTTAGTAAAATTAATTTTTATTTTAGAACAAGAACATTCTTAAGAGAACCAGGCATTTAAAAACTGATTGCATGGTGGTGAAGAAAATGACTAGTAGTATTTTTTTCACTGCCACAGCCTTGATTTGTACTAAGAAACTAGCAGTTTTAACCATCATCACTTTTGAGGCAGAAGTACTGAAACATGACAAGGCAAATAATATCTTAGTCCCGTTATAAAGTAGTGTCAATCTCACTGACCCCTTGAAAGTCATAAAGACCCCCCACAGGCCTTGGAAACGTCCTTGATTACCCAAATGATGGCAGTAGAAGGTTTTACTCAGAGTGGTGGGCCTCGGCCAGAACCAGGATAGTTTTGAGACTATCCAGGAAAGAAAATGTGCCTATTTTGTCACAATGCAATCTACAAAACTTCATTTCCATTTATCTTGAAGTAATTTCACAATTGCTAACCTATCATTTCTCTAAGGAACGAATTGCTTGTGTTTTTAGGTAAATAATCTATGGGCACTTATTTTGTTGTGTTAATTTTACATGTAATCAAAACACCTGCTGACTCATGTGGTCATTCATTAGCGCTGTCAACAAATATGTCTTGAATCACCTGTAAGGACAAAGCACTGTGAACAGCAGTATAACCAATACGTGATGTTTTTGGACAAGAGCTAAGGCCTAGAAAGTTGACTATGAAATCGAACATACACATCACTGCCTCCTTGGCACTTAAGAGAGGCCACCAAAAGACAGATCTCAAGTTTGGAATCCAGAGTCTACATCTAAGCCCCCTCCTGGAACGCCAATTTAACTGGGCTCGGTCCTGCTGAAAACCAGTTCCAGGTTTGGTACCTGAGTGTGACAATCCCTAACCTGCCTCATCTCAGGTTAGCACTGCCTCAAAGTTATTAGCAGATTTAAAAAAAAAAAACTTACACGCTTATTAAGAAGTGGACTCTATCTTTGTATTAAGAAACTTCATTTCTCTTAGATAGATGACAGTTATGGTCTAAGTTAAGAGTTTTATTCTTTTCAGGCCTAGCCTCAGCCGTTCTTTCTGTTCTGAGTAGACATTTGTTGTTTTCACCACCCACAATCCCTCTCTTCTTCAAATACTAGCCCCCCATTTTCCTCTACTGCAGTCACCCCTTTTCCACTCTTAGGCTGACAGTTTGGAAAGCACTGGACTCCACCTCTTCCCAGAGGCAATGCTCCTCCATCAGCCGTGAGGCCGTGGTTAGGACAGGGCAGCTGATGCAGTCTAGGCCAATGCGAACTCAAGCCAGACATATTTTGAAGTCTGTGGATGCCTTTTGGCACTGGTGTGGCTTACAGAGGTGACATAGGTATGGAGGTATGAGCATCCATCGTGACAACACAGCAGGAAAGCCTGACTGTGAATGGAGCCCAGAAAGGCAGAGTCAGCCACTGACACTGAGGCATGATCCTGGCCACTGGACTTGCCATGATGAAAGCCAGATTTACTTCTGGATTTTTCAATTGTGTGAATCAACAAATTCCATTTACTTTAGCTATTTTGAAATGGAATTTTTTTATGACATATCTAGCTGCCCCCCCAAAGCCTCATGCAGTCATAGGTGGGGCTTTTTCAGAGGCGGCTGAATCTAGAGTGTGTGATGCTGGGATTCATGGTGCAATGCTAGGATCAAGGGCACTAGGATTAAGGGTGTGAGTGCTACCTCTCCTAAGTAGCCTGGATAAAATATAAGGGACAGAAAGAGCTGTGGTCGTCCCTTATAGCTCCTGCCTTCTGCCTGCCATGAACTGTTTCTCCTTTGTAATGCCCCTCTGCCACACCACCCTGCCTTGGAGTCAGCTGATTGTGGCCGAAACCTCTATAAACTGTGAGCTAAATAAACCTTTGCTCCTTTAACTTTGAGTGTCAAGTATTTTGTCTCAGCAATGAGAAGAGTAAGTAAGACAAATTTCTATCATTCTCAAACAAAAGTGTCTTCATTGACATCTCTTTACTCCTAAGCACCTGGTACAAAAGCATGTGGGGAAAAAAAGAACTCGATTTCCAAACATACCACGTGAAATATACATGGCTCTGTTAGTTTCTCCAGAATTTTCTCTATCTTCTCCATAGCACTCTATAGGTACTTCAAATTAATCTACTTAATATCTTATATTGATGAAGTTTGTTTTTACTCTTGCCTTGAAAGATTTCAGCTGTTTAAGAGCAGGACTCACTTCTTAATCATTTGTAGGTCTGTACCTAGCACATTTGGTATGTAACAAGTCCAATAAATGGTGGTCAAATTAAATTCCCAGAATGGAAGAGAAATACAACCATGGTCCTTCATCTCTGGAGATTTCTGATCCGGCCTCATAACCATTTCCTTGACCTACATAGTGGAGGTCCCCTACCCTGGGGCCTTGGCTGACCTTCGTCCCACTTGTCTTTAGATCCATTGCTGGACTTTTACATGAATCCATTCTATATGGCAAAGCGGATGAACTCACATCTTTCTGTGTTGTCTGGAGTTCCAAGAATGGGTACCACGAGTTGAAGAACTTCCTGTCTCTGCCTCAAGCAGGGTTTCAGATAATAGCTGGGCTTTTCCAAAAGTACCTGGATCCTGCTAGAATCGGGCTTTCATTTCAACGTCAGTTGTGTGTCCTTGGCCCCCGGGTTCCAGGAAAACTGCTTCCCCCTAAGGAAGAGAGGCGTTTCCTGCTCTTGCTAATCTCTGGGTTGTCTCCCTGTCCTCTCTGCTAGGTTTTTCAGCGTTTTTCACATCTTACGTCATGTAATTCCAAACATTTACATCTTTCGTTTGAAATTCTATTGGCTTATGTCTTCCTGTGGGAACCCGATGCCTTGCCATTTCTATTTTAATACAGTCACATTTAATTATACATTTGCATCTGGGGCCTTCAGAGAGGCTCCCTGTGCTTCCATCTCCTTCCAGCACGAGCCGATCGCGGATGGCTAGAATCACCTCCCACGGGAGTTATTTCCAGAAGTCCTTGTTAAAACACAAAACCTTCGTGTGACAGTTTTGCTAAATCATACCTTCCAGAAAGAATTTAAGGCTTAGTTATTGTTCATCTGATTTACTGAGACATAAACTTGCAGTTTCTACAACTCTCACTGTGTGAGCACAGCTAAAATGCATTGACCAGCCTCCTCAGCCAGGAGGGGCTCTCACTGAAAGCAAACTCACTGGAAAGAAGGACATTTAATGGATCTACTCTCTTCTCCTGGGTGACATACTCTGGTGGGAGCAATTTAGAGAGGAAACAGTGAGGGGCTTCTCACAGGTGGACTTCTCTCAGTCCACCTCAGTGAAGGGGAATTCCTAATCATCGTAATTCCTCTCAGGAAACCAAAGGTGAGTTTCTAGCCACACCAGAAAAATATCCAATTAATTCAACCCAATAAAAGTGTTTTATCTTCACCAACATTGAGTATTTTCTATGCATCCATTATGGTGCACGGTGTCAGGATACAGGTAAGCATCTAGGAAAAATTGTAAACTGGTTCAAGTTTATCTTGGTTATCTAAACACCCAGATTATTGACTGTGCTGTGTCATGTTAACATTCCTTCTGTCACAGTGTTTATTCCCCACCAAAACCTGTTGTGCAAATATCAATTACACTAACACATAAAGAATGGTGGCAACTTTAAAAATCATCCTCCAAGTGAAGTTTGCATTTTCAAGGGTATTGACCCCTTAACATACAGAATTTAATCTTTAGTGAAATGTGAACAAGTTGAGGTACTTATCCATGGTCAGGATGCCTCCCCAGCCTCTGAAAAAAGACTGCTATTCTTGGCCAGCATTCTTGTTTTTCCTTTGGTGCTGGGCATTGAACTCAGGGCTTTGTGCTTGCAAGGCAGGCACTCTAACCACTGAGCTAAATCCCCAGCCCCACCTTGGCCTACATTTCCTGCAGCCCCACTCAGAAAGCCCTAAAAGCCTTTTACAAAATTCTCCATATCCCGCCACCTATGATGTAATGTGTATAAGTAGAGCTACATTTCAGTAACCTTGTACTAGGAAGAAAAAGAACAGCTCAGCAAGTACTTTAAAATGCAATCTTGCTCTTCCCCTTCCTTTATTTGCTCTTTCCTTCCCATCCGTTCCTGAACAATTTGGTCCAAAATTCACTAGGTGGAGCTAAGCAAGGGGCACCGTGCGGTCACAGGGGACAAAGCAGCCAACACAGGCCATCAGAAGCCCGCTGAGAAGGGGGCATCTGTGCAGAGCAGGGTGGGAGACGAGAAGTGGTGAGGCACACTGGCTATGTATAGAAAAATGGGCCAGATAAGCAGACATTTGAGGATAAGCAGGTTTCTCACTGTTTGAAAAGTGAGTTACAAATATAGAAGTGAAAAAAACAAAGTAGCACGAATCCTGCAGTGCTCGATTGAAATTAGGGATGATACAAGTATAAAGTCATGTTTTAAAACAATATATAGACATTTATATATACACATACTTGTGTGCATGTGTGTGTATACACACATATGTACACAATGTGATCTCTGTTCCCTCAGAGGGTCTCAGAGCAGGAACACCCCAATAGTACTGAGCTTACCTAGTGCCCAGACCTTGGTTAAGTCAGTATTATCTTCCACTAAAAGAGACTAAGGCTTGTTGAGGAAATGGCTGATTGTAGGCCCGGGGAAGGAAAACTATCCAATTAACTAATGAGTCAGGAAAATCGTGTGGCTATCAGAAAGTAAAGAGGCGGAGACATAACAAAACGATATTGAAGCCAACTTAAATGTGCTCGTGTTGGCCACATCAAGAAAAATATTTGAGCATCAGAAAAAGTAAAATGACGATAACAGACTATAACCTATTAAGACAGATAAGAAACTCTAACTCCCTGGTGGGAGTAAATTAATAAATTGGAGGTTTACTGAGGAAGACGAGATTTACATTGTCTTAAAAGAATCCCCCCACTTGAATATTTGTTAATTACAAAGAATAAAAGAGTCTCTTTCAAATGAAGAAGCCTCGCAGACACCACTGTAAGGAAGTGATGGAAGTGGATAGTCTCTGTAATAGGTCAAGTCAAAACTGGCTCCCAATAGGGTGCGATGAGAAGAACACAGCGTCACTTCTGTGATATTCCTGCCAACAAGGCATACTCTGAACCTGAGAAAAAGAATACATTGAAGAAAAGCAAACTGAGAGATATTCTATAAAATAACTGGCCTACAACCTTCAAAACTGTACAGATTATGAAAACCAAGGAAAGACAGAGACCCAGTTCCTGACTGAAGGAAATATGACAAGAAAATGAACAAATTATTCTCCAATGAGTTGGGTGGTTATATTAGAGCAATGTGAATTTCATGATGGTCTCAGCTGTATTATGGTTATGTAGGAAAATGTATTTTTTTCTAGTTTTTAGGAAATGAATATACACTCAAGTGTGTGGGACGATGAGGAACCAGGATGGCAAACTTCCTTTAAATACTTCAGAGAGAGTTATTCACTTTTGAATGCTCCCAATTCGTCTAAAGTGGCTGTCCACCGTATCCCTCTTTCTCTCTCTCTCTCTTCCTTCCTCTCCCTCTCTCTCCCCTCCTCTCCCTCTCTCTCCCCACTTTCCTTACTTTCTAATAAATTGTCTTTTTTATTTAAAAAGATCACTTCAGAGAATTAAAACTTTTGTTGTACTGTGTTTGCAATGTTTCTGAGTTTGAGTTTTTTTTTAAAAATACTGTAGAAATGAAATCTAATTCTGGCATTGCATATACATGGTTGTGATACAGTTGAAAGTTTTTCCCATTTTTTTATTATGGTAGTGTCAAATTTAAATTATAATACAAAACTTTTAATAGACATAAATCCAACTTATGTTGTGGGAAAAGAAACAGATCTAGTACTTACAACACTTTTTGGGGGAGGTGGATGCTGGAAACACTAACTTTTTAAAAGGGAATAATGAGCTATTTTAAAACACACTTCAACCTTCTTCCTGTAAGAGATATACAAATAAGCAGACAATCTTAAAGGAAATCAGTGCTGTGTAGACCTTTTCAGTCTACTAATGTGCGATCTGTACCACAGAATCGATGCAATACTGCAGCAGAAACCATTAGTTCTAACATGGTAACTCTTACACAGAGTAGTATTTGGAATCCCATTCCACACACCCTCCTGGTACAGCAAGTTACAATCTCTGTGAAAACAGAATTCTTTCCCTGATTAGGGTACCTGGCAAAGTGTCTCTCCAAACTCAAGAAAGGGCTTCCCATTCAACACTGTGTTTTAAAATCACAAAAACTTCTACTAAGGCAAATGAGGTTTAATAAATATTCCTTTAAGAACAAAATCTAGGAAATAACATATTTTACTTGTGAGATTAACTTCTAGTGCATTTGATCTCAAGCAGAGAGATAATTACCACAGACAGAAAATACATTTGCTAAATATCCAATTCATCAAATATTTGCAGCATGTTAATCTTAGCCAAGGTGTCAGCTCTAATCTTCAGAAGCTGAGACTTGTCATTGTGACATATGTATAATACTCAGTTATTATATTAGAATAATACAGGAAAATTTCGATCATTAAATCTACATGCAAAGGAAAAAGAATCACAATCATGGAAGCCCAAGTAAACTGCCCCTGGAAGATGACAGTCTGGCAAGTATTCAAGTCTTAAATATGGTTATTAAGTTAATATCCAGTGTTGTCCCATAACAGAAAGGACAAAAGGAACACTGCCTCCTCCTCCTCCACCAAAACCAAACAAAAATAAACAAAAAGTAGGGTAAAATTCATATCAAGTGCTGTCTTATAAAAGTACTTACAAGACTGAGGAACATGTCTAAATGAGGAGAGGGGCTTTGCCACGGAAATGGGTCGAAGAGTTTACGAATGGATGTATATTTATATCAGACTTACTGTGTGTATTTTTTTCTCACATTAACAGAAACACGACCCACACAACACTGCCCCCGCTGTGCTGTCGACACTGTTATCAGGCCTGCGGAGAGCTCTGCCTGTTTGTGCTGTCTAAATTTGTTAATTTCAAAACATATTAATGCCATCAATAGGCAAACATTGCATCTTGTCAATTACCAGGCAATACATCATTAACTCTACTGAATGAATATGATATATGGCACAATTCGTTAAGTGTAACTAGCTATTTATAGCCTGAGGAATCCCTCACCACAACTGTATAGGTTATCTTTCATCTGTATAATCGACATATGGAGTAGCTATATCCCATCACAACCCCAATTCTCATATTGTGCACTTTATTAAAAGTATTCCAAGCTGGGCTGGTGGCCCAGGCCTGTAATTCCAGCACTCTACAAGTCTGAGACAGAAAGCTTCCAAGTTAGAGCTCAGCCTGGGCAACTTAGTGACTTACTGAGACCAGCTCAAATAAAAACTAAAAAGGCTGAGGATGTAGCTCTATGAAAAGACCCTGGATTCAATCCTTAGTACTATTAAAAAAAAAAAAAAAGTACAGTATCACAAAATGAGAGTCAGCAACACAATCATAGCAAAAATTCACTTTAAAAGGAAATACCTACTTTAGATGAATAGTAATAATATCAAAATATTAAGAATTGCTTGTTAGAGAAAGCACAATCCTATCATTCTGGAAATGAATTTTAAATTTTTCATCAAACATCATTGAGAGATACACCAAAGTCAGGCTAGAATTTTTAGGATATTCTGAGATTTCTGAGGCCAGTCATATTTTCACCAAGATTGAAGCAGATGTTTTCCATGTATTTTAACACAGAAAAGACAACATCTGGTGCTTGAATATCCATAAGTGCAAATCTGAGATAGATGAGCTAAGTTAGTTTAATTAAAGAGATCTGTTTTACTTCATGGTGCTGAAGCTGACAGTAAAATAGTACCCATAAATCAGAATTCCAGAAAAGCACTGTTACTAGCACTGTCTTGTTGCTGTCTCTCCAGTCACATCAGGGTGGTTCCCTGTTGACAACTGTTAATGGAATGAGGCTCTCACTTTACGGCCCTTCAGAGGCTGAGGTGGACGGTGATTGCTCAAAAGAAAAGCTGCTTTTTCTCCCTCGGCTGTACACAGGAGGCTGCGGAATTTGGCCAGCTGTTTAAAAACAGAGCAGAATTAGTTTCAGCATGGAAAGTCACATCAATACTAATGAATCACGTAGAAAAAGTTAAGATACTGTGAGAGTTTCCCCTATTCGAAATTAAAAATATTGGAAATTGTCTAGGCTATACCTTTTACATTGAAAGAATTCTTCTGCTAATTCTCTTCATTATACAAATACTTACTGTATTAAAATTAAATATATAAGCATTCTTTGTTCAAAAAGCAAAGTCACTAGAGGAAACAGCACTTAGAATGTGGCTTAAAGAGCACATATCTAGAAATCAGAGAATACTTTTACATGGATACACCTCACACACACACTCACACATCTGACATATTTTATTATAAAAGTGGGCGCAAATACACATGCTGTTCTAAACCTGATTTTTCCACTCTCTATATGTCCTAGGCATTTTTGCATGTCAGTAAGCAAAAACTTATGTGACTATTTTTACTTGCTGAAAGGCTCTATTATAAATATGTTGCTCTGTTTGGTATTCGTTTTGGTCTTTTGTTTTGTTTAGATGAGGACAAATTAGTAAATTATTACTGATGACAGCCTCTATCTTCTAAACTTATTTGTCACCTATTCTTAAAGTCAAGCAAATGTGGACTAAGAGACATCAACTAGGTTTCCATCATTATCATTTACCTGAGGTCCAGAATATTTCTTTTACAGTATTAACCACAATAGAAAGCAATGGGGAAGGAGGTTCTTCATCATAAATGGCAATCATTTGTAACTATGGCCTATGAAGATAGGATTATTCATCATAAATAAGCAACTCTGTATTTTCACAAGTGACATTTTGTAGTACCTTTTTAGACTCAAGACATGGAAAGGATGATACAATGGTTACAGCTTACTATTACTCATGCTTCACCAGACCATATCATTATGGCTAAAACCAGATGAAATTTAAGGGAGTCTCTGGTTAAGTCAAGTAATGGAGGTTAATAAAATCTGATTTCTGGAAAGACATCTAACGATCCACAGACCATGATAATCTAAACCAGTGTGGAGGGGCTGTGCCTGGTGGTTGTGCAGGATGCTGAGTTACACATTAGGGTGCCGGCCATGGATCTCATGAAGTACAGCTTGTCATTCCAGGTGATAGCACAGAAGACCTCAGCTTTGTTTTATTTTCCTTACACACACTCACACACAGAGGCTTCAACTCCTCTGGACATGGATCTTGGATCTCTACTTCTGTACCAACTAATCCTCATCAGTTTAGAACTGAATCTTACTTCAGATCATTTTCTGACCAGCTTGCTCATTTTGGTAAGTCTCTAAACCTGTCCTGATTATTCATCAAACCTCTTCTGCCTAAAACTCTCCCAATTACTTGACCCAGCTAGGTAAGCCTGATACTGCCGAGCCCTGCACAGATCTGCTTTTTTCGACTCCCACGTTCTCCTTGACTGGTCTCTGTCAGTCATATTTCCTCATGTAGGCACAGCCTCATTCAGGCTGAAAGTCTACCCCTCTGTCACTCGGGCTGACACAGAATCCACAGGCTCTTGGCAGGAGTGTCCACAGTTCAGTCTTGAGGCTGAGGTAGGTGGGACCAGTTTTGCTGGTTTCCTTGGCTCTAACTGAAATTCTAATTTCCTCGTGAAGTGACCCAGTAAGATAAAACATTTTTCCAAGGGTTCTGTGAAAAATCTTTTGTTATACTCGAGGTCTATCATCTTGAATAACATTCTGTTGCCTGTTAATATTGAGTAATAACAAAAATAAGCTCCAGGCACTGCATTAAGTACATTCTAAAATATCATTTCATCCCCCAAATTACCCTGTCAGTAATGTACTATTATCCCATTTGACACATGAGGATCTTGAAAGACAGATGGGAAGTTTCAATGAATAAATTCTGGAAAATAAGCCACGAATTAATGGCAAAAGCAAATTTCATTTCGATCTTTCTTTTTTCTCCATTTCCCCCTAGTTTCTTTGAATTGCTTTATATTGTAGAAACAGTGAAACATTCGAAAACAAAGAGCAGCATAATAAACCACCACAGATGTACCATCCAGCTTCACCACAGCACATGCCCAATTTCTCCACCCACATTCCTACCCATTCTCACGGTCTCCTTTCTTTCCCAATCCAGATCGCCTGGAAGCAAATTCTGAGCATTACGCATTTTAGTGTAAACATTTCAAAATATACAATACACCATAAAATACACAATAACATTTTTAACATTTTAGGCACCCAAGTAAATTTGTCAGCAGGGTTTCTGAACCTTAGACCACCTGATTCAATTAACCTTTCTAGATCTACATGTCACCTTCACAGGCAAGTGCCTCTCTGAGCCAGTTTTGTGCTCATGCGTATTGCGGCGTGATTCATAATAAAGATATGAAATCTCCCTAGGGGCCCACCAACAGATGACTGGATAAAGCTAATGTAGCATATATGCATGATGGAGCATTACTCAGCCATAAAAAGAACAAAATTGTGTCATTTGCAGGAAAATGATGGAACTGAAGATGATGTTAAGCAAAATAAGCCACTCAGAAAGACAAATACCACGTTTGTTTTCTAATCTGCAGAATCTAAAAAAAAAAAAAAGATGACACAAACGTAGAAGGAAGACTATTAGACAAGAGGAAGGGAGTGAAGGGAAGAGGGCATAAGGGAGGGTAATAGCAGGCATGGATATGATCAAAATATGTTACATGCATGTATGAAAATGCCACAATGGAACTCAGTATTTCGTAATACTAATATTCATTAATAAATATAGAAAAAAATTTTTAAAAACTTTGCAACTCAATAGAAGAAAAACAACCCAATTTTAAAAACAGGCAAGTGATTTGAATAAATACTTCACAAATGGAAATACACAGGGAATGTCTTTATAAAGAGAGTAGAATTAAAACCAAGTACTTTGCATGTTGAATTTAGCAGTTCAGTAAATCAATTCAGATGATGTAGAATAACCCAAAGAGACCTGGAAAGAGAAGTCAGGCTTCCAAAGAAAATTACAGATATATTATTAAAAGCATAAAATACCTGGTCACTAGCATGGCTAAATCATTATAAAACACCTGGTCACTAAATCAAGAATTTAGTACTCACTAAATGACGCTGAGGGAGAAAAACAGATTTGAATCAAGAAAAAGAAAATTTTAAAATCTAATTTTCCCCTTAGGTCAGAGACTAGGCAAGAAATAGTAATAGAAAATCCTAGAAAAAAATCTGGCACCATCTTTTGTGGGTTTAGTCTTTATCTAGTGACATTTAAAGATGAAACTAGAACATGAATAAAAATATTTCTCAGTGGCCTTAAACAAGGGCTGCCAAAACTGAGATTAAAAATTATCTTTTGTCCAGTAACTCTTTAAATCAGTAACATAAGACATTTTCATTTTCATTTAAAAAAAAGAGCCAGTTTTACTAATTTGCATGTTTTAAAATAAACATTTCATTATAGAACAATTTTAGACCTACAGTGATCAAGCAAGTGATTAGCATGCACAAAACCCTAGGTTTGATCGCTAGCACCGCAAACAAATTAACTAAAGAAAAATAACTGAGTAAATGTCTTCACAAGAGGGGCACAGGTGGCCACCCCACAGCCTCTCAGCAAACGTGTAAAAACTCCTCAGACAGCCCTACAAAAGTTCTGCCAACCAAAGCCAAAACACAACTTTTAAACAACATGACATCCACTCTCCTGAATTTTTAAGTGTGCAGTACGACATCTTCTTAAACTTAGCAGGTTCCTGAGGGTACTACACCTATTACTGTTCTCACAGTTCACTTAAAAATCTGTAGGAGAAGCAGTCTAGGGACTGAGATCAGAAAGAGAATGTCACCTTCTGTGGGTGGCCGCTCTCCTGATTTTCCTGTTTGTATCCCAGCCTGCTTCTATCTCAAACCAAATGAAAGAAAAGAAAAGCAAATGATTAGAGGTTTCAAAATGGTGTTTCACTCCCTGGGTTATCTTTATGCACATTACATTTCTAAGAAATGAGAAAGCGTCTGACCAAGCAGAGATAATGGGTCAATAAACATAGAAGGTTAAATAAGAAATCACAGAAAATAATCTAATCCAACTACCTACATGATTAATAAAGGAAAGCACAAGCTTTGTAACACAGCAGACATTGCACAAGGTTTTAAAAAATGATTTGAGAGCTGGGGGTGTAGCTCAGTAGTATAGCACTTGCCTAGCATGCATGAGGCCCCAGGTTCAATCCCTAGCACCATACACACACACACACACACACACACACACACACACACACACACACACATGATTCTGTTCAGTTTCCCCTGAGTGAATCAAAATCAGCCCGGAAGAAAAGACACACCTGTTGAGAGCTGATATTTATAGGCTGTTTTAAAACAATCCATGTGACGCTCTCAAGGAGAGGTGGCACTGTCTGTGAACCAGGGTATGTCCAATACTCCCAGGATGGGGGAAGCAGAGATAATGGGTCGAAATTTGTGAATCGAGTTTGTTTCCCCTGAGAAAACAGAAATTTCCACAAATTACAATGGGATAACATTACACAGAAAGAAAACCTACATCCAATGAGAGACAATGGAATTATTCAGTATCTTCCTTTAGTGAATTAAATATATCTGCCTTCATCTAAAAAATACAAAAGTGCCAGCCGTATCATGGATTCATTTAAAATGCACAAGATTCGTTTGTATATAGGTGATCTTTAAAATGTGTTACAATTGAAGATTTATTCTACAAAACTGCAATACCAGAAACTAATTTTGCATAATGTAAAACCCTTCATAATTATTAACAGATAAGTGAGGAATAAGTTACTTCTGTCTTTTTGGTCAATTCTGTTGCGAACTTGCTTCAAAACAGGCAGCATGTGCTACGTCTAAGATTTAAGTCTTTAAAGGAAGATAAGAAAATTCAGGAAGGAAGAAGGAAGATGTTAGTCAGTAGCAAATAATAACTTATTTCACCTTCTCTTTAATGGAATCCAAACTGTCAGTAATCTTTTGCAGCTGGAGATTGTGTTCTCCAATCTAAAGACATGACATTTTAAAAAAAAATGGTTATGGCAGCAAATCAAGTCTATAAAATTAATAAAATTCTCCATTTCTGTCCTATTTTTAAATTATTTTTAAAACCCAAGCCAGGACAGTACAGTGATTGTTCAGCAACAAAGGCTCTCTTCTACCTAATAACCTTATCATTCCAGAGGAATTCAAACAAGAAGATAATATTACAGAATTCCTGTAATGAACTTTCAGTTCGGTTCAAAACTAGTAGTAACAGCTTTAAAAAAATTTAAGCTTTATGAATACTCAAGACATAGGTTAACTTGAGAGAAACCTTCCTCAGGAAAAGAACAAAATACCTTCAATATCAAGCTAGAGGTGACATTCAAACCTTGGATTCAAATTGATTATGGTGGTATCAAAATATTAGATGAAAACATCTCTCACTTGCAACCTCAGATGATTTGAGGTCCCAAATCAAGGGGATACATGCTCATGAGCAAATGCATCATAAATATAAAGATATGAATTTTCATATATCTTTTCATCATCAGGGTGTTCTGAATCTACTTGAAGTTTTTATACTTTTCAGGATTAAAGTATATTCTCTGGCCCCATCTGGACCCTGCTGCCACCACTCAGGCTTGGTGGCCAGAAAGATCTTTCACTGTTCATGACACTCCCTGCCTCTGTCTCGTGCCTTGGCCCCGAGCCACAGTTCCATGATTGCAACATCACACGCGGAGAACAGGGCTTGGCAACACTGCACACCCCGCAAGGATGTGGTAGCAGGGGGAGTTGAGAGTGAGAGGCCCAACCTGTCCTCAGGTATGATGACAATACCGGTCTGTCCACATGCGAATATCAGAGGGAAATAAAGCAAAGTTTTTTATTTAGTTCGTATATTTGAACCAACATGCCATTGTGGTCAAATAAGTGCTTCAAAAATCATGAGCCTGAACTTTTCTCTGGACTCTGTCACTAAATACTGAAATGAGAGATCAGAAAGAGACTAAAATAAAGAATTTCCTTTCAGGATCTCAATTGTCATTTCGGCTGCTACTCCTCTTCTTGTTGATATTATTATTGCTCATTACATAAAAATTTTCAATGGACATTTAGAAGAATCATAAGATGATGTTCCTAAACTAGTATTTTTTAACATTTGCTTTAAAAGGAAAATACTAAATCTAGAACTAATTTACTGTTAAAAACCAGTTGCATGCATATGCCACGACTGAATCTCTTTATCTAACATGGCTCATTTAAAACAAAATCAGTAAATTCTCACCTGTAAAAATATTCCCAAGACAGCTAGTCCATCTGGCTCATGAGCTGCCTCAACAAAGCTGGGGTATTTGT
Organism: Hystrix cristata; assembly: GCA_004026905.1. Lineage (NCBI taxonomy): Eukaryota > Metazoa > Chordata > Mammalia > Rodentia > Hystricidae > Hystrix > Hystrix cristata. The sequence continues at coordinate 119,156 of PVJO010000784.1, read as the reverse complement.
CTGAATTCCAGTGCACAACATGGAGCTGAAAGGGAGGTACATAACACAGTTCAAATGTTTTACAAGCATCCCGTAAGACATAAATGCAAATAAAACATTGAGGTAGAGGTTCTGGTACAATACACAAATATGTGTAAAATACTCCTCACAAAATCCCTGGAAAGAATCCTATTTCCTTTTATCCAAAAACTAAAGGTCAAGTAGTGAAAGATGTTGGTCACGTACCCAGTTTGTGGAGTACTATTTACCCGGCCCTGAGCATTCTGCCCCGTCTCTCTAGCCTTAGCAAAGTCCAGCCAAGTGATGTGAGGAGCCTCTGTGCCTTCCGCGGATGGGCTCTAAGGGACCAGCCTTAGATCAGATCCCAGATGCCAGGAGAGTCCATTGAGGAAACCCCAGTTCTATGGGTGGGTGAAGTCAAGCGCCTACAGAGTAGAGACGGACAGAGTTTTGAGGGACAATCTTAACTGCCAACGACAGTGTGACTGCTCCTGGAAATGTCCAGCGAGATGTTTCTTGCTGCAGCTGAACACTTTTCATTGCTTGAAAATGCAAATTCTCCTTATTAAAAACTATATTAAGAAATATTCATGTTTTACTATTATTTTAATGACAAATGATAAGTATTTATATACATGGGGCACATGTGATGTTTTGATGCAGGTATAAAATGTAGAATAACGAAGCCAAGATAACTGACATATCCACCACCTCACTTACTTATATTTTTTATTCATTTACTGCCTTCTATAAATATGTTCAGATTGTCTGGTAAGGTTAAATTGTAGTAGGAAAAAAGAGACTGCGGGTCCAGGAACCAGGTGTCTGAGGATGACGAGATGGGCTGGGGCTCACCCGGGTGGGCAGGTAGGGGAGCAGAAGAGAAAGAGGAGGAGTTCCAGGGGCCAGCAACTCCCGACAAAAGACTTCTTTATTTCACAATTCTGCTGTCACGCAAGCAGCCTCATGCAAGACCCAAAGAGATCTGAACATTCTACCATGTAAATAATGCAGCATCACAAACATGCAAGGACTGCAGAGAAACAATAAAGCAGAAAACCACTTTTGGAGATTCTTCAGTCTTAGTTAAGAGAACAAAACTGAGAGAAGCCAAAGGGCAGCATGACACACCTACAAGATTTCACTCTGGTCGTAAATGCTGAAGGCCAGGCCTTGCCGTCCAAGGACCCGATGTGAGACATGGCTTTCAGATAAGAATGCCTGATGAATCATTTCGGTACCTCAGGAAGGGAACACTTATATGGGCCTTCATGCCCAAATTTCCCTTCTAGATGACTCTCAGACGGAACATTTATTATACTCAAATTAATATTTTTATCCCCTTATTCAAATATAACTTTGTACCTTATAGGTAATTAATATAAAGGGATTCTGGATAGATGAGAATTATCATAACCAGTCAACAATAAAACTATAAAGTATTGCACCATCCACCCACAATCAAATTGGCGTGAGATAGTTGGGGGAGGAAAGAAACCTGAAAATACTGGATGATGAAACAAGATCCATGTGGCTTATGTGAGACAGATGACAGTCCGCTGTCAGGAAGGACTGAGAGGGTGCTAAAGTTTGAAATGGCTCCACCTCAATACATCAGGTCACTTAGTAAAAAGTGATACCAAAGGGTCACAATAATAACTGATTGGAAAACTCATGTGTATAAAAAGAGAAATCTCTGTCTTCTATATATGACCATTTCTGCTGGCGAAAAGACAGTGACTATTTGAAATATGGTGGGAAACTAGAACAAAAAAAAAATCTTAATAAACAACAATGAAAATAATAACAACAGCATAAGTCCTCTTCTTTCCCTCGCTTAACTGACAGTAATACCTTCACAGAATTTAGCATTTACATTTCAATTAAAACTCCAACAAATGGCAAATTCACATTTTCTGGCTAACAATGACAGCAGTGATGATTTTGAGCTGAGAGACAAAGAAGGTATTGTAGTCACTCAAAAACTGGAAATAAAGCCAGGCATGGTGGTGCACGCCTGCAATCCCAGCACTCGGGAGGCAGAGCCAGGAGGATCACTGTGAGTTCGAGACCATCTTGGATACATAGTGAGCTCAAGGCCAGCCAGCCTGAGATCCTGTCTCAAAAGAGGAGGGGAAAAAAAAAAAGGAAATAAGATGCTTCTGTATTGGAAAATAATTACTAAATGACAGTATTATTCGACTTCATTGTTTATAATTGCATACTAGTGACATGTAAAATACACTGCCAAATATGATGCCAAAAATTTGCCAGGAATGTAGAAATGATAATTCCTCTATTAACTACATAGTTAGTAATGTCATTCTGTTAGCTTTCCACTTGAGCTGAGATAAGCAACTTATAAAGAGAACAGGCTTATTTGGTTCATGGTTTTGGCATTTCTGGTCCCTGGTTGCTTGGGTCCTTTGGGTCTGTGGTGAGGCAATAGATCATAGAGGAAGCATGTGATGGAGCAAAACTGCCTACCACACCACCAGGAAGCAAAACAGAGGAAGAAGATGGGACCAGTGCTCCTCTGTCCTCTTCAGGGGCATCCCCCAAAGACCTAAGGGCCTCCCACCAGCCCCTGCCCCTCAAAGGTTCCACCACCTCCCAATAACACAACACAGGGGACCAAGCATTTAATACATGGGTCTTTGGTTGACATTCAAAACCCAAACTATAGTGACTGTGGATAAACTGTAATCCTGTAAAGTTTCAAACGCAGAGTGGATTATTAGCCTAGTTTATGTAGATGCATAATTCTTGGGATAACATTTTTCATGCTTTCACGCTCTCTCTCTTTGTAATACCACAAAGTATTAGGCTCCAAATTAAATTATGTGATACAGCTCTAAATAATTTTTTTCTTCTTTTCATTCCTTCTCTTCCTCCTCCACTTCTTCTTCCTCCTCCTCCTCCTCTTCATTCTTGTTCTGTTTGTTTTGTAAGAGGAGATAACTTGATGAGAGTCACAAACTTAAGAAATACAGGGTGCCTGGAAAAACTAACTCCTTAGGATTGTTTTTAGAACTGTGCCCAAAGGCATTCTTTTGAAGCTGAAACCAAATGCACATGACTCCCAAATACCATCTGCAGGCCTGGCCTCTCCTTTAAACCCAGGTATGTGTCCAATGGCCCCCACGAACATAAGTCTAGAATGCTGAGTAGGGATCACAAATGTAAATGTCCAAAACAGAAAGCTAATTGTTCTCTGCAACCTGCTCCTCCTTGGAGTCGCCCATCTCCGTAAATGGCACAACCATCCTCCAGGTTGCTCGAGGCAAGTCCTTAGCAAAGAATGTTTTTAGACTCCTCTCTTTTCTTGCTTCTATCCTTTTCATAGGCAAGTCCTGTTTACTTGACCTCTCACAAATATAATGATCTGTCCAACTCTCTGTGTCTACACAACCCCACAGTCCAAATTACCATCACTGCTCCCTTGAACTGCTTCCATAACCCTCCGGTTCTCTTTCTGCTTTAACATTTGTCCCACAACAGCCTCTTCCCCATACAACAGCTAGTTATATTTTATAAAATATAATGCAAAACACGTTATTGCCCACTTCAGAAAGTTCCACTGTCTTCTCTCCACTGTATTAATAAACTCCAAACTGCTCACCATGCCCAGCAACACCTGATGTGATGTGGCGTCTGCCTGCCTCTCTGGGACACAGCCCATAACTTTGTCTCTCATTAATTTCGAACCAATAGGCCAATGTTTTTTCTCTTTTTGAACATACCTATCTCATTTCTGTCTTAAAGCGTGTGTTCTCGCTGTTCCCAATTCCTGGAAAGCTTTCTCTGGGTTTTCTCACAATGCTTCCTTGTTGTTTTTCGGTCTCAATTCACATATTATTTCTAAGAGGCTGTCCTAAACCCTTGGTCACTCTATCAGAACACATGGTGTTATTTCTGTCAAGGAATTTACCATGTAGCACATATTTATTTATGTATTTGTTTGTTTGTTGTCTACCTCTGCCACCCACCAACCTTGAGGTCTAACCCAGATTTCCTCTTTCTCTATTCACAATTTCTATCTCCAGCCCAAAACATGGACTCCTCCCTCCCTCACCCTCAAACCCAGTCAGTCAACAAATCCCACTAGAACTGCTACTTCCAGCCTTCCAGCCTTCTACCTGCATTATCATTTGTCACTTGTAACTTATCATAAAGTCTCCTCAGGATTCCCCTTAGCCACTCCTGTTTCAATCCAAGAAACAGCTAGAGTTTGAATGATGTATTTTTGAAATGCCAAGGTGATCAATTCCCATTGCGATGCCATTCAGTGGCTTCCACTGCACTTAGAATGAAATTCATATTCCTTACACTGGCTTGATTCAATGAGCTCAGGCCCATCCTCTCTCCACCTCTGCCTCTGACATCTTTCTCCTTCGCTCTCCATGTTCTGGCCACACAGGCCATTATGTTCTTCAAATATGCTACGCTTCTCCACCCTCAGTTCTCAAACATGATACTCTGCAGGACCACTGCTGATCTCACCCTTGCCTGGCTCAATCTCATCCATGCTTCTTCGACTTTCAGATTTGAAAGCCCTCTTCCGTGGGGAAGCATTCTCTCACCCGGGTCCGGGTTAGGCTGCATGGTTATCAGGTTTGTGGCATCCTTACTTCTTTCCTGCACTGCCTTCAGAATAAGCACAAACAAGCTGTGCAAAGATGAGGGACACGGCCAGGTCTCCATGAACTCTTAGAGTGAATGAAGGAAAGAACATATGAGCCACTGAAATAAGAAATTACTATATATCTGTAAACAGTATGAAATTCCAGTCAATGTTTTATCTACAAAGCTTTACTTACAAAGGTGCTCCCTGATTGGCAGTTCAGAGCTTTGAGCATCTCAGAAATTTCAGGATATGAGGCCCTTTTCAGAAAACTACATGTCACCTGGCAGTAAATCTCTCTAACGGTATGCTTTCAAGTTTCAGTATGCTTAAGATATAACCATAAAGCAATGTGATCAATTTTCCTGAGTAGATAAGGAAAATTAGAGACCAGTGATCCAAAACAGCCAGCTCTTAATCTCCACAAAGCTTCCGAGATTTAGCACACTGAAATTTAGAATGCAAAAGTTTAGAAAGTAAACGTGAAAACTATTCAATAGATGACATAACCGAAACACCACACAGATTCAGGAGTCTCGCTTTCTACCTTTTTGGCATCTTCGTCCAGCAGCAGAGCACACTGTGTGTATACATTTCATCCTCTACCCTGAGGGCAGGCTAGGTCCTCTACCCTAAGGCCTCAGACAAAAAGGATTTAGTTGGCAAAACAGACATTTAAGAGAGAGAGCTTCAAAGGGCAGGCGTATGTGTTAAGGAAGAATGAAACCAGAAAAAAGCTCTGTTTGTTGGATCCTGCTGAATGGCAGGGCTGCATGAGAAAATGAAGAAAACCTGTACTCGCCCAGGAACACTGCTCTGTCTTGCCTAGATGCCTCACAAGCTAAATTTGTTTCGCTTGAATAGTTTTGGTTCAGTCAGTCAATAACTGACTTTCATCTCATGGTAAATTGAATATTAGCAGTATTTAATCATATTGAAAGTTGAGGCATATTATTCTTTGTTCTTTCACCAGAGGATTAGGAAAACTAAAGATTACGAATGAATATAATTATACTCCAAAAAGAAGAAGTTACCAGTCAAAATGAAACAAGTCAATGAATGCTTTATTTTGTTATGCTTTACCAGTGATCTGAATAATTAACAGAGATTTCATTTCATATATGTTAATGTAAAGGTACTGAAGAGTTTAGCAAAGTTTAGGCCTTTTATTTTTTTCCTAAGCAGAACCTTGCCATTTACTATCATTTATTTAATATAGGATTTACAGATGTGTGTGTTTTTTTTTCTGGATCAAATATGCACATAGGTGGACCTAAGACAAGTATTTCTCCCGCTTCTCACTGGCCTTTCAGGAGATAAAGCAGGTAAAAACCAAATTTGTAATTTGATATCAGACAGACCTAGGTTTAAATCCATCTCATTGCTTCCTACCTGGATAGATTACTTAATGCTGCAAGTCTCCAGTTTACTCATTTCTAAAACGGAAACAGAACTGGAAGTTCTTGGGCTTGGTTTAAGACTCAGAAGGGCAATATTTGAAGCTCTCATATCAATACCTATGATACTGAATGAATAAAACTATTTCAGATACTGAAATCCTTAATTGGCTCAGAATCTACTTGGGGTCAAGAGAGTTATCCTCTGTGTCCCTTAAATCTACCACTTAAGAAGATCCTGAATCGCCCATAAGCATTTGGTGGCTTACCTCTGCCGCATACCGCACCCCATCCACCACGTGCTCAGAGCCGTGGTCATCGGCTGACCCCCAGTGAAGGTGGAGCTGTCGCAACCGGTAGCTTCCGGTGAGAGGACCCCCACGCAGAACTAAACACCAACACGTTTTAAATGGTTAGTAAGAAAAAAATGATACATCCTACCGCACCCCACGACATCCTCATTATTACTCAACCCGTTCATGTTCTCCAAGGACTTTTTCACAAATGTGTTACTTAATTTGCTGACAGAGATATAATTTTAAGTATAAGAGAAGTAGATACAAAACACTTCTAGGGTTGAGAGGATCCATAACGCAGATTTTTAGGGAAAATTACAACAAACATACTGGTTGGAAAGTAGAAGAGACTAGGAATTCTGAATGATAAAAAGTCACTCTATTCAACTGAGGGCAAGACAGCCTCTCTGAATGAGGATAAGTCACGCCGAGTGGCCTAGCTGGACCTTTGTAGAGAAGGCCACTGCTTCAAGGCACAGGTATCAGCAATTAGAAGACCAGCGCTTAGTCAGATGTAGTGGTACACACCTATAATTCCAGCACTCTGGGAAGCTGGGGCAGGAGGATCACAAGTTCAACCTCAGCCTGGGAAATTTAGTGACTTAGTGAGATCTTAATGGGGATATAGCTCAGTGTGAAGGCCCTAGGTTCAATCCCCAGTACCCCTAAAAAACAAAACAAAACAAAAGACTGGAGCTCACATTCTCTATTAATAACTATGTGATCTTGGACAAAATCTAACTTCCAGGTTTCAGCTTCCACATCCAAAAACTGGAGCTAGTAATGGTAACTCTCCCTATCGCTGTCATGAAAATGAAGAAAACTTATACATATACACATATATATACAGATAGTCTCAAAATTTGTCAGGAATGATCCACCTTACATAAGAAGAATTTGGATCCAGATTTCCTTACACATAAAAGTGGCTATTTTCAAAGCTGTCTGAAAAATAAAGAGAAAGAGCCAGCTAGATCAGACTCAAGGACTTACTCTTTAGTTACCCTGTTAAAACAGAATAATTTTACTATTTCTCCTCCCACTGGGCAGTGCTCATGAGGGCAGAGCTGGTTCCCTACTATACCCACCAGTAAGCACAGTAGCTATTATGTAAGATGAACAAATGAATAAAATATTTGCCTTTAAACAGTTTCAAAATGATTGTAAGATAAGTTAATTTAAAAGGCACATTTCCCTAAGTGACACACATAATTCATATACATTATATAGTCATTGAGTGAGGATGGAATGACACTCCAAAGGAAAAGAAATGAAAAGCTTATCATTCGTTCTCCTTGCTATTGTGTAATAAAACCTGAACTGAGCGATAAAGTTGTTCCTTCTGGAATAAAAAGCAGATTAGATAGCTTGAGTAATCAGTGTGGAACTGACTTTGGGAGAAGATGTAAGCTAGCCGGCTCTGGAGAAAGAAAGAGATACTAAAATCACACATTGTTAGGGAGACATCCAAGAATAATGGTTGATCTCTGGAAAGCCTGTTCTGAGTCCAGGGTTTAAAGTTAGATTAGTGTGTGTGTTCAGCTTAGTTAAGCAACAAAGACTGACTCCGCATTTAAGGGTTCCCAATAAAATATCCCTTTTGGGATTATAATCATGCTTAAATGTGGAGACAGCCATTCTCTGGGAGTGGTACTCTTCCAAAGAAACACAGGGTGGGGAAACGTGAGTTAACACATCGAAGTCTATTTAATGCTGACTTTGAGAGAGCCTCTAACAAAATAACTAAACTATGGTACCAAGTTAATAATGGCAAGAAAAATTATTCTTAATGAAGATGATTTCATGTTTTCAAATGTCAAATTAGGGGTTGGGGATTCAGCTCAAGTGGTGGCGTGCTTGCCTAGCAAGTGCAAGGTCTTGAGTTCAATCCCCAGCACCAAAAAAAAAAAAAAAAAAAAAAAAAAAAATCAAATGTCAAATGAGTCAACCTACTTTCCAATCTAGTTAATAAGTATTATTGTCTCCATTTTATGCTTGAAAATAAGTAATCATTTCTCCAAAATCACACTTGGCATATATAGTCCATTTACTCTTTCATTTACAGCATTTAAAAACAGGTTATTCCAAATGATACTTTTGTATAAGAGTTCTACAGAGATTTCATAAAGCAGAGCTAAATGCCATAAAAATACAGACACAGCAATTATCCACAGAGAACCTTTAGCTCAGTGGAAAGACAAAGAAGCCTACTTGGCAGTTATAACACAAGCAAAGTACTGCGACAAGACAAGCCCAAGATGCCTTGGGAACCACAGCAGGGGCGGTACAGACAGTCAGCTGAGGTTCCTACGTATGCAACATCCTAAATCCAGAAATACCAGCAGTTGGGGAACAAACTGCCTTGTGTTTCCTCATTGCATTACGATTTCCCACATCAGACTATTTCCTGTACAGTATCCAGTAAAGAATTTCCTGTATCTTGCTAAAGAATTTCATATCCAGCTATCCCCTTTTACAGGACAATTCTGAAGGGTGGTTAACGGTGGGGTATGCACCAGCCAAAACAAGCAAACCCTCAAAGGACTAAAAGGAAGATCACATGGCGTGTTAACAGGCAGATTCAGAGTTACTTTTGGTCAAGAGCAGGGAGATAGACTTCGTGGAGATGGGAAGAGCATCTGGAAGTGGGGGAAGATGGGAGCACGGATAGGGGAAGGTAAAGTAAAAAGGACCAAGATGTGATATAGATATGTTCTAATATCAGTGTTTATTATGTAACACAAACATATACTAATAAAAATTTGTTCTAAAAAAGAATGGCTACTTTACAAAACGAAGACTGCTCTATTCAAATTAGTTTGCTACAGAAAGTATCTTTGTGCTTCGTACAGTTTTCCAACAAAAAAGAAAAATAGACGACAACATATTTTAACTATTTTTTTTTCTTTTTGGTTGATTTAATCCCTAAAATCATTACGAAACAATCTCTTTAGTTTCATCCTGAAAAAAAAAATGATCATCATGACCTATAGTTATATAGCTTGTCTCTCAGAGGAGTACAAAGTACATACTCTATGAACGTTTTCAATTAATCCTGATAATTTCATGTGGCTCAGATAGGAAGGAGATCTTCATGTAAGCAACAGGGCACACACTAGTGATCATAAACTAAATGCAAGTCTGGAAACACGGGCAACATTATTTCACTGATTAGGCTAAGGTAGAATGAAAACGAGAGGAAGAGAGAAAAGGTAGACAGAGAATCTGGATTATCACAGATCAATTAGACTAAGAAGTTTTTCCACTAAAATCTTTTCTTATAAAGAAAAGATTTAATGTTTTAGATAAAAGACAATGTAATCATTTCTTACTCTAAAACTAGAAGTGCAGCCCCAGGTTTTTAAAGTTTGAGATATTATACACAGTACCAAACTACAGTTGTGGGTGGTATAAACTTTGTATTTAGAAGCTTTGGACTACTTTTTACAAAGCGCCCATGACATCAACTACATCTAAGGACCTGGAGGAAAAACAACTGAACATATAAAAAAACAAGTTCCTCCTCCTTCCTCCTAAAAGTTGAAAATACCATGTGCTAGTTTCTCTTTATGGATTTTCATAATGCTCTAATGAAATGTATCACTCTTAGGAGTTTGACGACTATGAGGACAAAACTGTTGTAGGCTTATACTTTTTGCTAACAACAGTTTTACACAAATATAGAATATTATGATCTTAACGCATATACAAAAACTTTCTTCCAGTAAAGGATTTTATTAAAATTTAACTACATTTACTCATGCAAGGAGCAATATCCTAGTATTAGATGAAAATAAAATAATTCATTGGAAGCCTTAAAAAAAACTTCCAAAATATTATTCTGCGTAATCTTTTCTCTCATTTTATTTCTAAACACAATACCTTGGGCACGATCTATACCTGGGCATTAATACACTTAAAGAATTAAATGTTCATTTTATGAAAACATTGTTGTCTTCTTCAAACTAGTCAATAAATTAACAAATGAACTAAAGTTTTCTTTGATGGGTTCATCATCTATTTACATTTTTTTAGATTTTTATTAAAATGTATGAAAAATTACACAAACTTACAGGCCATTACACAAGCTTACAGACCACAATACACTGTGCCTTTTACTTATGACAGTGAGCAATGTAAACAACCACATAAATGAAGCAGTAAGTTACAACTACATAAAGTTACTATTGTACCCAGTGTACGTGTCACTGATTTAAGTTTGGGTTACTATTTACATTATTTATTCACACTCTCCCATAAAAATCAAACAAAACTTTTATTACATGTCTAACAAATTAATAGAGATAGATGTTTCAAATATTCCTTTCAAAAAAGATGGCGCATGTACACTTCCTACTTCTTAAATGTCCACCGTTAGGAGAATATCATATAGGTTATGATACAGAAATAGCTGAATAATTTATTTTTATTTTTAAAGTGTTAGATTTATATATTTCAACCTCAAATGATGTCCATGTATATATTTTCAAGTAGGGAAAATTTTTCGAAGTAATTTTTATCATACATTTCTATATTCTTTTACTACAGGTGTACATTACCTTTGCAATTAAAATAAGAGATTATGATATTTTAAAAAAAGAAGTGTTTTTCTACTAAACCACATAGTAACCAGCATTATAGGTTTGCAAATACATATTAAAATAATTATGACTAAAATCTTTCCAAAAGCAAATTAAGAAGTACTACCAAACTTCAATATTTTCATTGAGATAAATGCCAAACGAAGTTATAGTAAGCTAAGATCAATTTTAAAATATTATTCAGCACACACTTTTCTAAATACTCCTTTGTATTACTTTAAAGTAATCTCCTTTAAGTTTGAAATATATAACTGGACACCTCAATTCACATGAAGAAAACTAATATTTCAATTTAGCAAATTCTAAGCTTACTATTAATAAAGAATGAAAGAGTAAAGTCTAATCAGCCAAATTTCTCATACCCCACAAAAAAAAAAATAACAAAAGAAAGAAATGCCAACCTGATTTGTTCTCTGTGTCATCAAAGTCAACACTGAAGGAATGGCCAGTATTGCTGATGATTTTAGCCGAGCTGCGGTCATACTTGATACTAAGAGGTCGGAGGGAAGAGTCATATTTCACTTCTTTGGTTTTAATCTCAATGGGAGATTGCCGATCACCATCAGCAACAGGGAAAAATTTATTCCAATGAATAGGACCTTGAAAGCATAAGAACAAGAGAAAAGGGCTACGTTATTTCATTCAGCAAGGAACTGTTACGTGTACTGCACTGTCTGAGATTGGAAAAAAAAAAAGATTAACAAAATAAGATCCTTATTCTCAGGACCTTCACATCTAATTTTCTTTTAAACATTGCTTTTATTATGGGTATGGTAACCACCTGTTTTGTGTTAAATCATTTTCAGAATTAAACTAACACAGATAACATGAGCACATAAAGTGTATACTTTCCAGAGGTACCCACTTACCAAACTAAAAACAACAGTACAATTCATCACTGAAAACAAAGGGATTCAGTCTCAGATCCAGGATCGGGCTCTGGTTGCTCTAGAGGTCAAGTCGACAGGGTTGGGAGAGTCACAGGGACTGAGAAAGCTAAGTACCAGAGAATGGGTGTAAAGACACTGTCCTCCGTATTTCTTTCTTCTTTATTCTACTATTCATTGTAATTTTCTGGTGTCACTCAGGCCTCAACTCCATTACCTGAGCTGTGCAATCGACCTGCCAAGTCATATATAACTCTTTCACATAGGATAATCCAAATAAAATGGGTGTGCCGCGTCAAGACATGTGACGTTGTCAGTTATTTGCAGTGGAATTGGTTGCGATGTATTTCTCTCTTTCTACATTTCAGAAGGTCCTTCGGGGTCATTTTACCAGCGCTACATTTGGACTCCAATACAACGGACAACTGTCACTTTGATTCTCTATTGAAGACAAAATTGCGTGAAGTTCACAAACAGAGTGTCTTAAGGCAAATGGAAATAAGACGACAAGCTGAGAATGCCCTTGTCTTTCCCCTTCATTTGTCTGGGACACTGATTCAAGTTCTGCCTCTTAAAAACAACAGCAAGCTTGCACCTTCATGTAAACGCCACGTCTTTCTACAGATGTGAGACTCTTACGTTTTCCTCCCTGCTGTGCTCACAGTTAACACGGCTATCACCAGGTAGTAGTGCACAAGGTGGCTGACTAAGCCTTTCCCTACTTGGATAACCACTTCTTCTCTAGAAGTCAAAGACGAATTAAAACAGCAGAGCAAGACAATTATTAAACATGTGTTACTAATGAAAACAAATACAGCACAATTAACAACAGCTTAAATCTCCAAATCTAAAGCTGCTTTTTAATGCTTAGCTCTTGAAAAGGAGAAAACATAGCTCAGTGATTAGAGTGCTTGCCTTGCAAGCACAAGGGCCTGAGTTCGATCCCCGGCACCACAAAAAAAAAAAAGAAAAAGAAAAGGAGAAAACATACACTGTTTCACATATGCGTGAACTACAGAAAGTCATAGCATGAATACATAGCTATGCGTTCAACTGTAACAGTTGTCCATTCCTGAACTTGACACTTTGGACTTCGAAGCAACATGAGTATTTGTAAGTCCTTCGAAAATATTGTAGAAAAGGCAATACATTTCATTTCTACTTTCATTTACCTTTTTGAGTACTCTTTCTGTGTACATTCTCAAGCTTTCTGTTTCACTGCCACCAAGTATGAGTTAACCTAAATGAAAATCAGATTTCAAGTATGCAAAGCATGTGTCACAATATGCTGCTGACTTTTTCACAATCAGCAAGGAGCTTCTTTCCTAATGCCTTTCCACTCCTATTTCCAATCCTTTACAAGTGTAATTGTTTTTAGAAGTGGCGAACCAAATTAAAATAAAAGCAAAACTACTTTGTAGCAACTACCCAATATTATTTATTAGCCACCATAGTGAGTTCATTTCTCTGCCTCTGAAAGAGGTCTCCTCTTTTGTAAATTTCCCAAAACAGCCGGCTTTAACCCCATTTAATACATGTAATTCTTTAAGCAGAGGCAGTTCCTTGGTGAATTCAGACACTTTTGAACATCCATACTGTATAAATATATACTTTTCAGTGATGTCACATTGCCTAAACCAAACCAATAGAAGATCGAAGGTTAGTGGAAGAAGTACCACGCTGTTAGTGAAGGCGGTACCCTTCCCAGAGCTTCGCCTTTTTAAGTCCTTTTTATCAGTGCTGAAAGCCCCAGGCTAAACTTCCTTTAACCTGCTCTGTCACTAGTTTTGCCAATGTCCGAAGAGAGGAAAAACAACACTTGCCTCATCAGGATACAACACATTTCCAGTAAGATCTTGCCAACATTAATCTACTTAAAGTTAAGGTCCAGAGAAAACTACTGTATCTAAAAGAAAGGAATGGCCCTCTAATTCCTGGCTGAAATGCAAAAAAATCACTTCTTGTTAATGTCTTTTCTTAGATGAGTTTTTAAAATTTCTAAAGATGACTTTCACTGCAGCCTATTAAAGTGCAATCAGTACCTATTAATTGTAATGCCCTTCTTCCTAATCACAGTGAGGACACTACTGCCCCTAAATAGTACTGAAATAACAATAATAAAAATTATCCCAAGCCAAGTTTGGTAGTGCACACTGTAATCACAGCACTGGGGAAGCTGAGACAGGATGATCACAAGTTCAAGTCCAGCTTATCCATCTTAGTGAAACCCTGTCTCAAAATAAAAAAATGTTAAAAAGGTTGGAGTAGATCAGTGGTAAAGCACCCCAAGGTTTGATCCACAGTACCACAAAAACAAAGATAGCAAATGATTCCAACAGTGAAGGAAATGAAAGTTGTTTTGTGAAGTTTGCTTTTCCAAAACATAAATTAGAAATTAATATAAGATTAAAGTCACAAACTCAGTTGAAAAGAAATTCGTTTAAATGATCTTTCATTATTAAAATTCTAAATTTCATCTGCTGTCACTTTTAAACTAACATGTTCATATTCATAGCCTCAAACAAGCTAAGATTAGAAATGGAACTTTTCTCTCAGACCTCTGGATGCTGAGGCAGGAGGATCTCAAGTTCTAGGCCAGCCTGGCATGACCTAAAACCAGAAAAAAGGAATTTTGTTTCTTTGCGAAAACAAACTTTTTATACACTTTTAGTACACACTACTGTTCAATAATACGTATGCTAATTTTAATTTTATTACTCTTATTATTCACGGCCCTCATTTTGACAGTTGTGCAACATAGGATTTTCTTCGTGTCAGTTTGCAATTATTTTGAATAATCATAACTTGAAACAATCATTTCAGTTAAACATACAAACAAAAAGTTTTACTTCTGATCATTAAGATACATAAGAAAAAAGTGCATGTCTTACTGTCACGCCTATCAATAAACATTTTTATCATTGTATTGTAATTTCAATAATCTTTTGCTAGTCTTCAATCTCTGAAAGGATGAATACGGGAGGAGGAGAAGGAGCGGGAAAGCCCAACATATAACTTCATTTCCCAGAAAGAACCCAAAGCCTTGTCAGAACAGCCACTGAGAAATTTGCAGTATTTTCGTTGCCTGACAGCCAACTTAATCTTCAGTGTCCACATGCAACTTATTAAGTTTTCTCAAAGACCTTTACGACGATTGTCCATGATTTGTTTCTCCTAAATGAACAGCGAGCTTAGGGGCTGCAGCAAACCTGACCTCGTTTCAGGAAAGTGTGTCATCTGACTTCTCGTCTCCACGCCTTCCTCTGAAGTGGCTGCTACTAGGGAAAGCTCTCGGCTTCTCAAGAGAAGGCGAATGAACACACAGGAAGAGCTGGAGGGCTACGGGCTCGGGAGGGAGCCAACACACATCACAACTCAGCCCCAGTACCCGCACCCGGCCACAGGCGCCTTCCCGCTCTCCCGGTCCGAGCCTGCCGCCACCCTCCCGCTTCCCGCTTGAGGCCCCAAGAGGAACCCAAAAGTTTCGGGCGAGTTGGAGCCGCGCGTGGTCAGCCGGCGCGGGGCATCCGGCAGCCCCCCTCCCCGCGCGGGTCCCCCCGCAGGGCTCACCGTTGTGCTCGCCGTATCCCCAGCTGAGCCGCGACATGGTCCCTCGGGTGGCTGGCTGTGCGAGAGGTGGCCGGGCAGAGAGGAGGGAGGAAGCCGCGCGGGCGGGAGCCAGCTCAGGGCGGGGACGGCGGGGCGCAGCGGGCAGCAGGCGAACCTCGAACCCCAGGACCGGGCGCGCCCGACCGCGTCCCCCAGGGGGCGGTGGCGAGCGGGGCCGGCGCCGGGGCGTGCAGGGAGAGGGGGCGCCCCGAGTCCCGGGGTCTCGCGGCGGGAACCTGGGGCCGAGAGCTCAGGAATGGGAGACGCACAGAGAAGGGTTTCCTGAGGGGATCTCCGGCCTTCTGGGAAGTAGTCACCCTGCAAAGGAAAGCTGCCAGAAGGCTGTCCTGGGAATGAGTCACTGGGCCAAGAGTGGCCGGGCTGGGAGGCGGGGACCCCGGCGGAGCCTGGAAGGTCAGTGATGGTACCCGCGGTGGAGATTGCAGATGCACTCAAAACAGTAATAACTACCACTTAAAAATAACAGCTACTACTTACTAAGGGCTTAGGATGGGCCAAGGTCTTAGCTCAGCCATTTACCCACACTTTTTCCATGTGATAGGCTCAGTGTTCCCCTCGGAAAATATTATTCATGCCTCCTCAAGAGGAGACAAGGAAGTGAGGCTCCAGAGAGGTTAAGTAACCCTGCCCAGGCCACGGAGCTGGTAGGGAGAGGCTGTGGGGCCTCAGAAGATCCCAGGCCTGGGCTGGTCCATCTCCGGTTCCTCTGCTCTCTTCGCATTCCAGGCGTGTGTTTGTAGTGAGGAAACCTAACCCCCTTCCTGATGCTTAGTCCCAAAATTCTACTGTCCTTCCTCCTTTTCCACAAGAATGAAGGTTTTCAGGCCATCTTCTCCTGGGTATCTGACAGGCTGGCTCCCCAGATCCTTGAATTTCTGTCCTGCAGTGGTGGGTGTTCTGGGCTTTCCGCCAAAAAGAAACAGAACTGCGTGACCCTCCAGGATGATAATTACTATTTTAACAGCCTAAGAGTTTGAGTTGAGGTCAGTTGGAAATTGCAACTGAACTGTGTGCACTGTTACCTGGGGAAAAGTTAATGAAAAGTGTTTAATGGGCACGAGCCTTTCATAAAAGAAATAATGTGACTGTTTTAAATATCATCTCGTTTTGTTGTTGTTTTGTTTCTCTTGCCATCCACAAAGCTCCTACACAGAGTAGTAATCCGTCTCTCTGGAGAGACTCTTGGTAGTCACTGCACTGTTCAGGCATCCTTGTAGGCTGTATCTCCTTCTTTATCAGTCTAAGTGCGGCTAGAAAGCAAGAGTAGGAAAAACGTGTTCAATAAACTTGATGCCCCTCTTGAATCCAGGGGAAGGCCCTGGCTTTCTTTTTTCCAAATTTTCCAGTACAATGGGGTTAATTTACATCGAGACTATAGTAGGAGCCAAACTTCTAAGAATAAGTTCTGGTTTACATTCTGTCTCATCACAGTAGAATACATACCCTTGTTCCTCAGTATCCTCGGGGGATTGGTATCCTCTGCAGACACCAAACTCTGAGGATGCTCAAGTCTGTCACATAAAATGACAGCATTATAAAGCTCAAATATCTGCCCATAAACTTTAGATCATCTCTAGATGTGTTAGAACACCTAATACAATGTAAATGCTTTGTAAATCATTGTTAGACTCTATAGTTTAGGGAATAAGGACAAAACGTCTGCACATGTGTAGTACAGATATAATTTTTTAAAAAATATTTTTGATTCAAAGTTGGTTGAATCCACAGATGCAGATTCCACTGACAGAGGGCCAACTATAGATACAGATACAGATATAGATTCATTACGTGTGTGTTTATTTTATATGTGTCTGTTATATGTATTTAAGAATATTGTCTTGAAAAGTTAAGCCTACATGCAATCTATGTACATAGATGCAAGTATTGGAGACATACGTAGTCATGGTATGCATGCGATACAAGAAGTAATAGAAGCTCAACTTTCCATGATCCCCTTTCTCCCAGTGCTCTTCTCTCAGGTTAACTGTCTCAGCTTTCTAAACCCGGGCAACCTCTGTAAGAAACCTGGTAGGCTCATCGCCATGAACCACCTAACAGTTCACTTGGATCGTCACTCAGTGCATTTGTTTAAGTGCTGACTATCCCAAGTGTCACTCAGGCAAGTGTCATTTCAACGGTAGATTCTTGTTTACAGGAGATACACTTGTATGTCTGTTTGTTTTATATCAACTATTTCTTGCATACTTTTTTATTTAGAACCTTGTGTTCACCTTTGATGCTTGTTGCTATTTAAATCTAATAAGAAGTTCTGGTTGTTTTCTTTTATTAATTCATGTTTATTATATTTGTGAAAAATAACCTACTATTTTGTGCTACAATCTATAAAAACTCTTATCAAAAGCACATTAGATATAATTTTTATATGTCCCCAGAACTCAGTGATACTTTTATAATACAAAAGGGACACATTAGGGACACTGAGACGGAATTGAAAGGAAGTGCCAAAAGATATGTAAAATAAAAAACTGAAAAGGGAGAAATGTGAGCATATCAGAGTGGAAAAAAAATCTATGTTATGAAATGGAAAGAGAAAAAGACATCTCCTTATTGTCAACTATTCATAATACACAAATGATACATCTTGATAAAGATAACACAGCAACCACTGACAGAATGAGAAGCTTCAGAAGTGTGTCCTGCTGCTTAGTCTTTTTTTTTTTTCCCCAACACAGGGTCTCACTATGAAGTTCAGGCTGGCCTTGACTCACTATGTAGCCCAAGATGGCCTGGAACTCACAGGGATCCTTCTGCCTTAGCCTCCCAAGTGTGCACCACTACACCCAGCAAGAAATGACAGAATTTGAAAGAAGAAACAAAAGTTAAAAAAAATTCCAATAGTGGTGAGTGATTATAATTATTCTATGGGTGGTGTTGACAGAGTTGACCAACATCTAGCAAGCTATCCTGTAATCAAAAAGCAAAGAAAAAAAATTATAAAATATTTATGTACCTTCTAGACCAAACAATATGGAACATTTGTTACTTATTCAAAACAAGGTGGTTCAAAAAGTTATTTACAATTTAGATTAGGTTGAATAGACCAAATAATTGAAAAATATGGGACAGTGAAATGCTAATCAGAATGTCTATCATTGAGATCTTCACCATTATATTTAGTGGATAGACATTTTATTGAAATTATACCACCCACAGAAAAAAATCCAGCATGACAGTGTAAAGTGTATTGTTCAAAGATAATAATCTAAAAAGAATTAGGAAAAAGACCAGATACTACTGTCTAGATTATAACATTGTGTTGTATATTGAATGGTTTAAGATATACCATATGCAGAAAAATGACTGAATAAATTTGATAAAATTGTCATTTTTATAATTCCTGTTATATTGTCTTATAAAAATTAATGAAAAATGCAATTTTTGGCCATCCTGTATTTAAATAATTGGACTAGTAAGTAGTTAACTCACATAATGTAGCACATCAAGATGAATAATGCTCTAAGTAAATGCCAGTGGCTCATACCCAATAGTAGTTGTTGAATAAATGGATAAATGAGTAGATGAACCAACCATTTTTTTTTATCTTTTGGGTGCTGGAGATCGAACTCAAGGCCTTGCAATTGCTAGGCAAGCGCTATACCACTTAAGCTAAATCCCCAGGCCTGAACCAGCAATTTTTTAAGGAGTTCTGACTGGTGGATTTAAAATTCTTCCCAAACTATTACTTTTATTTTTCAAGTACACCATGCCCTTTGGTTTGAATTTGAATGCAGTCTATCTACATTTCTAAAACAGAATTTAAAAAATTGAAGCAATCAAATTACCTCTTAGGAGAGGTAATTACCTCTTAGGAGAGAGGTCAGGTAATCTGTAGGGCATCAGCATAGTGGGCTGCTATCCAGCAAAGAGAGATCACAATCTCCCTGCACAGATGCTGAGTGAGTCTGGGACACAGAAGGTGGACAAAAAAATGGACAAAAAATGTACATTTTACATTTGCTTGAGGAAAAAAGAAACAAGAATTTATACACACACACACATACACACATATATATATTTGCAACTTTTTGAAAAAAAAAATGTGGTAGACAAACCACAAAACAAAAATGGTTCCTTAGAGGGGATGGGTAAGAACGAGATGGAAGGATTAGGGATGAAAGTGGAAATTCTCAGTGTATCTTTCTGCCCTTTAATCATGAGTATTTCACGTTTTGTTAAAAAAAAATCAAAGATTTGTTAAACCCTAAATTAAATTCCAACAGTAACAGAATTAATTGTACATTGAATTGATCACATAACCATACAGAAAAAATTAAGTAACATTTTGAACTCTGTGACTATATACCCTTGGAAGAGTATATATTATATTAAGGAGTGCATGACGATCTTGAGTTTTACTGGTTTTTTATAGGAATATTAGTATTGTGATTCTGAAACCATTTGTTTATATTGTAAGATGGAATACATAGGCAAATATATCGATTGTCTTCAGAATCATGAGGTCATTTCTAATTAAACTTGTCAAATGACAGAAGCTAAGAAAGAACCTTGTGGTGTTAAATTTGAATATGCTGAATTTGAATCACTGAAAGATACAAAGAGCGATAACAGCACAGTAGTAAGGATGCTCATAAACCTTAATTATAGCCCCTTACCTGATGTCCTCTTTAAGGCCCTTTACCTAATTTTATATTTGCAATTTTATATTCCTCTTTTTTAAAATGTTCAAAAATTGTATTAGCTTCAGACACCACATATCCAGGTGTACCCCTTGCTATGAGACACCTAGCAACAAGATCTTGGTTTCTAAACACCATGTCCCACTAGGAGGAACCAGAGTTCCTAGGAAAAGCAATTGCTATCAGGTCTAAGGCAGGAAGAGATCGCGATGAGTCTAGAACACGGTAGTGAACCTACAGCACATGTGTTATTGTGCTTTTCTTTTAAGACAAAAGATGTTAATGTATGAGTTGTTTTTTTCTAAACAAAAACCTCAGCATTCAGGTTCCATTGCAGTGTTGCACTTTGTAATAAAAACTGAAAATGGGTTTTGAGTTGTGGTTTGGCACTCAGTCTCTACAAGGTTTGCCATCACTGGCCTAGAATATGTATTTTTAATGCCGGAAATCTAGAAACTAATAGGGTTGTGAAACATGCATTCACATGCACACGAATGAGCCAGCCAAATTTGGGACAATTTGACCACCAAAAAAGAACGATGATCATAACAACAGATTATAACCCCCCACCCCCAATACACCCAATATCCATGAGTTCACAGTTATGTTCACAGCAAGATAGAATGAGAGCGAGACAGAAAGGGGACTTTATGGTAGCCACAAATATTGATGACATTTCTTTATTTATTTACCTACTTACTTACTTGCTTATTTTTGGTGTTTTGGAGACAGCGTCTCTCTCTGTAGCCCAGGCCAGCCTGGAACTCACAGCAATCCTCTTGCCTCAGCCTCCCCAGTGCTGGGGGGACAGGTGTGTGCCACAACGCATGGCCTATAGATAAAATTTTAAAATAACCATTTCTACAAAATCAATGTAATATTTGGCTCCAGCAAAGATTATATTATCAATGGGTAATAAAACCTCCAAGTGGAAGGTTGGTTACTAGTTAATAGGACATGCACACTGTCT
This sequence comes from Hystrix cristata, assembly GCA_004026905.1. NCBI lineage: Eukaryota > Metazoa > Chordata > Mammalia > Rodentia > Hystricidae > Hystrix > Hystrix cristata. The sequence goes on along the minus strand of PVJO010000784.1, from coordinate 98,093 downwards.
AGGATGTGCCTCAATTAGAACCTAAGTTGCAAAAAAAAAAAAAAAGCTGTAATAGATGTTTTTGGATCAGTTGAGGAAATTTAAATATGAATAGCATCTAGTGAAATTATTAATTGGTGCTAATTTTTCAGGTGTGATAATGGTATAGAGACTGCTATAGGAGATGAATACTGCAACAGTAGGGTTAAAGTGTCTTGATGTGTAAAACTGACTTTCAGATGTCTGTCAAAAATTATCAAATCTAGCTAAAGGGTATTTGGAGACTTGTGGTAGGTTCAAATTAAGAAAAAAAAGTTTGGGAGGGCAAAACCCTTCTACTTCCTCAAATAATGAACCCATAACTTTCTAAATAACCCTCCCTCAAGATGTGGTTTCTCCTTAACAAAGAGCCTCTGTCCAACTGCACAACCACTTAGTGTAAAGGAATAAAGGAAGATTAACTCTGTCTCACCAGGGACTTGGGGATCCTGACAGTGGAGATGGTGATCTCCACGTCACTTTGTACCAGTTAAGTCCTCTTTAAGCATCCTATGCAACAGAACATGCTGACATGGGCTCTCCTCTTCAGTGAATCAGACACAGTATCAGAATGAGCAGCATTTGCAAATGGCAAATGTAGCCATAAAAATATTTAAATAGGTTGAGCGTGGTGGTGCACACCTGTAAGTCCTGTAATCCCAGGACTTGGGGAGGCCAAGGCAGGATGATCACCATGAGTTTGAGGCCATCCTGGGCTACAAAGTGAGTTCAAAGTCAACCTGACCTACCTAGCAAGGCCCTGTCTCAAAAAATATATATTTAACTAATATAATGACACATTAGGGAAATACCAAAGAATGAGTTAATACTGTTTTATTAGGATATGTACACAGATTTCTTCTGGATGCACATTTTTCCAGGGTTTTTTTTTTTTTCCTTTTTTAGAAATTCCCAACATGAATCTCATTAGTTATTGTCTTCTGACTTTTACCAAACAGGAAACAGAGATGAGTGGATTTGCCCACTTAATTAGAGAGGCAAACCATACTGACAGGGACATGACTCCATTCTGCGAAGTCCCAAGTCCAAAGTGCTCTCCAATTTCCTTCACTCAAGTCCGTGATTTGTGCAGCTGGGACTTATCAACTACAAAAGTATCTTATCATTTGTTATCTTGCAGAAAGTGTTGATTTTATGATGCCATTATTATATAGAGCTTCAATTTCTTTAGTTTCCCATTCCTAAAGTTATCTTGAGATAGAACAAATAAAAGGTAGAAAGCAGACAAGGCATAATAACTAAAACTGTACTCTTAAGATGATTGCAATGCCAGGTATAGTGGTGCAGGCCTGTAATTTCGGCACTCAGGAAGCTGAGGCAGGAGGATTGCCAGAAGTCTGAGGCCTGCCTGGGCTACGTAGTGAGTTCAAGCCCAGCCAGAAATGCACAGGGACACTCCATCTCAGAAAAAACAAAGCTGCAACTTTTGAGCCATAGTCAAAGTTATCCTATATCAGCATTCTCTTGGTTAAATTTAGAATCCTTAAAATTTATCAGGAATGCTGATAGTCCATGAATTGGCTTCACTGAGAAGGTAAAGAGGAGACACCTGATCCTAAGATAAAGGACTGTCTTACTTTTCTCATTGCTGAGACAAAATACCCAACACCCAGAGTTAAAGGAGGAAACGTTTATTAGCTCACAGCTCATAGTGGTTTCAGTCCATAGCTGGCAGGGGGACCTGGCAGAGCAGCCTCGCAGAGGAGAAACAGTTCAATGCAGGCAGAAGACAGCAAAAGCAACTGTAGCAGCTCCTTTCTGCCCCTTTTATAGTCTCTCTAGGCTACTGGGATTAGGGTGGGTGCCAGAGCAGTCAGTGAACTAATTTAGTAATCATACACCCTTAATTCCAGCACCACACACTCTAAATCCAGCCATCTCTGAAAAATCCCCACCTATGACAGCATGAGGCTTCGGGGGACATGCAGTCACAAGCCATAACAAGGACCAGGTTAAGAGAATCCAAAGAATGTTTAAATTACCTGTTCAATGGGGGAAAAAAGAAAAAAAGCAGCAGCAAGATACATCATGTACAGGTACAAATCTCCTATGATGAATGTTATCACTAGGTGTATCTAAAATGTACCATTAAAATAAAATTTAAAAAATAAATAAATTACCTGTTCAGAAAAAGCTGGATTTATACCAGTGGGCTACATTTTCCCTGGAGTTTCTGCCCTCTTGAGAGAAGCATAAATGTTCCCTGTTCAAGAAATAAGCACTTCTCTTTCTTGAAGGCCTGCACTTTATTTCTTTGAGTGTGGATCTCTTACTTTCTGCCTAATAAAATCTTTCCTGTAGCTCTTAGAGACAAGTCCTGAAAATTCTTTTTCTGCAGCAGAAGTCAGAGAACCTGCAAATTTATTCTACAAAAAGGAGGGGTTACATTCCTTGTCTCAGCTTCAGGAACCTCCTGGGACCCTGTCTGGTGACATTATCTTCTGGCCAGCCAGAGTCATCAGGAAAAGAGGCATCAGACCACTACTTTGGTTAAGTCTAGCAAAGGCTTTTTCTTCCCCACTTCCCACACCCCTTACCCCCTGAAATGAAGTTCTTCTCCCTCTCCCTGTCTGCCCCCCTTCCTCCTTTTCTCTCTGTCTACCAACTTCTGCAGCTATGATCTCAAACTGAGGAGTCCACTGGTTTTCTTTTTTCCTCCTTTCTTCTCTAAGAAAGCTCCAATTCCCTTGTTCCTTCTCTCCCACTCTGAGGTTTTCATCTGTCTGAAACCTCAAATCCTTTAACTTAGTTATCTGATATTAGTTATCAGAGAGAGGCAGAGAGCCAGAGGGTGGAGGTGGATCAATGGGAGCTGGGGACCTCAGGAAGTTTTCTTGTGGCTCCAGGGACTGCTCCTAGTGTGTCCCACCCCATGGGTGGAAGGGGAAGTGTGTGGCCACTGTACTTTCCTATTAATAGGAGAGACCCACTGGCCTGAGGAAGACTTCCACTTAGTCTTTCTCAGCTGTCTCCCCTTACGCTCCTAGGGACTAGGGCCTCTTGCCCAGCCCTGCCTCATGGTATTTGGTGGGGGGGGTCGCTCGGTTGCTTCTCTAATTCTGGTTTCCTTCTTCCCTCCATCTCATTTGGTTTTAGTATTCTTGTAATTTTGGCCTCAAGTTTATCTCAATATCTAAAATAGTATGTGATCTGTAGTTGCTAAAGTGACATCGCCAGATGTTTTAAATCTGCTGTGAGTTCCTTGTATATGTTACGTGTCCAAAGATATAAAGATCTTTGGGGTATATTTTTGAGCAAAGCCCACGGTTATGTATAACTCCTTTCCCTGCTTTCCTGGTCTATTGGTAAAGGCTGAAGTAGCTACGTACCAGGAACAAAGATGCTTGTTCTAGACATGAGCAACAGACTTCTACATGTCTTGCATGGATACCAGGACTAGTCAATGGCAGAAAACAGAGCAGAGCTGCACTGTTTGGCCAGTTCTGACACCAGGGTCACAAGGCAGAGCTGCGGGTCCTGGGTGGATGTGACCCTGGGGGAGCAGGGTACCCGCTTCATTGATTCTGTTCATGGGAAATGAGGCGCGCTGCATATGCACTGTGACCACAGGATGAGTGCAGCAGCTCACACAGCCTGACCTCAAGGACCTAAACAGGATCCTGTCTTTTCTCGCTCTTTTTTTCCTCTTTCTTTCTCTCCAGAAGTACACAAGAGAGATAGATCTTAAAGGCATGTAGTACATCTTAAATGATTATGGATAATTCAATTTTTTTCCTAAAACACCACCTTTAGGTGTATTTTGTGAAGGAGACCAATTTAAGATGGAGGATTTTAAAACGTTGATTTTTCTCCAAATGTAGATTAAAGAATGAAAAGACAAGACCTCATATTTGGTTTTATAATGAAGGAAAACAAAGATTCTATCTAGCAATTCATGGCTCTCCCCTCTTTCACCTTCTGACTATTACTGCTTGTAAGTCTACATGGTTAACTACATAATAGGAAAAAGGTGCTCAGAGTGGCTTAAAAGTGTTAAAGGAAGTACTGCTACAACTTACATAAGAAAAAAGGAAAGCTAACTGATAACCCCAGAAAAAAATTCTAACTGACTAGTCTATTTATAGATATAAACCTAGTACTAAAAAATATATATATTATAATTCAGCAGGGCCAATACATCCAAGAGTGCACTCTGATTTAATGTAATTTTTTACATGTTCTGTATGTCTATTTGTCTGCCTGTTAATCTGTTTTAATAATTGGTTTAACTACCTGCAGCTGCCATATATATCTTTTTAAATTCATTTTTTGCCCTTATAAACTTCTGGCTCTGTTAGGGCTTTCCATAAAAGCTGGTTATACAAATACTTAAGGGCAACCAAATTCACTTAAAGCATTAGAGGGTAAAAAATGGCTCAAGGCTTACAAAAAACCTGCAAATAAGAACCCTAAATTTGGCAACATAAGGGTTATGCATGATTTAGGTTAATATATATGTTTCTGTGTGTTTACTTTCAGGTGTATATTATCCTCCAAAATTTCTAAGTTGGCTTATAGATAAGTGGACACTCATGATATAGTCCAAATGCTTTTTGCTCACATAGTTTAACTGTGAGCTAATTTAAATTGGTTGGTAAGATAAAACTGTCTTTAAAGTTGATGATATCCAGGTTTTCATCCAATCAAGATAATATTTATTTTAAAAAATTATTTTTATAAATGCAATATCCATTGTTTTCTGAATACAATAACTTAGCTTTTCCTTGGTGAAAGGTAATATATATATAGCTTATGAATGTTAACTATGCTATGCTTTGGTTCTCAGGAGTCAGCTAAAGTAATTGTTAAAATGAGTAAATAAATAAATAGGATTAATGTTTATGAATGTTCATAACTACATCTAAGTTATCAGTTGCTAAATATAAGCTGAATTATTCTTGGCTTCTTAAGGCTTATAAAAATAATATATTTGATTTATTAAATCTCTTTTCATAAATTATTAATACACATAAATGTTTAAGATTGTTTCCTTAAATTGACTGATAGTTAAATTTCTAATATAATTTTAAATTAAAATAATATTTAAAAATTTCCCCTAAGTGGAGTCGCTTGGGCCCAAGCAACTACTGCACAAAACTCACCTCTGTGGCTGAATAAACAGCTGCCTGAACTGATTTGCTTCAGTTTTCTCAACTGATGGGTGTGTTCTCCAGTTTTGCTCCCAGTCTTACTGTGTTCTACCCTAACAAATATTATTAAAGCAATTATTGTATATAAAATTAAGTGGCATAATTAAAAGGTTATGTTTTCTGTGTCTAAATCAATAAGGTTTTCTTAAGATATTAAAATGCTCTTGTTAAACTTGAAAAAACTAGATTAAAAAACAAAGGTTTTGTATTTTACTAAGATAATTTCTTCTATTTTCCATTGTTAGACTTTTGGTTACTTAAAAAGCTAAATTTTAAAAGTAAAGATTATTTACATGTTAACTTGTAAAATGTTTTCAATAACCAGTTTGTGACTGGTTAAATGAATAACTAGTATCTTAGTTTATAAACAGTCTATAAATCTGGGACTAGAGATATATATCCGAGGACAAAATATGCTATAAACTAAGTTTAACACATGCAAATTAATAAGTTTGTGCTTTTATACAATATACATTATATCTAGACCTTAGACATATGAAATGATCAAAAATGTTGGCATCTCTTTAAATTTGGTTCTGCCACTTAAAATTTGTTCTGTATCTATTGGCTTTGATTACATATTTTGTTACTGTGTAACAGAGACATGGTTATATATTAGGTAATAAGTCTATTTGTGGTCATTAATACTGTTTCCTAAACTTAAAAGAACTCTAAAGATACCCTTTAATTCTTGTCAATGCAGTTACACTTTGTAAGCCTGTTAAAGAAATCTAAATTTTGCCTTAAGAGTAAAAACTAATATATGTAAAAGATTTCTGTACTAATATTAGATGCTAATTATTGCTAAGCTCTTGATATATTAAATACATTTATGTTTCCCAAGTGTACAGGCCTTTTCAGATGTGAAACTCAGGAAAACATCTTATATACCGATGGACTTCCGGATTAAAGTTTTTTATGATGACGGCTTTTCAGGTTTACGTTTATATGATTGTTATGCAATTGTGTTATGATAGTTAAATGTGCCTAAACAACAGAAGTCCCGACAATGACACTCAAAGTTTAAAGACTGGGTACTAGTTATCTATAAAGTACATCTGTAAATAAGTTTATTCCACTTAACTCTTGTATAAAAAGTAGCAAATTTTGTCTAGGAGTATTTACTGCACTCCTACTAAGTGCCAGGAATTGTTTCAGATACGGGCGGATAACACTAGAATTCCCCTGCCTCTCAGGAAGCTCCCAGCGATCCTCACCTGGTGTTCAGGTACTTGTGTATCTCCTTCCTCACTGGATCAGGACTGGCAGGTGATTAGTAAAACATAGCAGGAGTGTTGGTGTGCGACTGCCAGGCCCAGTCATAAAAACCACTAGCTTCTCCTTTACTGTCTGCCACATCACGAGGACCCTACACTAGCTCTATGAAGAGGTCCGCTTGGGAAGCACTGGAGGCATCACGGCTGTAACTGGCACCAGCTTGCAGCCATGTGAATGAGCCACTTCGACAGCAGGACTCCCATCCCTGCCAGGCCTTTAGTTGACTGCAGCCTCATCTGACTGAAACGTCTCAAAACACCTGAGCCAGAACCGTCTACATGAGCCCCTCCGAAGCTTCGGACTCACTGAACTCAGGAGATAGCAAATGACGATGGTTGTTTCGGGCTTTTTCCTTATTATTTTAGTTTATTAGTACATGTGTGTAGTACATGTTTACATTCCTTGCGTGGAGTTGGTACATGTACATAACACATCCCAATTCCTCTTTCTCATTCCTTATCCCTCCCTTCTTCCCCCTCCCTCCATATCTTGATCCCCTTCTGAGAACAATCTCCCTACTTCTTATTTTTGAGCCACTAAATCTTGGGGTGATTTGTTTTGTAATATTAGAAAACTAACACAGCAGAAACAAAACCAGATAGAAAAGATCTGTCCTTATGGCATTTGCATACTAGCAGGGAGGAAGTAGACAAAAATGAATTGTATAATAGGCTATACGGCGATAATGAGATAACAAAAACTGGGGTAGGAATATTGGAGGTCTTGCAGTTTTAGAGGTAGTGAGGGAGTCCTCTCCTGGAAGCAAACGTTTGAAAGAATACCTGAAAGGAGCAGGGAAGTGAGCCTTGCAGCTATTTGGAGGGAAAGTGCTCAGTGCCAAAAGGTCAAAGGGCATGATAAATTTAACCATAAAAAAGGAAGCAGCAGAGGTCAAAAGGGTTCCTATATGGCCTCATTTTGCTTTTATTTTAAGGGATGTGAGAACATTTGGAGGGTTTAGGGCTGAGGAATGACAAGATCTGATTAGCATTTTAGCATGATCCCTTTGGCTGCTAGTTTAGCTAGAGATGAAAGCAGAGGACCAGTTAGGAAGCTATTAAGATAATCTGAATGAAAGAAAGATGATGGGAGGTTAGGTTAGGTTAGAATGCAGTGCTGTTCATTTTTTAAAATACTTTTCTGAATTTTCCAAATTTTTTTCGATGACTTTTCATGACTTTTCTAATTCAAAAGGGAAAGAAAGTTCTTAAGGAGAGACATTTGTGAAATACCTTAAGATCCTCACAATTTTTTTGTTATTTTAATCATAATATAAATGCCCATGTCATTCTTAGTAGGACCTCAGCACAACAATTGCTGTAAATCCACAGCAAACCCCCCCAAAAAACAAAAACAAAAACAAAAACAAAACAACCAAAACCAGCTGCTGTAAAACAACACAAAGTGGAGGGTCAAAAGCTGTTTCAGTCTGTGTAGCTCCTGAACATAATTTCAGTTGGAAAAACAAAATCATTATCAAGCCTTAGATAGCCTGAGAATTTATATTACCAAGTTAATTTGCAAATTATACAGAACTGCATCCTTTTCTTTCCCTTTCTTTCCTTTTCTCTTTTTCCTTCATTTCTTTGCTTTCGTTTCTGTTGTTGAAATTTGGTGCCAAACTGTAATTTAATAGCACCCTGCGTATCTTTTCTTTTGCCAATTTTGTTTGAAAAACATACATATGCTAAATATTTCACAATTCTTCTAATTTTTAACCATTACTTGCATTTTAACCAAGCATCGTCGATGTGAAAGGGTTTCATGTGCCCTTTGGATATTTTTATTGCCTTTGTGCTATGTATTTGGTCATTCTTAACCTTCAAATATTCCATATCCAAGTCCTTCTTTGTGACTATAATTACTTCAGGCTCAAGATCACAAGTCATTCAGCCAGGAGACTGCTCAAAATAAAATGTTTAAATTAAAAACATAAGGGAACGATGGAGGGGGAGGGGGAAAGGAACAGAGGGACAAGAGAAATAAGAAATGGAAGGAAAAAATGGAAACAAAGCTTTTGTAAATAGGGAGGGAGGAGGGGGTGAGGGGAGGGGAATGGGAAAAAAGAAGCAACAAGATACGTCATGTACAGGTACAAATCCCCTATTGATGAATGTTATCACTATGTACATCTAAAATGTACCATTAAAATAAAATTAAAAAAATTAAAAACATAATTGCAAGTATTATTTCCAAGGAACTGTGCTACAAGAACATAAAAATCAGGGGTTGGGGATTTTAGCTCAGTGGTAAAGTGTTTGCCTAGCAAGTGCAAAGCCCTGAGTTTGATCCCATGCACACCCCCCCCAAAAAAAAAGAAGATAAAAAAATGTTCTAGGTAAATCTTAGTCATGGTAAAGATCATGGTGCTTTAAAATATTCTTTAATTGTACTGGCTCCCATCCTTGGTCTGTTTTTCACACTTCAGGAAACTTTATTTCATTCAGCAAATACTTATGTGCTACCTCACATGTGATGGAAACATATAATACTGTATAGAAATCCAAGAGTGAGCTGGGGATTTAGCTCAGTGGTTAGAGTGCCTGCCTTGCAAGCACAAGGCCATGAGTTCGATCCCCAGCACCAAAAAAAAAAAAAAAAAAAAAAAAAAAGAAATCCAAGAGTGACTGAGTCATGGACCTGGGCTTTGAAGGTACAGGAAAGACAACATATATCCAATATGATGCCTGATTACAGAAAATCTGCAGTGAAAAGCAAAAGCATGTGACCGAACTGCAGCTTCACATTAACCTGATGAAGTGAGCCATTTGTCCAGTACAAGAATTAACCACCCCTTTTCATTAACTGGTTCTTAACCTCCAGATATTTCCAGGAATTTGACCTAGATATAAAGGTGGAAGATCCTGTTATGCTCAATTTTCCTGCACAGACTGTGTTATAAATATTCATTCATAGTCTAAAAATAAATTATCTATTGGTGTCCAGTCCTTCCAGCGAGAAAATTTCCCTAAAATTCCAAAAGGCTTTGATTGATCTTCACATCTGTTAGTTTCCATTGTAATCAAATCCATTATTTCGAGATTCCAGAAATATTCAAAGTAAGGTAAAATATTTGGCTCTGTATCCTGTCTAAACGGCAAATTTATACCAGGGGTATTGGTGAACGGAAGCCTAGGAGGAGCAGGCATTGGATTTTCCAAATTCACCTCAACAAATTCTCTGAAAGGCATGAAACATTCATTCTCAGAATGAAATTCATTGTCCGATAATTCCGAGAAATCATCTTCGGGTTCACTATCTTCCTGATTCACTAATCAATAACTCCTCTGATTCAAACATTTTAGGCGGTAACTTAATAATCTTCAAATTCTTGATTACATAAATTTGACGAGTGATATTCTCTAAGAAAAACACCCTTCAATTGTATTCCTTTCACTGTATATTTCAAAGAATTATCTTCCAAGATCCACAGGTCTTTTCCCTTCAAAAGTTTAATTCCCTACCTGGTTTCCCTCCCTTCCCCCATCGCAGCAGGGCTCGGTGCATTAGGAATCGGTGCATCTTCCAGCTCTTCTGGAATCGCACACCTGCCGCTAGCCATGACCACAGCTCCTCCATCGCTGCCCAGCGGAGAGTTCTGATTCGGCCTTTCTGTTGCGCATTCTCACGCTCGCCCTCACAGAAAGTGCGATGGCGTCGGACTGAGTGGGACCCGGCACGCGCAGAGGAGGTGCGGCTCCTGCACACCGCTCTATTTTAGATTGTATATTGCGCCTGGTTTCTTGTATCTCTGCCGTGTTGTCAGAAATCCTCTTTTGCAGCAAATAAATTATAATAAGAAAAGCATCTAAACTTCCCGCTCATTACAAACGTTCCCCCAGGAGACGGTAACTAGGTGTTGTCTTTGCCCCGCCAGCCAAACCCCGACGCCCCCGACGTGCGCAGCGCCACCTCCTGGGCGGGTGGGCAAGGCCAGGCAGGAGCAGCGGCAGAGTGTGAGGACTGCCGTGGCGGTCTTCCCGGCTCAAGTGACTCAGAAACGCCTCGGATGGGTTTCTACACACGTACTCACCGGGGACAATCGAGACTTGGCGACAGCTCGCTTGAGCCCAGCGGACCTCGGCAATTGCGCCTAACGCGAGATGCTAAGGGTGGGGCTTCCGACAGTGGGCGAACCTCGCCCTAACGGCGGGGCTTCGTCCCGTTTCTGGCACTCGGTTTCGTGGAGCATGGTTGGCCCTGTGGGCGGGACAACACCAGGAGGGTGGGAACCCGCTCCTGGGAACGGAAGTAAATTCGGTAGGCGCGGCGTGGTGTACGCGGGGAGCAGTGTGGATACGACTCTGTTTGGTGGGCGGGACATCGTTCAGTGGGCGGGACTTCACGCTGCACGCGGCCCAACAGGGTGGGGGGGACTCCGCCCTGTGGGCGGGGCTTGGCCTGCGGGGCGGGATTACGGCTCGAGAGCTGACTTGATTGGATCGTTCCTCCCGGAACTTCCTGTGCAGGTGGAGTCTCCTGGAGCTTGAGTGGGTGCACGCGGGTGTCAAAGGTGTGGTGAAAGGTTGGTGAGATTTTTCCGGGTGGGCTGGTGTGCAGCTGGCAGGGGTCGAGGCAGAACTGTGCGGGCCGCGTGGTGTTGTGGCCCGGAGGGCTCGGTTCCGCTGTGCTCAGCCTCACGCAGCCCTACTAGGCAGCCGGTCTCGGTCTCCTGGTCCGGCCTGAAACCCCTGTGCACATTACCAGTTTGGGGCTGTGTCCATTATGATCACAGTTACCACATTGTGAGAATTTTCCTAACCCCTCTTCCCACCTAGAGCGTTCCTTCCTCATGATCCTTTCTTATGTCCCCAACTCTGTTTCATGTTTATTTTACATAGCATTATTTGTACTATACCTTTCATGTATCTCTGTGTATGTTCCAATATGTCAGTTCTGTACCATTAGCAGTTAATGAGTACTAGGCGACTGACTGAATTTTGGTCACTATCGGAGAGATTTTAGATTAATTTGAATGGTTTTAATGTTTCTGCTCCTGTAATTTTGTATTTTCTATTGCTTTCGTTTTTTTTTTTTTAAGTAGTGCTCTTAGGGTTCAGAGTGTTACTGTCTCCTAGTTTTCTGAGGCCAAATTAATGGAAGATATAAATTTCAGTGGTGAGACATTGTAAAAGCAAAGGAGAGACATGCAAGATGCTTTTAGAGAACAATTAGGCTAGTACTGTGTGTACTGAAGGCTGTATTCAGGTACCAGTAATATGCCGGGCCAAGGAGGGCCATGGATGGTTTTTAACATTGGGAAGGTTCATCACAAAACACTGTACAAGATAGCCGTTTTGCAGTGGCTTAAACAAGGGGCTGGCAAGCTTTCTGTAAAGAGTCAGTAAATATTTTAGACTTTGTGGGCCATAATTTTAACAGGAAAGCAGCCATTGACAATACATGATTGAATGGGTATACGGTAGTTGCTTTTCAGTAAATACTAAGTGCCTGTCTGATTTGATCCATGGGGAATAGTTTGCCAAATCATGATCTAAATAATGGAATCGGGGACTGCAGGAGTAACCCAGTCCTGAACTAGACAATATTACACCCTGGTTTGGAACTGATTTCTTATTTTTACATGAGAGGCAGTATCACATAACGTGAGCTCTGATGTAGTCTGCATGGCTTGAGGCAGATTAATTTATCTAAATCAGTTATTTTTATATGTAAAAAGAGAATTGTTCTTGCATTATTAAAAACAGATTTGGAAGATGTTTCTAGCATAGATGTTACAGGCTTAATATGTCTTTAGTTACAAAGCAGAAAATTAAGTTTTCAGGTTAAGACCCATTAACTTGGAAATAATATGGAAGCTGTAAAGGTAATTTGAGGGATTGAGTGTAGGATTAGGGATTGCTTTTGATGGGATGCACAGGATAGTAGGGAGAGTAAAAAGGAATGAGAAGTCAAAGAGAGAGGCAGTTCCTAAAGTATGATAGTGTTATGGCTAGTATCCTCAGTGTTCCCCCCAAAAAGCACATTCTGTTGAAGACTTGGCTGCTGAGGGTCTTTTGGTTTTTTGTTTTGTGTTGTTGTTTTTTAGACAGAATCTTGCTATGTAGTTCAGACTAACCTTGAACTCACTATGTAGCCCAGGCTGGCCTCAATTCCTGGCAGTCTTCCTGTCTCAGTCTCCCAAGTGCTGGGATTACAGGCATGTGCCACCACGCTCTGCTGCTTAGGGGTTTGGGGAAGTAATTGGATCATGATGGCTCTAACCTCACATGAATGTGTAATTTGATATTATTGGGAGGTGATAGAAATGAGGTAGGGTGTAGCAGTGAAGGGATCATAGAGCCAAGAGTTTGGTAGCTGTATCTGGCCCCTAGCACCTTCTCTGGCCCTTTTCCTTTCTTTGCTTCCTGGCTGCCAGGTGGGCTGCTGTACCACACACCTTTCATCATGATTTTCTGCCTCACCCAGTGCCTATACAGAGAAACCAGCTGACCAGTCTGAACTGTGAGCCAAAATACATCTTTACTCCTTTAGGTTGCTATTCTCAGATTTTTTGTTACAATGATAGAAAGCTGAATACACTTAGGAACCAGGCATGTACAGTGATGTGTCATAGACCAGCAGAGGGATGGTTGGTAAGGTTCACATTGTCAAATGTGGTATCAGTGTGAATTCAACGAGTAGTCATTAATTATATACCTATGATGGGCCAGATGTTGGGAATGCGTTAAAGAATTACATAAGTGTGTTATACTCAAAACAGCAAAATATTTAGTAGGATTTTAAATTTTAATAGAGGTAATTTAATACATTTAGCAACTTTAAAAACAATCAAAAATAGGCACAATGATACATGCTTACAATTCCAGCTATTCCAGAGGCTGAGGCAGTAAGGTCCTAAGTTCAAACCCAGCCTAGGCAATTTAGCGAGATCCTGTCTCAAAATTGAAAAAAAAAAAAAGGCCGGGAGATGTAGTTTAGTGCAAAGGCTCTGGGTTCAGTTCCCAAACTGCCCCATCCACCCAAATGAGGAGTAAGATGGAATTTCTTACATGCTTAGTACCTGTCCTTTAAAAATTTCAATTGATTTTATAGTTTTAAACATAGGCAGGTTAATTGATCTCCTTTTCTTTCTTTTCTAGATAATGGCCAAGAACAAATTAAGACGGCAGAAGTCCAGAAATGTATTTCACATAGCCAGCCAAAAAAACTTTAAGTCCAAAAACAAAGCAAAACCAGTTACCACTAATCTTAAGAAGGTGAGTTTTGGGGGTTGAGGATTTAGCTCAGGTAGTGGGCCCTGAGTTCTATCTCCAGCACCAAAAAAAGAAAAAAAAAGAAGGTGAGTTTTGTTAAGCACCACAAGCACCATATTGGTAAAGCTACCATACAACTGGATTCTGTTGTTTAAAAGTTATTTAACCCAAAGGTTAGCCTTTCCTACAAAAGTAAAGTGATTTTAAACATTTTTTTTTTTAAGAAAAAGTTGAAGAAAAATAACCTCCCTTTCTCAAATTGAAATGGAAGAAAAAAGCATTTTAAGTGGAGATGTGCAAGGTACCATATAATAGTTTAACAGCTTTATTGGAGAAAGTATTTAAAGTATATATAGAAAGTATTTAAAACTAACTTGGTATGAGAAACAGTTCGTATCTCTGAACTCAAATATGTTCAAGAATTTAAGGGAACCAAGACATGCAGCGTAAATCATCACCAATTCTTTTTCTCTAATTCTTACCTGGAACTCAAAAAAAGCCTGCAAAATGAAGATGAAATACTATTTCTTCAAATGCAAAATTTGAAGTTTTTTTTTTTTAAATTTTATTTTAATGGTACATTTAGGACGTACATAGTGATAACATTCATCATAGAGGATTTGTACCTGTACGTGATACATCTTTTTGCTTCTTTTTTTCCCATTCCCCTCTTTATTTTTGTATTTCAATATATTTAAGAAAATTCTTCAAGATTAAGTACATTCTTTAAAGGAACTTTTCAAATTGAAATAGTGCGTGGAGTCAGATTTCCACAACTCGTAATCATAATAATAACCTGTAGAAAAGTGACATTTCAGCTTTATCAACTAGCTAAGTTTTGGATCCATAAGTTTTATGACTTTGTAAGTGCTGTAAAGGAAAAGATCGAGTTCTTTGGGTTGAGTTTATATAGGATTGTCTTTAAATGTAACAGTGAGACCTGAGTAATAAGGGAGTAGTGATACAGAGCTGGGAGCGGGATGTTCTACGCATAGTAAGTGGAGAAGCCCCAAACTAGGGAAAAGCTTGGTGCCTTTCAGATTATTTCAGCTGGACAGGAGGTACTGAACCTTTATTATGCTGATGAGAGAGAGGGCGAGAGCAGGCACACTGAATAGGCAGCATGGTTGGGTAAAGTGTCAAGTACTGTACCTTTCTCATAAAGAGAGTTTAGCAGAAGGTTGTAAGATAGCCAGCCATAATGTAAAAGTGAAGGCTGTCAGTTGTGACTCTCCAGCTTCAGTTCTTGGCTTAGAAAAGGGATAGTTGGGCACAACCAGGTTGCCAGGCAAGTTTGATTAAGCAAAAGAAGAAAAGTTAAGAATAGAAAGAAGTGATTAAACGATGATCATGAAATCTGTGCTAGTTGAGGGGAAAAGTGGGACCCATATAAATATATGGAAAATAGTCACAGTGGTAAGAAAAGGTTTCGGGGAGATTCAGAAATTGTTAGTGAACTAAGTAGACAAGGAGAGGCGATGGTGCAGAAGGTACTCCACAGTAGGTGGCTGAAGCAGGTGATGGAGAAGATCCCTGGAGATGAGGACCTCAAGAGATCAAAAGGCTATAGGGTTAGATTTTTGAAGTCACTAAGTAGTGACGCTAGGAACAAAAGGTCAGTAAATTAAGGTTTGAAATTTTTCGTGAAGAAGTGCATGGTGTTGATGAGTGATAGCAGTGAGGGAGAAACAATGTTTTCATGCATGGTGTGTAAAGGAGCTGAAGGTTTTATTTTGGTAGGTTTTTTGGTTTTGTTTTTTTTTCGTTTTGTGAGACAGGGTCTCGCTGTATATTATAGGCTGGTGTTGAACTCACTATGTATCCCGGGATGGCCCTGAACTTACTGTGATCCTCCTGCCTCAGCCTCCTGAGTGTTGAGATTACAGGCATGCGCCACAACGTCCAGCCAGAGCTGAAAGCTTTGAAGGAGAAATTGGTGCAAGAAACATCTTTTTGTTGTTGTCAACAGTTTTACTAAAATAACTTTAGAAAATTAGGGAATTAAAAAAAAAAAAAACTATTGCCTTTTGGTAAGCAACATCCAGTGCTTGATTGGTGTTATTTTTGAAGTTATTTGCTGCAAGTTACATTCAGCCACTGTCACACAACTTACTGATACATAGGAAAACACCAACTGTAATGGTTTCTATACATTTTACATTATATATTACTTCTTGAAACCCCCAGCAAAATGAAATCTTAAACACAAAGTTCTGAATGCTCTTCCAATCAATTTGTAAAGTCAGACGGGGGAAAAGGGGCTTTTTTTTTTTTTTGGTAGGGGGGTTAACTTCATCAAAATGTAACCTTCAGGTTTTTTTAGCTTTGGTCCAGGCTGCTAGGGTTATGAGTACAGTATTACACACATCTTTTAGCTCAGGAAATAACTTCACTTATTTGTTATAGATCTGTTATAAACAGATCTTTAACAAGGTCACTTAGCTAATTGGGCTGCTTAGACAGATATGCTGGGAGAAAATTATATTTGGTATTTTATACTAAGTATCAGTATTTTGACAAATTCATTTTTAAGATACAGCTTGTCTTAGCCTACCTGGAGTTGTCTATACAAATTGCACATAGCCTGCCTGGTGTGCCAACGTTTCACAAAGAATCACAACCAAGAGCACAGGCAAAGTCAGAGGAGTGAAGTGCTTGTATTTTGAGAGCTTAAACCAAAATGTGGAATTTAAAGCTGTATTTTTACAGCTTTCTATACAGAGAAAACAGGTAGAGTGAAGCAGTTAGTTTTAATGTCAGCCAAACCACAGCATGTATAAGATCAAATTTCCCCATAAAATCAACATTGAATCTAACCACTGAATGTGATTCAGTTCTCATCCAACTCAGTTTGTGACTAGAATCATGGAAAGAATCAAGTTCATGGACTGCGGTACCACTGTAAAGTCCTACTTCTGAGTCACATGGTTTCTTAGAAATTTCACCAATTATAAGAGCCAGGAGGCTTAGGAAAGGGAAGGGACGCAGATGTGCTATATGGGCCTTGTGGCTTCTAACCATCAATATACATTTTTTTCTTTCTTTCTTTGGTGGCAATAGAAAGACCTCGCTTTTCTAATATACTACTCTTGATACTTTCTTTTAAAGATGCTTTTCATTAAAGATTTTCTCATGAGGTGTTTGGCTAGGAGCTGGGAGGCTAAGGGGCGCAGGTCCTGGCTCTTCAGTGAACTTAACTGTATGACCGTGGGGAAGTCACTTAACCTTTCTGTGTTCAGTCTTCCTGTCTTGTAAAATAGGAGGAATACCTACCTCACAGGGTTGCTGTGGGAATTAGAAATAGTATCTGTAAAGTATTTGAAGTTCTTGAAGAAGGCGCTATATAAATACAAAATAGTACCTACTGAATTTGGTTTATTTATAAAAAAAATTGGTAGCAGCAGTGACTATAAACCACCATCTTCACTTCTTAGACTCAACAGGGGAAAGCTACTAGGGACTTCCATTAAGAAGGTCAAGGAAGGATTCAGAGATGTAGTATTAGAAGAGATCAAAAGCATTTGATCCAGGTGTCTGGTCTTACAGATGAGGGATGATAACACAGTAATCTAGAAGCACTATGGTCATGTATTTTGGTCTGCTCATGCCAGCTAAGTCTAGGCCTGAGGCATAGCCACATAACCGTGGACTCAAATTTTCTAACAAGACGATAGTTTTAGCATGAATTGTCCACAATTTGGTAGAGTTGAGAGTTTGCAGATTTTTAGGTTTTAGGTTTAAGATGAATACATTTTATCTTTAATGATTTTAAGATTGTGGGTAATGCTTTTTAACAGATAAACATTGTGAAATGCTTTTTAACAGATAAACATTGTGAATGAAGAAAAAATTCGCAGAATGAATAATGCTTTTGTAAACATTCAGAAGGAACTTGCACACTTCTCAAAAAAGCTTACTCTTGAACCTTTGCAGAAAAAACAGGTAAGTAGACATTTGCTTTTGTCATGGCTGAGACATTGATGACTCATAAAACTTCAGTCAAATGTGAGTCAAATGTAATTTTCAGTATTCAGCTGTCTACTACATGTGGCTTTATAATATGCTTAGCATATTCAGACTCTCAAAACATTGAGTCTGAGTAAGAATTTGTTTTATTCCCCAGGGTATGACTGGAAGAAATTAAACTTGATAATAGATTATGTACAAGTCATTTTTGTTTACTGTTATCTAAATTTTTAAATATACTTTTCTCCCTTCAGATTAATCAGCAGCATCATGAGAATGAACCAGTTAATGTTGACGAAGCTGCAAAATTAATGGCTCAGTTGTAAAACAGTGGAGATGTATCAAATTCGTCCCCAAAAACTCAATAAATATTTCATACAACTTTATTTTAAAAAATCTTGTTAATGTACAGGCATTGGCACATTTTAAAAACAAACTACATAAACAGATCTTTCCTATACTCTAGGAAAGTGGAATGTCAGAAGTCAACAAAATGATAAACTTAAAGTGCTAAAACAGAAGGCACTTCACAAAATCTGTTCACTGAAACAGTTACACATCCTCATTTACATCCTTCACTTTTTAAGTGGCAGTGAATGTCTCCTTGGACGGACACACATACAGAAAGTTTCATGGCAGTAAAAATACAAGGCAAATAAGTGATTAGCCCTTGGCCAACTTTTTTGTTTTTGATGACCTGAAGTCTACTTTAATCTTCCTCTCATAAGAGGAAACAGAAGGATTCAGAAGTGGAAGCTGAAATCCCAGAATGTAATTACTGGGGGTTGGGAAGGTTGGTAGATATTAAATCCCCTTTCCCCCAGAAGAAGTCAGAGCCCTTTGTTTTTATGGTTGAAGTTTTGTGAAGTAAAAAAGAAAATATTAGGGAAGAACACTTGGGAATCAGTGAACTAAAAAGGTGTTACATTCATTATTTTAAATACTTAGGTTATTAAGAAATCTAAAATGTTACACAGTTAGAGGTAGATAACAGTCCCAAGTTTCCATAGAATCTAATAATTTAGTATCTGGACATCAAACAGATCACAGACTCCTTCGTTATCATCTAAATTAAAGTTGTAGTCATCTGCAGGGGTAGGAGAAAGCCGTAAGAGTGGAAACACTGCAAAGAGAAAAACAGTCAAAGTTAAAGATGATTTCTATATACAGGTAATGAGGTTTAACATACTGTTCTCAAATACCTCAACCAAACTGTTTCCTAAGTTACACTTGAATTAAAAAGTATACATATATAAAGTAATGATCCTATTAATGACTGACATTTGATGTTTACTTTGATTATAGAGTCTCAGGTTAAGACAATTTATACATTAGTTATTGGTATTAGATTGTATTTTGTTTGTCTGCCACTTTGAAAACAGAAGTACATATACAGATTTACTGTTTGCTGATGTTCTCTACCTAAATATTTACTAAATCTCTTAAAGTCATTACTGTACCATTTGCTAACTTAACTGCTATCACTTCTTATTTCTCTGCTATATTTGTTAGGAACCAGGATGTTGAATCTATGAACAAGGGTGAAGCCCAGAGAGAAATTATTAAAGTAATGTTGTAGCTAATTGATTTTTAAAGACTTTTCACATTAGGTGATAACATGGCTGATGTCAGTAAACATTTTGGTGATTTGCAGCAGCAAGTTAAAATTGGCCATGGTACTGTTTACAAAACTGGGTTTTCCTATCACCTGTTGTTGATATGTTATTTTACTCATCTTGAGCTAGATTCTTTAGGAGTGCAAAGGGCTAGTGCTCCCAGTTTAAATTTTATACAATGAAACTGCTACAAATCCCCTTATGGGCTTCTTCTCCTCAAAATGCAAACAAACAGAAACAAATTCTGAAGGATGCCTGTGCTTATTATAAAGTATTATTATGGGAGAATCTCCATGAGTCATAGTGAGGAAGTTTAAAAAAATAGATTTTTTTGTCTATTTTAAATCATATGTCACTTATAAATTCTAGGAAAGCATTATTGATGTATAAAGTAGTAAAATTTTAAACTACTTACCATCAGAAGACATTAACTCATCAATAATATCTCCACTAATAGATCCTGATGGAAAAAGAAATGTTACAAAATTTTGTTACATTTTTATTTACATTTAGATACAGGTAGTCACATCATCAATTTCATTGACAATGCAAAATTAAAGTATTTGAGCTTTGTAGAAAGATCATTTCCCTGAAAGTATAGCCTTCAAAATATTTTGTGCCTGGCATTACTTTTAAACTTCCAAACTCAAGATGTGGACCAAAAGAGTCATTCTTCCAAAGCAGACTCAGTTTTATAGTCTGTGATATTGTAATTCTCCCAGTCACCCAAGCTTAAAACAAAACATACCAGTTTTTAATTCTATTTACTGTATCTCCAGCTCTCATGTAACAAATGTTACTTTAACTAAATTGTACTTCTCAAGTCTGTTCATGATTTCTCTCTCCAATCCCACCGACAACCCCCGACTTTAGCCTTAATGGTCTCTCAGTTCCATAACCACAAACATCTAACCTTCAATCTTTATACCTTCTGATCCCTCTGCTTCTCCAAAGCGTTCTCTTTCCTAATCTATTACTCCTGTGCTCACCACTGTATAGCTGAAGTTCCACTTCCCCAGTCACAGAGTTTAAATGGTTATCAGCTAAGTCTTGCTTGTTTAAGCTTTTCTCTAACAGGCTCAAAATTAATTTACTCACTATTTCAAAATACAAAATTATATACAGAAATTAGATACTATATTATTTTAATGGTTTCTGGAAGCCAATGTGCCAGTTATGTTGACACTAAAATATATAAAACTTGCCTGCTTTACCAATCCAGGTTGATTATAATTAGATAATAAGGTTTTTAAAGACTAAACCTATTGTGCATCCTTGTGGCCTATTATATAGAAATCAGAAGAAATGAAGTAGAAGAGGCTATGAGCAACAAGAAGCTAAAAAGTAATCCATGTCCAATTAAGTATTCTTAGTTTTACTTTTAAATATTGTGAACTCCCAGAGGAGCAACAATGAGACACATCTAATAAGTAAATGATTTGGATTTTGTACAATGCCGTTTTTAATCATCCGTAGTGATACTTATATTGGCACAAATCATTCATTAAGCAATCATTGAAAGACTCCCTGGTATGCTGCTTCTTATTTGGAATTGATAAGGAGTCACTAAAGATCTACCCCAAAACCAAGGAAGACTGGGTACCACGGAAAGTTTTATGTATTTCAGAGTTATGGTTCTTACCTTCTGATACCCAATTTTTAGCGTTTTAGCTATTTATCATTTCATAGATAAAACAATTTAGAAAGGCAAAATTTCCTAGATAATTGAAGTTGAAACCATTCATCAACTGTATAAAACTAAGCTTCCCAAATAAAAAGTATTCAAAGAATATGGAGAAACAAGCAGCATTAAGTTATTATGTTCTATACCAGCTTGGTCATTTTCTTAAAGGCTGTTGAACACATTCAATAATTTTTCCTAAGAGATTAAAAAAAACCTTAAACTTCAGATAGAAATTGACATATATAAATAGTAAAAGAAAGAAAAAAGGAACAAATCTGGCCTGACCCCGAAAATGGAGTCCTACAGAAAACAGCAATCCTTGGCCCATAAATATCTTTCTTGTGCTTAGCAATAATAGTTCTATATACAATTTTAACTACATTAAATTGTACCTGATATTTCTGAATTGGATGTTTATTTACTTGTAAACTCTGTAGCAAGACAAAGACAAGATCTGCTTTAAAATTTCTTAATACCTATTCCAACACTGGGCACACAGGAGATACTAAATACTTGAATTAAACATATTATTTTGCCTTTCAAATTAGAGAAAAGGGTAATATCACAACTGACATTCAGAAAAACTTGTTCAGTAAGACTCATTTTCCCATCTATGTTTTAAAAAAGTGGCTCTGAACCCACCGGAAGCTATTTCTGTAGCTGGTATCTGCTGAAGATTCTGGCTTCTTTCGGACACATTTTGCTCAGGTGGGTTCTGAGCCAGCATGCTGGACTTGTGTGGAGTTGCTGGAGTTGAGGACTGAGAGGAAGGCTGTGTGAGGTCATCAGGCGGGGGGACGGGAAAAACCACAGGCTTAGATGAACTGGACTCTTTATTTATAAGCAGCACGTGGATAGGTCCTGAATGACTCTTTAAATTGATCTGGTATTTCTTTTGTCCATTCTGACCCTTTGAAATTTATTGGGCATAAACAAAGGAACAAATATTAACATTCCTAGCTAACCTGAAATGTTAAAAATGAGACAGCCAAAGCTACTAGGGACAAATTAAACTCATACAACAAAAGAAATTCATTAAATTAAAACACAAGAGTAGAGACGACCAAGAGTACAATGAGATATTGAAGGCTCTAAAGCACTTGCCCCTACGGTTTTTCTCAAATACTGATCATCAAAAATTGTCAGTTGCAGCATTCTGGCAACCATGCATTTTTACTGCATGTAATCATATCTCTCAGTGCTCCATAATACCAATAAAACCTAAGCCAGTGCTGAGCTCATTCTCTATATGGGTAACTCCATCCCCTGGAGTTACCCATCATGAATATAGTCATCTCAACATGCAGTATTTACAACTATTTCCAAGTCAAACCCCTTTTTTTTTTTCAATCAGCAAACACAAAAACTGACTTCCTACAGAGATATAAATATAATATCTCTCCATTTCAAAAAAGTAATCTGTATCCTGAAATTTCAGAATCAGTAATATAAATGCCTAAACACAAACTTCTATTCAAATAATGCAGGAGGGGTAGACAATACAATATTCTCTGTCTATTCCCTTTGTTGGTTGGTATAGCTTGTATCTATTTTAGAAAATCTTAATCTGAAAACCAAAATAATGAATTTTACATATAGCATAAAAATCAATAAATGTCTCTGACTCAGCAAGCCAGAAAATGTTTTCTTGACTTAATTTAAAGCAATTGATTGTTGATATTTACATTTTTTCCTTGTTCATGATTTTTACATTAGTTACAGATGTGATCATTTTTTAAAATTTGTTATTAAAATGTTAATGATTCACTTATATAATTTTACCAAAGTATTGAAGACATCCAAATTCAAATTATCAATGCTTGAAAGCAGTAATTAAAAATTGTTCACGTAGAATTAGCTCATGTTCAGCTCAAAAAAATACATCTGTCCCTCTTGAGACAACATGTCCATTTTTCCTACTTACACAAACATTTTCTACATACCATTTCTGGAATAGGTACCTCCAGCTGTGTACCAGAAGGTGCCTGAATGGCCAAAAGTGTATCACCTAGTCAAAAAAAAGAAAACCTGTAAAACTACCACTGATCACACAATGCAGTGGCAAGAGTATAGGCTGTTGAGTGAGAAACTTGGGCTTAAATCCCAGGCTAGACCTTGGCTTTCTATAAAACAGGGAACATATAACTAACTGTTTAGGTTTGTTCTCAGGGCTAAGTGAGATAAAAAATGTACTCGTGACTTTTAGAATACCCAATGTCACCTCTGTTCTTATTAACAAATGCAGCTCCATTTTATTTTTACCCTTTTAGCCTCAAATAAATAACAGTTTATGTGAAATATTTAAACTACTTAAATGATTGAGGATATAGAGATGAGGTATAATAAACTAAAATCTTCACTTTCCATTAATTTATTTTCCATGCCAAATTCTACAACAGATCTTTGCTGAGCTGTAGATTAATAAACAGACTTCCTTAGAAAGCACAAGAACTATGACGGCAACACACAAGTGCGTACCTATTTCCAACAGAGTCTTACACAGTAAGTCACTTGACAAAGTACTTGGCAGATTGACGGGGGAGACAATCCATATGGCCATCTTTTTAACAGGCATGTATGGTTAAATATAAATATGCAGAGTTTCATTTTACATGTATTATGTGAATAGATGTCTACCATTTTAGTTTATTAATACATGATATTGTCATTTCAAGGGGAAAACATGAGGGCAGAGGATGGAATAGGATTAAGAGTAATTTTCCTGGTTATTAAAAAAGATTCACCTAACTCTGCTTTCTTTGGGTTCCATTTGTGACCAGCACAGCTGTTGTATAGTTTCATAAACAGTGCTGTTGAGAACATGTTCTAGTTCAGTTTTGGTCACTGACTCTGCAACTCTGAAACTATTGCTTAATCCTATTCAGATCTGGCTTCCTCTCTGCCCTTGCCCCTCCTCCCCTCCCACACTGGGTTTATGACTAGCAAGGAGTTAATGAAGTAAGAGCTGTGAAGAATGGTTATTGCCTGAAAACAGAGACAAAAGCAGTCTGCTAACACACAGCACTATAGAGTGAGACAAAATGTCTACAACTCCTGAAAATAATGACTTACACTGAGTATATGGCAAATTCTTAATTGCTTTATAGCTCAGTGATCAGAGGAAGAATGTAAGGAAAAGTCTAACAGGACTTACCATTAAAGCAATTGCAGACATCTTCATGAGTTACATAAGAAAATGTACTGTCGTAAGAGTTAAGGAATAGCATTTATATTAAGGTTCACACATTTAAAATAATACATCTTAAGGACAAAATGGCCAAATGTGTATGAAGGGGCTGCCAAATGTCAAGTCAAAAAAACAAAAACAAAACCTAGTCTTTAGGCAAAGACAAATCAAAGGTCTAGCTAGAGGAGGAGTTCCCATCCTTTGCTCTGAAAAGAAGCCATTCTAATTTCTGACATCTGAGAATTGCTGAGAAAGAGATGGAAAACTGCGTATCTAGGGCCTTCTGGGGAAAGGGGATGGATGGATGGGGAAAAGGAGACCATCAGCAGTAGAGGGAAATCAAATAAGCTTGCACACAGAGAATCTTATTGGTCATTGCTTTGTGTTCTTTTATGAACCTGTTATGGCCATATGAGGAGACAGCCAGACTTGTGGGAAGATAAGGCAGGAGGATGGAACGTTTGAGCCCAGCCTGGGTGACTTTGGGAGACCTTGTCTTAAAAATAGTACAAGAAAGGACTTGAAATACAGCTCCATACAAAGGCCCTGGACTCCATCTCTAGTACTGCAAAAAGAAGAGGTGAAAAAAAGGGTGACAGAGAAGCTCAGGAAAACAAAGTTTATAATGGGATGGTCAGGAGGCAGAAGACAGCAAAGATGGGAAAACATTAGGCCAGAACCTTTGTTGGGGTTTCCATGGGGGACCAATAGGACAGCACAAGGTAAACACTTTAGGACTGGCTACGTGGGATATTTTGGCAGGCTGTACACTACAGGGCGGTTCCCTAGTGGTCTGTTTCCTGGCTCTGGAATGATCAAGGCAGAGGACAATTGCCTCCCAGAGGATATGGGCCAGACAGGAGGCATGGCCCTGCTCAGTCTATATCCTGACTGAGTCTTCGCTATTTCTAAGAATTGGCTAGCCCTGGACGCTAGCTACCCTCACTCTTTCCCCAGCTGGAAAGTTTTAATCTGCCCAAACATAGTAATACACAGAAAATTCAGTCATACTTTGGAGAATTGTGGATGGCTGAGATCTTTTAAAGCAGGGCAGCAAAGTCCAAGATCTCTTAATTGTTTTGTTTTTTTATCTTGGGGCTCCACTGGGTGAGACTTGAAAATTCCCATTATTTTCATACTGTTAAGGAGAGCTCTGCTCCATAAAAAGGAAATAAGATCAGAACATCTTCGCCAAATACAACATAAAAGTTATACGATGTACATTAGTCAAAAAATTCATGAGAGGTAGTACAAGATAAAATCTAGTTAAAATTTCCCCAAGAGTATTAGGTAAAGTTTCAAATCAAGAGAAACACAGCTATCTGAAAGTTGGCAGTGGTCTGTACAAAACACATGGAGCACAGCATAATGTTTTGTTTTCCCGACAGAATATGACAGATACACAGCCTTGGACCCCTGTCTTCTAGTATGAACTATCTTTGGGTTAATATTAAGGCAGAAAGCATTACAGGCCCATATTTCATTTTCAAACTTATAATTAATTTTTCAAAACTCTTTAGGAGTTACTAAATTTGTACCACTTCAGAACATTGAACATAATTATTTAAAAATACTTCTGGGCCAGGCATGATCACACACACCTGTAGACCTAGGACTCAGGAAGCTGAGGCAGGAGAATCTTGAGTTTGAGACCAGCCGAAACTACATATCAAGTTCAAGATTAGCCTGGACTACATATTAAAACCCTATCTCAAAACAAAAATACTGGTAGGTGTGGTGGTACACACCTATAATCCCAGCAACTCAAGAGGCTTTGGTACATGGATCATAAATTCAAAATAAGCCTGAGGAATTTAATGAGACCCTGTCTCCAAAAGGATTAGGGACATAGCTCAGTGCTTCCTGGGCTCAATCCCAAGGACCACTCCCAACCACACACACACCCATACTCACAAGAAAAAAAATTTATATACTGTACTTAGCAGTAATATTCACAGACCTCTGTTGTTAACCACACTTTGGATAGTGTATATTACATCACTGGGCAGACTGAAAGCAGATTAGTTTTTTTTTCCCCCCACAGAACACAGAATAATGTTAACAGATGTTACAACTTAAAAAGTATTTTAAAAATATTATATAAATTATAAGAATATTAATTACAGAATTTTTAAAATACCAGAATAAATTAACTGACCTGCAGACTGGAAGAATATATACATATATGTTCTATAACTACGTATGTATGTATAATGTATTTAAAAAGGATATCTATTATTAATGGAGTCATCCATCACATTTTTGATGCTTTGCTGTAGCCACGATTTCTGCTGATCAAGTTCTCTTTCCTTCAGTTCTAGGTCTTCAATTTCAGCTTTAAGAAATCTTAATCTATCTATAACTTCTTTAGTATTACAGCCAGCACCTACACCTCTTAAAAACATACGAGAATTAATATCCCCAGTACCAAATGTAGATTAACATCACTTAATTTCTGTAGCCGTGAAACTTAGTAATGTAGTCAAAATACAGATGTTTACATGCTTCTAAAAATCAAGCATTAAAATCCTTACAAAATCCTTATACCATATCTCTGAACATATTTGCTTGGAAAATTTACTGACAAAAAAATCAAATCACAAAACTTCTTTGTATACTCTACAAGGTTTTTGTTTTTGTCTTTCATATAGAAGGTGAGCGAGGCTGGTGACAGAGTTGCCAAAAGGACGTTATAAACAGCCACATCTGGCAGTCTCATGATATAGAGTGAGAGGCTAGTAAAATAAATTACAATCTTTCAGCGTTTTGATGAAATTTTGACTAACACAACAAAAACCTAAGGCACAAAGCTCTGAAGAACATGAAATATGTGTCATACACATAAAGCCATTCAAAAGTTTACAAATTAAACAGCAGTGAGAGCAAGGAAACATCTCAACCCAGGAGTAACACACACAGGAGGCCCAGAGAGCTGTGTCCTGGTTAAAATGAAAGGCCTGGTCTAATTATAGGCTGAAATACAGGGTTTGGGAGAGACAAATGTTAGAAAGGTCAAATTCCACAGAGCAAATGAAAGTTTTAGAACAGGGTGCTGCTGCCTGTAACTTACTTCCATTGAATACTATTTTTTGACTTTTTTTCAATCAAATCAATTCCTTCTAAGACATTGGTGATATCATAAATTCTTCTTTTTTGCCTCACAGCCAAAGTATCTGCGGCCTGTTCAGGAAAAAGGAGAAAACAAAAAGATCAATGCAAGATGGCAATTCATCTTTTAAACCCAAATAGGGCTGATTATTAAGTTCACAGCATGAGAAGCCAATCCCCGGAGTGACCTAGTCACTTGCTTGGGAACAATAACTGGGTGTGTCAAAAGTATCATGCAGACATTGCAACTACCGAAGAAATTATTTCACTTAAAAGCTAGCAGATGTTGGAATTGGGGGGCAGGCGGTATAGTCATGACACAAGACCCACGAAAATAAAAGAGCACAATGAGACTATTTCGTGTTACTTGGTGGACTAATCAGAGGAGGAGCTACTACCTTGTCACTTCCTATCTTCTTTGTTCATAAGTGGTTTTATCTAAAGACAGCCTTATTCAAAACATTATATTTGAAATTTTTTGGCTATTGAGACACAAGAATTTGAAGTTATACACACACTACAGTACCTTTTAATAACTACCTGCATTTTTTAAAACTCACAGTGAAAACAGAATGAATCATACCACCCCAACAGGAAGCATTAACAAATCACAAAATCAAAGTCTATAGCACAGTTGTGGTACTAACAATTATTATACAAAAGCTTGGTGGTTTCATTCACATTAGACAGATCAACAGAAACATTAAATGCTGTCATGTTATGAATGAACTCAAGAACACTGAAGAGGTCCTCTGATTAGTTCCTGCTCACATTTCTCACATTTGTTCACCAGTAGAACAAAGAAGAGTTCAAAAAAGAGGTTATCTTGCAGCTCTTTTATCAAACAGCTTATCTTGAATGTGGGGCATTCATATTTTAACATTGATAGCAGTAATGAAAAAGCACATTTATATCTCTATTGACAATTTTCAGCACAATACTTACCTAAATCAATAAACAGAATTTAGCTGCACATACTAGGTTACCAGCTCTCCCAGGGCATTACTCAATTCTGTGAAAGAAGTGGCTCCCACAAAACCCCCAGCACAGCATACCATGTGAATGCAGACCTGCCTTCCCCAGGGAGCAAGTGCCCCTGACCACTAGGGCTCCCATCATGCCTTTGGGACCTTCAGTGAAATGTAGGTGCTCTCAATCCTTTCCCACTACTATCCACCCACTCAAATAATGCTTAAAACAATAGACTGGGACAGTGGGATGTGGCAAAGACAAGAAAGAATTGGAAAGTGGGGCTTTTTTGGAGTCCTCAGATGTGTAGAAAAGATGTGGCACCATCTTTTCTAGACAGCTAACAGTAGGGCCAGGACTAGTTATAGCTCACTGGTATCTTCTTCACTTGTACTTAGCAATTCCTTCCTGTTTAACTTCACAGAATTTCTGTTCTTGAGTTTGAAGCATTTTTTTTTTTCCCTGAAGAGCAGCAGTCTACTGAAGCATTAACTATAAAAATCTGAAGTTGAGAAACCACCTCTTCTTTTCCTCTGAAGAGGCTCTCCTGAGGATGACCCAGAGCACTCTGGGCCATGGCTGTATCTGTGTACTCACACACAGAAGTGGTCACAACCACAGCAACAGCTCACTCAGTCTGCTGTTAGAACACGTCTGTATGAACCAGAAAGAGCTGTATAACCCGGCTCTTAGCCAAAATGCCACTAGGCAAAATGCCATCAGATTGAACTTCCAACTGAAAATTTTTTTTTAAAGTATCTTGTTTTTATCTACTACTGCTTAACAGTCACAATATTTAACCCTTGGTTTCGAAAACTAAATACTACTTCTTAAATACCTTTCCACTTAAGTATGTACAGATCATATCATTTAAGAGGACCTCCAGGGGCTTTAATTTCAGAAGCTGCATTACTCTTCAGCAGTTAGGTTTTAAAGCCAGGCATCATGGTGGACACCTGTAATCCCAGCTCTTGGGGAGTGATCAAGGCCAGCCTCGGGGGTATACCCGAGTGAGACCCTGCTCAAAACAATAGCAGCAGCAAAAAGTTAGGTCACACCAGATTCAGTCCCAGCGCTGCCCCTTTCTAACTTCAGCTGGTCTCATAAGCTAAAACTCATTTCCTTTTTCGTAAAACAGGACCGTAACATACACTGAATAACAGAATTGTGCGGTTTAAACTGGAAAATCTTAGCACAGTGTCTGCTGCATAATTAACAGCTTCATTATCAAACACAAGCTGAAACAGGAATGTGGGTAAGAGTCATACTGCACATACACAGACCTACCTTGTATTATTGTCTTAAAAAGTGGTGTGTAAAATCTTAAAAAGCTTTATTAAATAAATTGAGGCTTTCATACTTAACAGTATATAACATGAATCTCCACCACTACCACCACCATCACCACCATCCCCATCATCCATTTATTTAACACCTACAAAGTTCCAGGCTCCACTCTGGGTCTTAAAAATACAGTAGTGACACAATAATTATGTTTGTTAGGAATGCAGGTAAAAGGAAGAAGTCTTATTAAAGAAGATTGTTAAAGAAGAGATCAGTGACATGTGAGCCGAATAGGACAAGAAACCTCTGCAAACACAGGCTGGAAGCACAATCTGCACTCCTGGTGGAGGAGGCAGGAAGCACAAGGACTGTGAAGTGAAGTGTGCCTGGTTCCTTAGAGAAAGGCAGGCAGCCCGGCTGAGCACAAGAGGAAAATGAGAGGTAGGTAAGGATAATCGAGTCAGAGATAGCAAGGGCAGATCACTGGGGCCTTCCAGGCCACTGTAAAGATGTCAGCTCTTAACTCTCCATGAAATACAAAAATAGTGGCAAGCTTTGAGCACACAGGTGATTTGCTTCACATTTAAAGGGCATTCTCTGTCTAGTGCATTGTGAATGTTCTATGGGGGGGTGAAGGTGGAAGAAAGGACCTCAGTGACAAGGCAGTGGCTAAAACCCTCTCAAGAGATGGCAGAACATGGATGGAGGGATATCTGTGAAATTGGTGAGACTCTGAGATTCTCAGTATATCTTGAAGGTGTAGCAAGCAATTCCTGAGAGGGACCCCTGGAAATCAGGAATTTGACCTTAGATGCTGTTGGTATCCAAGGGGGAAAAAAAAATAATCAAGGCAACCACTGGTGATGAGACTGTGGCTTCGGAGAGAGGTCCAAGCTAGAGATACCAATTTGGTAGCTGCCGGTGAACAGACTAAATTTTAGACCACAGATGGAATCCACCAGGTTTATCTAGACTAAGAGTAAAGAACGAGACCCACATACTCCAAGACAGACTCCAGGGCTGTCCAGAATTCAAGGTTTGGGAACTAAGGAACAAACTGCCACTGGAAGCTAGAGGGAAACCAAGAAGAGTGGGCACTTAGAATACGAGGGAAGAAAGTATGTGGAAGAACAACCATGTCACATACTGCTGCAAGGAAAAGTACACA
Organism: Hystrix cristata; assembly: GCA_004026905.1. Taxonomy (NCBI): domain Eukaryota; kingdom Metazoa; phylum Chordata; class Mammalia; order Rodentia; family Hystricidae; genus Hystrix; species Hystrix cristata. The sequence continues at coordinate 67,427 of PVJO010000784.1, read as the reverse complement.
AAAACAATCTGAAACAGACAGGTCTCCTTTCTAAATGCCCTAAAAATAAGTCTCACCAATGGTGAACAAAGCACTATCTACAAGCAAAACAAAATTAAAGCTTGTGATGCTGCTAAGAGGTGGGCCAGCCAAATAAACCAAGACAGCTGAGATAGTATATATGATGTGCTGGGAAAAAAAGGCTTGGCGAATCATGAAGCCACAGCCCTTCACCTGAACAAGGCCCACTGAGGCCCACTGAGGCCCAGTGCTAGCTCTGGACAGAAAGAAAGATTATGTAGTAGCTTTATGTGAGTTAGGATTAGTTATGGCTCATTTCCTAGGGATGTTCATCTCATGCAGCATGATGATGAATTCACAAATGCTAACAGGAAAACAATAACTGTAGAAAACATAAGGTCCTTCAAGTTCTCTGCCTGTAAGGCAAGTGCTTTATTCTCTTTAAGGATCACAATAGTCAATACACGTCTACTCAGTATTTTACTACTGTACTTCAGAAATTAGCTTTACAGAAAGGAAGGTCAGAATCCAAAATGAAAAAATGTGAAATACTATATGAAACTAATTCATCCACCTGAAAATATAGTGAAAGAATCCCCAATGGATGCATTAAGATTGTCTATAAAATATTTTAATAAGACTGTTTCTAATGCACTGCGTGAAATCACTTTCAAATGTGCTACAGGGTATCTTTCATGTTGATCCCCTAGTCCATGATAAGGTTTAAACTGATTATTGCATAATTTCAAACACTATGAAAAATAGTTAATGTGTAGAATGTTTGATTTCTATCCACAATGAAGAACCTTTTATAAGCTGGTAATAGCCTAATTGTGTAATAGGATTTTATACAAATGTTATCTACTTTAATGCCCACATCAGCTCTGTAAAGTAGATATTCTACTTGTTTGATAGGAAACAGAAAGTAAATGGATACTTAAGGCAGGGTTTAAAGTTAATCTTATGTTCATAAAATAAGTTCGTGGTAATACATTTTGAAACAGGCTTGTACAATTTCAAATGACTTTATGCAAATTTGGTATACAACCAAAAGTTCCCAAGTTACACAACTGGACTGAATACACAATTCAGGTATGAGTCATATACAGGTTTCACACAAAAGTGTGTAAAAGGATCTGAAAAGGATCTTAATATTCACTTATTCATTCAAAAGTTATAGACAGCAAGGAAAAAACTGTGTACCTATCTAAGGCTGTGGCACTGTAGCTGACATCTTACAGTATGAGGTTTAAAAAGATATAGTCTCATAAAAAGTAGAACTATAAATTGTTATAACAGGTGGAAAAAAAACAAGCCTACTTAAGGTGAGTGCAAAACGGAACAAGTTCCTGGAACCTGGAGGAGGTCAGGGTGTGTTTTCAATGGGTCAGCAGGGGCCATTAAATCAACAAAGAAATTAAATACCTAAGAACAAATACCTTACTTTGAGTATACAAAGAAAGGATTCCCTCCAGAAGCAACCAGATATATAAGTGTTTCAATTCCTACCAATTCCCTATGCTGGAAGAATCTATCCTAAAAAAAGAATCCATCTTCAGTGGTTTGTTACCTCAAACTAAATGCTGCTATACTCAATATTTTTGAAATGCCTAAGCTTTAGATTTATTTCTAATTTTTAATAAACTTTGCATCTTTAAAAAGGAACTTGATTTTTACTAACTTAAGTCACCTGAATACTGAGAAAAAAGACATTTGATAATGTGTATATTTAACTAGGAGTATCATGCTGAACCTCTGAAATCTTCAAAAACTGGAGATTGTCTGCCTACATCCTTAATTACCTACTTTGAAATTTCTCTTAAGAATTAACTTTCTAAAACAGGGGCAAAATTAAATGTGCATTTTCTATCATCCTGCCCTCAGTACAACATAAAGGTCAGCAGTGTGGGGGCTCTGGGACAGGCCCTGCTAAGTAGCTACATTTATGGCCCTGAAAAAGTTACTTAGCCTCTCTGCACCTCAGTTTTTTCATGTGTAGAATAACCATAGTTTCCTGTTGTTGGGGCACAATACCCAGCACCCATAATTTAAAGGAAGAGAGGTTTAATTTATCTAATGGTTTCACAGGATTTAGTCAATGGTCAGCTGGCTCCAAGGCAGGAACATCATGGCAGAGGAGTATGGTAGAGCAAAGCTGCTTAGTTCATGACACCTGGGAAGCAGAGTAGGGATGCAGCACCAGAGAAGGAGGAATGAAGGATCAGAAGAATACCCAAAGTCACCCCTTAATCTCCCACCCAGACACAGCCAGACATCTGCTCCGCCAACCCCTGCACAGTTCCCAAGCCACTCAAGTTGACACAATCAAGCTGAACCATCAAAATAATTATGAAGACGTTGTTGCTGCAAAGATTAAATGAGTATAATACTTGAAAACACTTAGAATGCCTAGCGCATGGTAACCATTACATTTGTGTTATTGCTGTCACTATTTTTGATCCAATTTCTCATCTAAAGTAATAAGGAAAAGTTGTTCTATGAAAGGTACATCATACAATGTAACAGACCAGCATCACTTATGTATCTGCATAACTAAATAACAAAATTCAGAACAGTCGGGGCTGGGGATTTAGCTCAGTGGTTAAAGTGCTTGCCTTGCAAGCACAAGGACCCGAGTTCGATTCCCAGCACCGAAAAAAAAAAAAAAATTCTAAAAAAAAAAAAAAAATTCAGAACAGTCAAGTACAAAGACATAGAAAAAAGGTTTTTGAGGATCAAAAATTAATATAAAAATTGTATTTTTCTTTCCTTTTTTGGGGGGGATTGAACAAAAAGTGTATTTTTCTATTCAAAGAGTCCATGTCATTTGAAACCAGTTTATTCCTAATTTTATATGGTTCTTAACTATTCAGGATATTTAAGTTTAAAGTCAATAGGAAAATCGCAAGTATCATCTGAGACACTAGGGAGGCACCTGGGCAGTGATGAAGGGACAAAACAAAACAAAAACAACAACAACAAAAACCACACAAAAGGTAAAAGCAGAATACACCTCCGAAACAATGTCAAGTTGAAGCAAATAAACATGGTAGTAGTGACTAGTAGTCCAACATATTTCTAGAAGTTCTGAGATCACCACTTCCAAAAAATAAAACAAAACATTATCCATAATGATTATCTTGAGTTACCAAAAGCAAAAATCATGTATTCTCAGTTTATGAATAAAAGACATATAATTCATATTAGAAATTTTTCACACTGACATGGCTAAATGTCTTTTAATAAATATTAGTATCAGAATTAAATCTTTGGCTTATCAGAAAACTTAACTATAAACAAAATTTCATATTATGGTGGTGCCTCAGTTCACAAACTTAATTCTTTCCATGATTCTGGTCACAAACCAAATTGGAGCACTGAATCAAATTCAATGATTAGGTTCAATGCTTTAATGACTTTCACAATAACAACCACATGAGGCAGGTACTACTAGTGCCCCTATTTTTGCTAAAGAGGAAACATGCTCAGTAATCTGTCCAAGGGCAGGGAACACGGTAAAGTCAGGACATGAACGCAGTGTCCACATTTAGCTCCTATGTCATGGTACTTTGGTGGGCTGAGGTGGCTGCTCATGAGCCTATGCTGTTAGAGGATACACTAATACACCTTTGTGTAATTTTATGCTGGGAAATAATTCATTTCTTGTCTTTTCCATCCCTGGAGCTGCCATGTCTTTGGCTTGTAGGCCCCAGCCTCAGGACTTCTTAAGTCTTTTCCATGCTGCTATCTCACTGGTTCTTGCTCTTCTGCCTCTCTCTTCCACTATTAAGGGCTCAGATAACAAACACAGGAAAAGTTCCCTATCGTAAAATCAGCTGGTTAGCAACTTAAGCCTTAATTCATCTTGCCATGTAAATGGACATATTCACAAGGCCTGGGAATTAGGGTATGGATGTCTTTGAGGGGGCATTCTTTCACTTTCAAAGCACCCAGGAAGAGGAAATATTTAAGACCAGAGAGTTTAGAAGAATGGCCAGCTCCATGTGTGAGTGTGTGAGAGTGTGAGTGTGTGTGTGTGTGTGTGTGTGTGTGTGTAGAATTGCCTGTCCGGGTACTGAGAGGGCCTGCGGGGACTGAGACCCTGTCCCAGTGCTCCAGAAGATGCAGAGGGGAGGAGGGCCAGAGTAGGCAGGCCCTGTAGGCATCTGGATGTTATTCTAAGTAGAGGAGCAAGGTGACCTCAAGTTCCTAAATTTCATGTATCTCAGTATCATCTGACTTTTTTTTGGTCATCTGACTGAGTTCCTTAGTTTCCAGGCCACCTCCCAGCTGCTCCATGAAGCCTTCTACAACACTTACTCACCAATTCTCACAGTTCGGTAAATGCTTCCAAGCCCCCCAATAGTGTGAAACATGTGCAACTCTTCCCCACAACTCTAAACTGGAAAATACTAGAACTAGGAGGCGCACACTGGTTAACTCATACTTGCTGGAGAGATGGGAAAAACTAACTAGAAACAAGTTAGATACCTACCCATCTATAAGAATGGTCAGTTCGGGGACAACAGCGTAGAGCCTTAGTGTGAAACCATTAAAAGTATAATTTGGGTAAATGAAAGCTTGACTTTAGCTACAAATAGTTTAAGAAATTGGGGAAATACTCAAAATTGTTGTCCATGGGCAATGACATACTAGGTAATTTTTATTGTAGACTATATTAACGTCTGCCCAAGCTTTCTGCTCTTTATGTTACTTGAATAATTATGTTTTATGTTTTAAAAAGGAAATAGGAAAATACCTTCTTTTGTGTTAGTTCATTTACTCATCATAATGGAAACACTCTATCTTCATTTTGGTGATTACAAGATTGAGGCGACAAGTGGTTAAGTTGCATCAGTCCTGATGTGAGACCACAGAAGTTCTTATTTTGCTTACTGTAGACATTGAGTAAGTCCCTCAACCACTTGTCACTTCATACTTGTAATCAGCAAAATGGGGACAGAGTAGTTCCATAAGTTTTGTTATGAGGAGCAAATGACCTAACTCAAAGCAGCACTTTGCATAGTGTCAGCTACCGTTACAATCAGTGATCATTTTTTCCTTCATGCTATAAAGCTTTAGTCTCCTGAGAACTCTTTTCCATTGAACCAAAACAACTATCTAATAATTAGACCTGAGTAATGTATCCAGATAGCTTTATGTGTGTGTGTGTGTGTGTGTGTGTACACACGACTTCATATTTTAAAGCAGTTTTAGATTCACAGCAAAACTGTACAAAAAGTACAGAAAGTTCCCATCCACCTCTTTCCCAAGCACAAGTGCAGGCTCCCTGATATCAGCATCCCCCGCCAGAGTTAACAAAGGTAAGGTATGTTCAAATTTCCCCCTTAAAACTTAAAATACAATTATTTAAGTAAGAAATAATAAAAAAAACTTGGGAAAAGATTAATGTAGTCTACAATAAAAATTACCATAGTATTTTGACATACCTAGTATGTCATTATTGCCCTTAGAGAGCCACTGTCAATAGTGGTTTACTTGTTAACATCAAGGAACCTTCACTAACACACATTATTGACTAAGTTCATGGTGTACATTAGGGTTCGTTCTTGGAGTTGTACATGCTGTGGGCCTGAACAAATGTATGACATATACCCACCATTCTAGTGTCACATAAAACACCCTAATAATCCTGTTCCCCTTCTATTAATATCCCCCTTCCTTAAACCCTTGACAAGATGGATATTCAATGTCTCCACAGTTCTGCCTTCTAAGGAATGTTACATAGTTGGAATCATAACAGTACCAAGCCCTTCCAGATTGACCTCTTTTACTTAGTAACACACATTTCAATTTCCTCTGTATTTTTTGATGGCTTGACAGCCCATGCAATTTTCAGCACTGAATAATTTTTCAGTGTCTAGGTGTACCACAGCTTATCCGTTCGGCTACTGAAAAATGTCTAGACTGCTTAAAGTTTTATGAATTATGAATAAAACTGCTATAAATATCCATGTACACCTTAAATTTGGATTCCTTTGGGTAAATACCAAGAAGCATGATTACTGGCTCACACGGTATAGTATGATTAGTTTTGTAAGAAACTGCGAATTCATAGTCTTGTCCTTATTGGCATTTGGAGTTGTCAGTGTATTGGGATTTTGCCATTCTAACAGGTGTCTGGTGATATTTCATTGTTGCTGTTTGAGACAGAGTCTTGCTATATAGTCCAGGCTGGCCTTAAACTCACCATGTAGCCCAGGATGGTCTTGAGTTTGTGATCTTCCTGACTCAGCTGAGTGCTGGGATTATAGGCATGTGCCATTCTGACCAACTTTTTTTTTTTTAACAGATATATATATATATTTTACATATATATATTTAATTATGGCAAAATACTCACAAATTTTATCATTTTAACTACTTGAAGTGTATAGTTCAGTAGTATTAAGTACATTCACATTGTCGTGCAACCAGTCCCCAGAATATTTCACCTGCAAAACTATAACCACTGTATTCATGTGCTAGGACTGCCATAACAAAGTACCACAGACAGGATAGCTAAACAAGAGCAATGGCTTTTCCCACAATTCTGGAAGCCAGAAATCCAATATCAAAGTGTTCACCAGTTTGGTTTCTTCTAGACCTTTCTTGTGTTCTCACAGTAACAATAAATAGTCTTTCTTCTCTGTGCAAGCACTCCTGCTGTCTGTCTCTGTGTGTCCAAACTTCCCCCCTCAAAGGACACCAATGAGATTCGATTACAGCCCATCTCGATGGCTTCATTTAATGTATTCATCATTTCAAGGCCCAATTCCAAATACTGTCACATTCTGAGGCACTGGGGGCTAGGACTTCAAACATGAATTTTGGGGGACACATTCTGTCTATTAATACCCATTAAACAACTTCCATTCCCTCCTCCCCCTGCCCCAAGCCCCTAACAACCATTTTTCTACTTTCTGTCTCTGAATCTATTGTCTTTTTGTGACTGGCTCCGTTCATACAGCATAATGGCCTGAGGGTTCATTTGTATGTTGCTGACTATGTCAGAATTTCCTTCCTTTCTAAGGCCAAACAATATCCCACTGTATGTACATGTCATATTTTGGTTTTCCACTTATCTACTCACTGATGGACATTTGAGCTGCTATTGTGAATAATGCTGTATATATCAGCTATTGTGAATAATGCTGATATCAACATGGATGTACAAATATCTGCTCTGCTTTGAGAGAGAGATATATATATAGATAGATAGATACACACACACATACCCCTATATATACATCAAAGGAGTGGAATTGTCCTAAGACTTTTGAAGCAAGCCCTCAAGTTCTGGCTGTCCTACCCATATATCTCTCCTTGGGCTGATTCTACCTCAGAACCTTTGCTTAATATTACAAACTAAGGCTTAGGTTAAATTATCTGTCTCATCCATGCTGTGGATTATATTTTAAATGGTATAAGTCAGGGACTTGGGCGGTAAGAAGCAGTAAATACTTTATCATATTAACCCAGGTATCATTCAGGTAATTTGTAACTTAATTATTTAAAAAAGAGATAAACAATTTAGATCTACTTTAAATAGTTGAAGACAGTACCAAAAGGGCAAATAGAGACTCAGTTATAAATTATGTTAAATAGAAATTTTCAAGACAACATGTGGACAGTTGTGACTATCTTAATAGTTCTTGAAATTCCTAGATGTGGAAAAATAAAATACCATTTAATTTGTTGAACAGTATGGAATTTGCTATCATTACTCTCATTTTTAATTGAAGAATTCAGAATCTACCTCTTTTCTACAATAGGTAAGGGAGAAAAGATAATCATGCAGTTTTCTTTACAAGAAAGATTCCATGCCTTATACAGACAAACACTTAAATAAGCTTTTTTTTTTTTTTTTTGGGGACTACTGAAAGGCAGATAGCATACAGAATAACAATAAATAGCTCTGTGTACTCCAGGACATTGAGCATGATATTTAACCTCTCTTGGCCTAGTTCACCTAGCAGTTTCCTCAACTAAAAATGAGAATATTAGGCCCACACTTTCACGGTTGTTATGAGGATAAAATTAGTTAATATATATAAAAATGTCTAGCACATGGCTTGCAATAAATATTAGCTATAACAACATAAACTGGTAAACTACATAGCTTGTAAGGACCATGATAATAACTACCCTACCCCTGCTACTGTAAATGAGACTAAATGATGGAAATGCAGGTGAGGAGACATTGAGCAACTTTCTCAAATCACTTTCAATGTATTTATATTCTCTCCAAATAGTTGATCTATATCAGAATTTAGAATTGACTTGCTTTGCTAAACTGTCTTTCATTGGTTATGTAAGAAATGCATCACTAAAATACAGCATCCTATTCTTATTCTTCAGCAGTATATAAGTCAGAAAATAATAGCATCTATGTGTTCATGGATATTTTATGAGTTTATATTTGTCATTTTCACAAAAATTCTGTTTAACTGTTTTTTAAAAAGTTAAACATCAACTTTTTATGCTGAAATGATCCTTCCCCAAAGTAGTACATAAGAAAAACTATCTCTTTATAATTTCAAATTAGAAGCAATGTATAATCAGTGTTACTCTACCTTCAACATATATTATCAAAAATGTCTTAATGATCTTTTTACTACAGTGCACAATACCAAACTCCTTATTCACTGCCTCTGTGACTTCTTTCACAGATGAAAGAGAAGGAAGCCAAGAATTTTAAAATCAAGCAAGGGTAAAGTTCCATCATATTCTGAGGTAAACTGATGGAGAGGACCTCAAAGTTCAGCCCTCAGAGTTGTTTTATCTGGAAAACCCCAAACTTTCCTGATTTCTTAGACAAAATCACAGGCTACAGTTTAATTTTTTTTTTTTTTTGTGGTGCCGGGGATCGAACTCAGGGCCTTGTACAGTTTAATTTTTAGACACTGAGTAGCAGTTTGTAATTTGGTTTTCCCTGATGACCTAATGACTTCCAGTAAAATTATTTATAAAGGTCCATTTTAAACCAGGCATGGTGGAGCACTCCTGTAATCCCAGCACTCTCAGGCAGGGGCAGGAGGATCCAAGTTCGAGAGCTGCCTGGACCACACAGTGAGTTCAAGGCTAGCCTGACTTACAGAAAGAGACCCTGTCTCAAAAAACAGAAAACAAACAAAAAAAGATCCATTTCAATTAATTACAATTTAAATATGATAGATGCCATAAAGCACTTTTAGGGAGGAGGTAAGAGGGTATGAAGAGAAAAAAAAATGAGGAATTTTCAAAAGTGGGGGAAAAGTTCCAAGAACACTTCAGAAGATAGCAGAAATTATTTCCCAAAATGCAAAATATGTATAGCATGCTTAACTGGTATAAAGTAGATCAATTCAGATAATTCAATTCAACAGTACAACCAGAGAAACTGACTGAACACCTACTGTGTACCACCAGAGAAAGGCCTCCCCCTGGGCTGCATCAGAGAAGCGGCCCCTGCAAGTCTTTGGTCCCTACATCCAAGCAGTGCGACAGGACATCGCAGGCCCATTACTTCAGGCACAGACCTGGGGACAACAGTGACACCTACAAGCCCCGTAGGCGGTCTGAACATTCTCCTGGGGCTTGGGTCACTCCGAGCAAGGGCCGATGTAGGGGTCAAGGAGGGAATCTGCAGTGATTCAGTAACCCTCAGGATTTTTCTTTCTAAATTTTAAGGCTCTGATCTTTCTTAAATGTGGTGCGCTGGTTGAATTATAAAGTGTTCGCATTCTCTTTTTTCTCAGCGCTGTGGAATCCTTCCAAATCCTGTCTGAAAAGGTTAAGTCATTCTGTATGACCCAACAAATTTTGATGGAAATATGAACCGTATCAAAGAAGGAAACACAAATTCTCCTCTAGGAGGAGAAAGTTTACTGAGCGCTTCCACATCTTCGAGTGAAAGTTATAAAACATACCCTTTCCGTGAGATCGAAAATCTCACTTTTAGAAATCTGTAACAGATAACAAATTAAGTGACAAATCAAATAGCCTTCACTAGCCCTCAGGGTGATGAAAGGAAGTGTACAATGAATAGGGTTTGTTTTTCGGGTTTTTTTTCTTTTAAATTAGTATTGTTAGCTGGGCGTGGTAATGCATACTTGCAATCCCAGCATCTGAGAGGCTGTGAGGCAAGAGGATGGCTAGTTCGAGCCCAGCCTGGGCAATTTAACAGATTTGGCGAGACTCTTGTCTAAAAAAAAAAAATAGTACTGGAGAAGGGGCTCAGTGCGAAGGCCCTGGGTTCAATTCTCATCACCAGTAAAAATAAGTACAGGGAAATAAACTATCATTTTAACGGGGAGGGCTGTGGAAAGGAATTCGCTTTTTTCTTTTTCTGCCCCATCTGGGAGAGGCGGGACACCACGTTCTTTCTTAAACAGGTAATGGGGTTCGAACTGGAATCAACTATTAAACCATCAGTTCCCAGCAGCAACACTCCACCCAGCGTGTCTCCGGCCCGAGCGCCGGGTGTCCCGTGAGCCCCTGCCACGGGTGGCCGCGGCGCAGCGGCGACGCCGGGCTTCCTTCGGGCTTCCCCCGGGTCCCCGCGTCGGGCCGGGCCACGCGGGCGCGCTCGCATCCCCGATTCTTTGTCGAGAGCGCTGCGCGGCGCGCGGCCCCCGGAGCCCCGTGCCTCCGCCATCGCGGCGTCCAGAGCCGGACCGGCCACGTGGCCCCCGCCCTCGGGTCGCCCGGTCCCCAAGGGGCGCGTGCAGCGCCCGCCGCCGGACCCACGCGCCGGAGGCCGGGCTCGCCCATCCCCGCCTCCCGAGCTCACCGCTTTGAGATCCAGGACGCCGTCCTTGGCCTCTTGCAGCAGCGACACGAACTTGGTGGTGAGCAGCCCCAGGCTCTTCTCGTGCCGGCTGCTGCCGCCCCCCACGCCCCCGAGCTGCGGCGGCGGGGTCGGCGTCTGTCCCTGCGGAGACTGTGCCTGCGGCCGCTGGCCCTGTCCCTGCGGCGCCGGCTGGCCCGAGCCCGCGGGCTCCGCCGCCGCCATCGCGTCCGGGCGCCGGTGGTCGGGCCCGCGCCTGCCGCTCGCCCCGCCCGCCCGCGGCCACCTGCCGGGTCGCCGCGCCCGCGGGAGCCGCTCGGAGGTGGCGGGTCGTGCACACAACAGGTGCGCCGCGTTTGGGACTCGCGGCCGCTAGGCGCGCCGGGCCTCCGCCCCCTCCCCAAGCCCGGGGACGCGAGAAGGAGGCCGCGGCCGAGGGGAGGGGGAGTGGAAACGAGGAGCAGGGGCTGCAAGCGGTGGGAGCCGAGTTTAAATGGCCGGAAGTGACGCCGCGGCCCGCCGTTGCCTGGAAACGCATTTTTCTGTAGGAAGCAGGCGCGCGGGGCGGGCGGGCGCGGCGCGCAGAGCGCCGCACATTGGCTCGCTGGCCGGGAACCGGCCGAGCGGTCCTGAGGAGAGGCGTGCTCGCGTCGCTGTAGGGCGGAGCAAGAACAGAAAGAATAGAGAAGAGAAGAAGAATTCCATCGGGGTCCAAGGTCACTATGCCCAGCGGCCAAAAATGTCCGACTTGTGAAGTTGGTTGGCTATTCTGGTTGTAGAGCTGCAAAGATTCGTGGTCGGTCACATTTTGTTTTTCGGCGGTCTCAGCTATCCTTGCTCTTTCGAGCGTCAGCATTCTTTGCAGGCTTTTGAGTGACTTGATCCAAGGACAAGTTTTTATTCCATAGCTCATCGTTAGGTTACGAGAGGAGAAAAGCGGAATCGTGGAATTAGGAGGTTGTTTTTATACTTATCAGCAGTCATCTCCAAAGCGTAACCTGCATTCATGGATTAACTGAGGTGTGCAGGGAAAGATTGTGAGTTGTTGACATTCTCGCCACTTGCCCGGACCTCCTGCGCTTAAACAATTTAAAAAATTTTGTTTTAAACCAAACTGTATTGTATTCGTTGGAACATTTGGCACTGACAGGTTCCTTGTGCTTCAGTGATACGCCAAACTGTAGATGGTAAATGAAATTACACAGATCTGAGTAAAAAAAATTCTTTTTTAAATTTTACTTAAAAAATCTTGACAGTCAGTGCCAAATTTTAAGGGACTTGGTGTCACACGACACTTCCGATATAGTTGGCACTCAAGAAATACTAAGCAAATAAAAACTCCATAATTGGCAGCAATTAATCAATGAAGAAAGTTTCATAAAAGAAAGATTTTACTTAATTTAAAATAACAGACTTGCAAAAAAGTTTCAGTGAATTGGGGGAAACTGACAGCAGCATCAAACTAATAGTAAAAATGTTAACGGTTCCCATTCATAGGCAGAGACATTTATTAATGACCAGGCAGCTTTTGTTTTAATCAAAGAACACTATTAACAAAACTTGGGATTAAGAATCTGAAATAAAATGTGAAAAATTCAGTTACTACAACCACCGTTTCAGCATTTAGCTAAGTTATGCCAAATCAACAACTTTGCTAATTAAGTTTTTTTATTCTTGTCCAACAGTGTTTCTTAAGAGTTTTTAATTAACTTGAAGAAGGAACATTCTGCTATAATATGCAAGGGCAGGAATTGATTAAAATAACATTTGTATTTTAAAAACAATTTATCTGGTGTCTTAGTTTGCTCGAGCTGCTATTAACTATCATAAATGGAGTGACTTTAATAACAGAAACTTATTTTCTTATAGTTCTGTATGCTACAAGCCCAAGGTAGGGGCCAACATGTTTGGGTTAAGGTGATGACCTTCTTCCTGGCTTGCTCACCATGGCACTTCCTCATGATTTATCTAAGCCTAATTACCTCCCAAAGCCCCTGCCTCTAGATACATCACTTTGGGGATAGAGTTTAAACAGGAATTTCGGGGAACCTTAATTCAGACAATATAGTTTTACTTTATCATAACTACTCAGTAATTTTGAAAATATATTTTAGTGTCATTTTTAAAGATTTTTCTATAAAGCAGTCTTACTATCAGTGATGCTAACAAGGTCATTTGTAAAATCATTCTACACTGGTATTTGTGCTTTTTGCAATAATTTTTCACTTGTTCAAATTAGCTGCGGTTCATAGAGAAAATATTCACAAATTAGCAGCCATTTCAATTAGCCTTTAAAATTTTTTATCTGTCTGAGGTGCTAAAAATCACTTATGTCGGTGGGTGCTGCACGCCTGTAATCCTAGCACTCCGGAGGCTGAGGCAGGAGCATTGCTGTGAGTTCAAGGCCAGCCTGGGCTTCACAGTGAGTTCAAGGCCAGTCTGAACTACATAGTGAGACCTTGTCTCAAAAAAACAAAAAATAAATAAGTAAATAAAAACCACTTACCTCAGTGGTTCCCAAATTTAGAGTAAAAAATCATCTACAGTGTTTGTGTTATACTCATCAATTCAGAGTCTTAAATTCAGAACCTAGAGGGGAAATCAGCACTTGATGCGCAAATATGATCTGGGATTCTGCACTTTTCAATTTCAGGAAACACCAATGAACACAGTTACTGGTTGGGAAACAGTGAACGGGATAATGAATTATATCTTTTCCCTATAAATTGCTGAACATCAGAGACTGATAATGCAAAAGTATTTTTTGTTTGTTTGTTTTTTGAGACAGGGTCTTGCTATGTAGTGCAGGTTGGCCTTGAATTCACTGTATAGGACTAGCTGGCCATGAACTCACAGCAATCCTCTTGCCTCAGCCTCCCAAATGCTAGGATTTCAGGTGTAGGCTGCCACGCCCTACTTCAAAAGTATTTTTAATATTGCTGAATCTTTCTGAAATTTCTGTTAATAAAATTAACATAATTTTTAAAAATCAGAATACAATCTGTTAATTCTCATCTTAAATTAATCCTTGTAATAGAATTGTGGGGTTTGAACTTCAATATATGTAGAAAACCATACATACTCAAATACAAGAGCAAGAAATCCAGGTTCATTATAATAAAAAATTAACTGAAAGAGAATACAATGGAAGCTTCTATTTACTTTTCCCCCAACAGCCCTCTGTCTACTTTTGTAGATAAAACAGGAATGCAAATTATGGTTAAACATTTACTGAAGCTGCAAGCTATTAAGATCTTTGTAAAAACCCCAGTTGCTGAGCAATTTTCCCTCTAGAAACAGTGCTGATGCTAACATTTCTTTGAAATTTTACTGAACTAAAAATGCTTACCTGGGCTTTCAGCTCTGAAATCCCCACCACCTCATGGTAAAGGTCTGTCCTCTTCCTTTTCCATCTTTTTCCCCAAGTAAACTGTCTTTGTTGTACTAAAACAATGCTTATCATGAAATCATCAAAGCTAAGATGACAGCTTGTCCAGACAATAAACCATCATGTGAAGACTTCCTGTGCACTATGCATTTCACAGTTAGGGTCACAAACTTACACACTCTACTTCAGATGCACTCTCTTTGCCAACTAAGGCTGTATGTCAACTCAACGTTGAAAAATTGTGGATTTGTCATCAAAAGAGTGTAATTTTATTTTTGTTTCTTTTCAAAAGGGTGTAATTTTAAATCAAGAGCAATTTGTCACTAATATACAGTGTCCACACCATTCCTTTCCATGAAATGTATATCCCTATAATAGAAAATAAAACACTCAAGATAATGGTAGCAGATATGTGAGAATTAGCTAACCTTGACAACAGTATCGTCCTATCTTGCTCTGTGGTACAGCAAGATAAACTGTTTTATTTATAAGAATATATTTACATAATGATATTTATTTATAAAAATGTAAAGTAATTTATTTAGCAAAATTTCAGACTCACCAAGGATGTATGCCCACTAAGACGTATTAGCCGTATTCCTTACCAACTGAAATGGTATGCGTTTTTAGAATCTCCAGGGGAAAAAAGTGCTATGTAAAATGGAAAAAAAAAAAAGGAAGAACAGATATATTATCTTTGACTTTTGGAATCTTTCCTCAGTCAGTACAAGATTCAATAGTTTATCCATCTTCTCCAGTGTTTGGCACACAATACCACTGAGCTAAATCCCCAAACCTCACAAAATTATCTAATTTTAAAAAGGAAGTGAATTTTAGTAAAACTTACATAAGAAACCAATAGTTTGTGTTGTATGAAGACAGCAAAAATTATGAAAGTAGAACTAATCATATACTGATATTTGTGTATCAGTTTATTCAACAGCCATAACTGAAATTTGACAGTTATTTATCTTTTAGTTGGTAAAAGAAAACCAAATTATTCTTGCAGATTTCTGCCAGCTGTTCATCACAAAGGATTTGCTCTGAAAGATCAGAATTTTTGTGTGTATGATACGTGAAAAAGAGGATGCACACAGATTTCATAAATTCAGTGATGTTTATAAAATGCTAAGTGATGCATGCCAGCACTGAAAATAGGAAAGGCTTTCTAGGGTTTGAAAGTACAAATCAAGTTCTCTTTACCACTGTTCAGACCAGACATATATGTATATGTATGTATATATCTGCTAGTCAAGAATCCTTGTCCCGGGTGGGGATTGAGCTCAGTTGTTAGAGTACTTGCCTAGCAAGTGCAAGGACCTGAGTTAGATTCCTAGCACCAAAAAAAAAAAAAAAAAAAAAAAAAATCCTTGTCCTTACCACCAAAGGTTTAAAAACAATGGAAAGAAGCAATATAGGCAAATCCTTCTCACCATGTCATATTCTTGATGAGATGTCCTTACAGAATTTACAAACAAAATAGGCATATTACCAACAAATACAGTAATATGCAGGTCAAAGTGAAAAACTGACAAGGAAACAGGAGATAATCCATTGAAATCCATGGCAATTACAAGAGCAGACTGTGGCCAAGGGGACCGCGGTGTGGGTGAGAGTGCTGCTGGACGGTATGGTGTCCGGTGGTTCCATGCTTTCACTGTACAGGCCAGAAAATTGGCCAGGACAGTCAACAAATGTGAAAAACTAACGTGAAACAGTTTTGTGGAAAATGGAAGAAGGGCCTGTCATTATTGATAATATTAGTTTTTAAATATGATTACTGATTCTGTTTTAGAGTGTTAGGATTTTTTTTGTTTGTTTGTTTTGTTTTGTGGTGCCGAGGATCGAACTCAGGCCCTTATACTTACAAGGCAAGCACTCTAATCACTGAGCTAAATCCCCAGCCCTAGAGTGTTAGGATTTTACAAAGTGCAAAACCAAGGAAAACCAAACAACATACATATTGTTTAGGACTATATATGCAATACTTTTTTTCTTTATAAATGCCAAGGAAATGATAAAACAGAATTCTTCCAGTAGATAACTGAGGAAGAAGAATCAGATTGGAGGAGAAACAAAATACATGTACAAAGGTATAAAGTCATTTTGATTCTTTTAATTGGATGGTAGTTTCTAGGCTGCTAATTATATTATTATTTTTTATTGGTACATTTTTGCAGTACATAATGATTGCATTTCTCGTGGAAGTTGGTACATGTACATAACACATCTTAATTCTGTTTATGTCCCCTTCCCCTCTTCTCCCACCTTTTCTTCCCCTCTTCTCCCTTCCTGCATCCCTTGCTCCCCTTCCCTTTTTCAAAAGACTTATGTATGTTGTACCATTCTTGCATTCTTGAGAAGAAGCTGATTTGTTCATGATGTATGATCTTTTTATTTTTTTATGGGTCCTGGGGATGTGTGATCTTTTTAATTTAATTAATTTTAATTAATTAAATTCGTTTTAATTAAATTCTGTTTGCAACTATCTTATTGAGGATTTTTGTAGCTATATTAATCAAGGAAATTTACCTGCATTTTTGTTGATCAATTGTTGAGTCTACTGTTGTTTTGATATCAAGGTAGTGCTAGCCTGAGGGTATGAGTTTGGCATTGTTCTTTCCCTTTCAAATTCAGTAGAGTTTGAGAAGTATGATGAAGTTTTGACAAAATTCAGTGGTAAATACACTGAGTCCTGGTTTTAGTTGGTAAACTTTTTATTACTTCATCTAGTTAAGTGCCTGTTATTGGTATGTTCAGGGTTTTTGTATTTTCTCAGTTCAATTTTGGTAAGTCATATGGGTCTAGGAAGTTATCCATTTCTTTCAGATTCTCCAATTTATTGGAATTTAAGTTTTCAAAATAGTTTCTTAAAATTATCTAGAGGGCCTGGGGATTTAGCTCAGTGGTTAGAGTGCTTGCCTAGCAAGCGCAAGGACCTGAGTTTGATCCTCGGCACCGAAAAAAAAAAAATGGATTCAGTGGTGACTGATGTAATTTTGCTTTTTTCATTTCTAGTTAAATTGCTGTGGCTCTTTTTTCTCATTCTCTTAGTAAGTTTAACTAAGGGTTTACCAGTTTTATCCTTTCAAAGAATCAGTTCTTGATTCACTCATCCTTTGCATTTTTTTAGTCTTAGTTTTATTGGTTTCTGCTCTGCTTTTTATAATTTCTTTCCTTCTACTAGCTTTGGGTTTGGATTGTATCCTGAGATATATCATTAGGTTATTTATTTGTAATCATTCTGTTTTTCTAATGTAGGCACTCACGGTTATGGACTTCCCTATTAAAACTGCTTTTGTTGTGTCTCAGATTCTGATGTTGTATTTTGATTATCATTTGATTCTAGGAATTTTCAAATTTCTTCCCTGATTTCTTCTATGATCGATTGTTCATTTAAAAGTGTATTATTCAATTTAAATGTGTTTGCATACTTTCTGTGGACTTTTTTATGTTGATTTCCACTTTCATACCTTTGTGATCTGATAGGGTACAGGAGGTTATTTAAATTATATTTATTGAGACATGCTTAATGGCCTAAAATTGTTTCTAGTTTGGAGAAAGTTCCATAGGCAGGTGAGAATGTATATTCTGCTGTTGGATGAAGCATTATATAGATATTGTTAAATCCATTTGTTCTCTATTATGGTTTAACTCTAGTATTTCTTTCTTGATTTTAGTGTGGTTGGCCTGTCTGTGGAAGTGGGGCATTAATTTCCACCATTATTATTGTATTTGTATTTATCTGTTCTTTTATGTCAAATAGTTTTTGCTTAATAATATTGGATGCACTGACATTTGGTGCATATGTATTTACAATTGTTTTTTCTTCTTGGTGAAATGTTTCCAGCTTTTTCATCTTTTTTCATCCTTTTCAACATATTGTATATTCAGAATGTGTCTCTTGCATGCAACATATAGTTGGATACTACTTTTATATCTATTTTTGCCCATTGATTGGATTAATTATTCCATTCACCATATATATATATATATGTATATATATAGTGCGCGTGTGCTGGAGATTGAACTCAGGGCCTTGTGCTTGCTAGGCAAGTGCTCTACCACTGAACTAAAACTCTAACCCCCACAATATATTATTTGTATATCCTTAACAGCCGTTTTGTGTCTGCTATATGCCATGTTTTTAAAAATTGTTCCATTTCTCCTTTCATATTACCTGAACATTTTCTAGTGTAACATTTTAATTCCTTTAATTTGTTAGTGATTGCACAAAGGCTTACATCAATCATATCAGAATGTAAACAGATTAATACTAACTTCAATGTGATAGAAATGTTCAATAGCTCTATTCCCTCTTTTTAGGCTGTTATACATAGTCAAACCCAACTATACATTTTTATAGTTATTTGTGTTTTATGTCTGTGTTCTAAGATGAGAAAAGAAGAGCAGGTACAGTTTCTTATATTTTCAGTTTTATCATTTCTTATTCTCTCCATTTGTTTCTGTAGTTTCAAACTGCCACCTGTTATTTCTTTACTTAAACCTCTGCTTTCATCGTCTCTTTTGTATTGAGAAATGTTGCATTTTGATATGTCATATTCTCAATAATACAATTATGTACATGTCTTTTATATATTTGTATTTTTAATCAGTTAAGAGAAAGGAAAAGAAATATGCAGTTATACTGGTATAATAATGTAATTACCATTACTATTCTCTTTTTTAAAAAAATATGGGTTCAAATTACTGTCTTGGGTTCTTTCTTTTTTTTAGATGCTGGGGATCAAACTCAGGGGCTTCTGCTTGCTAGGCAAACACTCTACCACTCGAGCTAAATGCCCAGTCCCAGAGTTATTTGCTTTTGAAGTGACTTGAAGCCTTAACTTTCTTCAGCATTGTTAGGTTAGTCTAGTAGCAACATTTTCTCAAATGTCATCTGGGAATGTCTATTTTTAAAAGATAGTTTTGCTGCATACAAATCTTGATTTTTTTTTTTTTTTACATTGAGCATCTTAAATATCCGCGCTACTTCCTCTAGCCTCTTTTTTTTTTTTTTTCCTGATTGGAAGTGTTAGTGCTTTTACTGGATTTCCTTGGATGAACTGTTTTACTCTTGCTGCTTTCTAAACTTTCTAAATTTTGAGTAATTTTACTTTGGTTCGTCTGTCTTTGTGCTTTTGCTACTTGAAATTAGTTGTTTCACTTATACATTAGATGTATAACCATTTTTTTCTCACATTTGTAGACACACACACAGGCACACACACTCCCCATCTCTTTTCTACTTTGCTATCCTCTTTTCTAAATATGCCCATGTGCTTAATGTGACCCACATTACTATGAGGTTCTGTTCATTTTTTTTCAATCTTTCCCTTCTTCAGATTGCATACTTTCTATCAACCTATCTTAAAAAGAATTCACTGATTCTTTTGGCAGTTCACATATACTCCAAAGCTCCATCGTGATTTTAAAATTTCCAGTATTGTATACTTTTGAAATCGTTTGACCACAACCATCCAGTGTGGCGCTTTCATCATTCTGAGCTGAAGGTCAGGAGGGGAGGTTCCTGACTCACTGCCACAGGCTTTTTCTGTTCTGAGATTTACGTTTTTGCTGAATAAACGCTTTTTCTTTTGCTATATGCCAGTAGGACAATTTCTAAATTAAATAGTTACTTTAAAATACTTTTCACCAGTTATGCTTGTTTTGCTTGTAAATAGGTCTGCAAACCTGAGTTGCCATTCTGTAAGGGGAATCTCCACTATTGATTGTTTAACCACACTTTTTGTTGTTTTCCCAGAGGCTATGCTGATGATTATAATGTATATTTAATTCAACGTAGGTCATCTTTCACTTGATACTACTCTGATAAAAAAAATCCACGTAAATTATTCTACAATATAGCTCTCTTTCCTTCCTACAAATTTATACTTTTTGTCACATATATCATGTTATAAATTAATTACTGCTTTGTCTTCCAGTCAAAATTAGGCTTTTATATAAATTTACCCACATAGTTTTCCTTTTATAATATTCATTTCTTCCAGTGGATTTATTATCTGGTGTAATTTCCGTCTTTAGGATTTTCTTTAGCAATTTTCTTAAAGCACATTGGCTAGCAATATATTTTCAGGAGCATCTTTTGGATTTTAAGAATAGTTTTGCCACATGGAGAATTTTTGGTCAAAAATTCCTGTTCTTCCACTTCAAGTACAGTATATCACCCACTGCCTTCAGGCCTGCGTTGTTTCTGAGGAGGAATCAGTTATACTCTTGTTCCTCTGTAAGATGAATCTATTTTCTTACTGTTTTTGAGATTTTCTCAAGTTTCCCGAGAGCTGTAACATGTGTAGGTATGATTGTCTTTTTGTTCATCTTGATGTTCTAGATTTTAGTATGAAGCTCACTTATAATGAAATTGCACTATCTCTTCAAGAAGAATTTACATTTTTCTTTATTTACTTTAAAAACTTAGTGTAGGGTTGGGGATTTATCAAGTGGTAGAGTGCTTGCCTACCAAGTGCAAGGGCCTGAGTTCGATCCCCAGCACCCCCCAAAAAAAACCTTGTGTATTATTGATAATAGTTTAAAAAATGTACAATTAGGGCTGGGATGTGTTTAGCGCAGTTGGTAGAACACTTGGCTAGCATGCATGAGGCCCTGGGTTTGATCCTCAGCACTGGGGGGAAAAGAGGCATCACATTTTCTTTCTCTCAGAAATAATATGGGGGATAGACAGTACTTAAGATTTCCATGCTGCATACATAGCATTAAGAGGTGACAGGAGTGAAACGGCAATAGACGATCTGATATGAAATGAGTGTTTCCATTGCAAAATCAGAATTTTCTTCATATATGTGATTAAAAGGGAGAATGAAACAGTAGTGATTCTTTTCTGGAACAGACAATATTTATAAGACCTTATATGTAATCTTTAATGATATGTCATATGCATTAAAAAAAGGGATAGTTATGAGCATTGTGGAGATGGCTACGTGTGCCTTCTTAAGAATGCTACATCTTTTATCATACAGATTTCCAATATCGTCTGTCTACATCTTATAAGCCTTTTATTTTATTTATTTTTTTTTTTGTGGCACCAGGGATCGAACTCAGGCCCTTATGCTTGCAAGGCAAGCACTCTAATCACTGAGCTAAATCCTCAGCCTTTATAAGCCTTTTAAAAGAATGGAGAGCTACATTGGCTAAAGGACAACCAATAAATACAATTAGTTTTTCATCAACACACAAAGGTTAACAACAGTGATTAAAATACTTGCTCTCATAGGCAAAATACTAATCTTTGTTTACAAATCAGTAGGCAAATGTGTAATTACCAAACAAGGCATAGCACAAAAACAAGCAAAGTGTTGTAAGTCTAGGTATTGATAAGTTTTTTCTAATATACATAATTATAAATTTATTATAAGAACTTACATATACAATAAATACTTGATCAAAAGTCTTTCAAAATATATTCAATATGAAATGTATAGAAAGAGACATTTCAAAGTCATATCAGTTACTACTATTACAGTATTTAATCATTTTTACAAGAGGTCTGCTGGTCCATTTCAATTAAATTTGTTCTCAGAACCATCACATTTCTCGCTGAATCTCATTTAGAGCACAAGCAAGTTGCTTAATTTTTTCTTCCATTGCTTTTTTGTTCTTGCATGTTTCTTCCAGAAGTTCACGCATTTCTTCTTCAACTCGATAAACCTGAATCAATATGTAAGTATTAATTTTAGTTTCCTAGTAAAATGTATTTTTTAATACATTCTGAAAGAAAAAAGTCAACAATTTATTCTTATGCATTCTGTGATATATGATTAATTTAATGCAGTAAGGTGAATAAAATAACTTGATCAAGTGCTAATAGGAAAAAATCAATATGTATACAGTACACAAAGTATTTTCACATACATTATCTTTTTTTAAAACGATTTTTAAAATTTTAGTGGTATATTTTAGATACACATAATAACATTCACTGTAGGGAATTTGTACCTGTACATGATACACCTTGCTTCTACTTTTTTTCCCCATTCCCCTCGCCTCGCCTCAACCGCTCGTCCCCTCCTTATTTACAAAAGCTTTGTTTCCATTTTTTCACTCCATTCTTTTTTTCCTTGTCCCTCCCTTCCTTACCCCCATTTAGTTCTCACAGGGTTTTTGTGAAAAAGGACAATCTATTTTAACTCTTTATTTATTTATTTATTTAGGGTGCTGGGGATCAAACTCAAGGCCTTGTGCTTGCTTGGCAAGCACACTACCACTGAGCTAAGTCCCCAACCCCTTTAACCCTATTTTAAAGCTCAGAAAATCTGCTTAAGGTTGTGCAATTTCTAGGTACCACAGTGAGGAAAGAAACCCACTTTTCTGACTTAATCTTTCTGCTGTCCTTTGCTGTGTATAAACACTGAGTTGTAAGTTCATCTTACACATCAATATCTTTAGAGATTTTCAAATTTTGAAGATATTTTCTTTCTTTTCGATATAGTCCCTACTGCATCCCTCCCCCCTTCTGCCCTTCCTCTCTTTCACTGAGAACTGACCCTAGGAGCACTGAGCTACATCTTTTGAGAAAGAGTCTCACTAAGTTGCCCAGGCCTCAAACTTGCAATCCTCCTGCCTCAGCTTCTGGAGAAGATGGGATTGCAGGTGTATATCACCATGTCCAGCTTTCCAGTGCATTTCTAAAAGTGCTGCTGGTGGTTACATTAGTCTTTTTGAGAGATCATTTATCATTTACGTTCTCTCAGGATCTCTGTATTTGGTACTGTTAACTTTGGCTTGAAGAATCTCATGCCTATAAATACCTCAACACTTTCGATACACCACCAATATGACCATCCTTTTCTATCTACTTTGTTCTTCTTAATTCCTAATACAAGTTTCCACAGCTCTTTCTGGTTAGAAAACTATTATTTCTATTTAAAATGTTTGTCTCATCATTCCCCTCCAAACCCTTAGAAACCTGATTATCACATTTAAACTCTGGTTCTATTTCTCTAACTCTTTGACAAACTCTTCCTTTTAATATCATTACATATTGGCAGGAGGGCTAACACTAAACTTAGTATTTAGCTATGGGCCTCACCTTACACTTTATTTTGTATTACCTGATGTACTCCTGTTAAACACCTAGTAGATGTTAAATAAAATACGTGAAATATCTATTGACTTGAAATAATTCTGGGGGAAGTTACACTTCTTTATTCATTATGATTATTTCTAAGATGTTACTCACTCTTTCTCTTTGCATAGAGTCCTGAAGGTAATTTCACTTGAACACAGAACTTTACATTCTACATGAAGCTTTACTTTGCCTTTCTGTTGCTAATTCTTTTCCAGTTGCTCATTTATGAATCTCTTAGATACCTTAGTTTCTTACTGCGACTTCAAAATCAGGGAAAAATGGAGATTCAAAACTTGGCCCGAATCTACACTCTCAACAGAGGGGGTCACACCAGAATCAACTGTGGAATTTTAAAAGAACTTAGGTCTCATCTAGGTATACAAGTCTCATTGGGGAAGCTCATGAATGTGTATTATTAAAGAAAGCTTTATAAGTGAGCCACATATTTGCCTTTGATCTATCATTACCGGAAACTTACTCATTTGTCAACATTATCAAGACAATAAAGCTGGTAGTCTTGAATAAAGAACTCTTTCAAAACTTTTTTAAGGTAGTGATAGATTATGTTTATCATATTCATATTCTCACTTCGCTTAGGTGTAACCAAAAGAATTTCTGTATGAGATTGGTTAGAGATAATGCAAATGTTTATCCAGAGATCATGGAGAATGTGCACACTAGGATCAAACTTACAATTCTGGTTTCATTAGAATTATGTTCCAGAACTAATCTAACCAAGCCTGGTTTCAGAGTAGTTTTGCAACATCCCTCACATCTATTAGGTTGTAAAATCATGTCGCTCCTTCTCTTTTTAATACTGATCACTAGAGTGAATTTTATTTACCATACCTTTAAATTTGCAGAATCAATACACTTCTGCTTTTCACTTGCCAGCTGTATTATTTCAGCCTGATGAGCTTCAATAATTGCATCTACTTGTTTTTTAAAGGCATCATCCATACTGTGAAGCTTTTCAACCGCATCCCTTTAAAAAAGCAAAACAAAACAAAAAATTAACAAAAAACACAAAAAAACAAAAACAAAAATCTATATACATGTGGAAAATGTGTGTATGACTGGTTTTACAGGGGGTGGGGAGGGAATATGCACATGTCAAGTTATTGATAATACTTTATCTTTTTGTTGTTGAGACAAGGTCTCTTTCTTTATGAAGTCCAAGATCTCTTTATGAAGGCCTCAAACTTGTGCTGATTCTCCCATCTCAGCCTCCAGAGTGCTGGGATGACAGGTATGTACCACTACACCTGGCTTACCATTCTGTATCTTGACATAAGAACTGATCATTAACCTATATTACCTATTTTCAAGGAACTTCTTAAAATTTAAAATTTATAACTTCATAAAATATTTTAACAGATCTAGTTACAAATACAACAAAGTAGAAGCTTATTTCCTCTTGAGTACTTATAGAATGCACACAAGAATTGCAGCTTCTCTTTAAAAATCAGCTCTCATCTTCAGCTTCTCCAGGCTGACTGCTACAAGAACTCCAGCCTATTCAGGAGCTCACCAAAAGTACATTAGCTACTTTCATTCAAAGTTTTAAAACACTAATAATGTAAGAAAAGCAAAAAGCAATTACTATGTGTGAGGCACTGTTCTACAAATTATTTTAATTCATATAACCCATATATATTTATAAATATACCCTATTCATATGTCAATTTTGTATCTAACATTTAAGGTGGGAATTACTACTATTTTCATTTTATACATGGGCTGGAAATAGGAAATAAAATTCTTGGAAAGTATGTCTCATACATTTTTTTTTCTTTGAGACAGGGTATCGCTGAGTTCAGGCTGGCCTTGAACTTGTGGTGATCCTTCTGTGTCAGCCTCCTGAGTGCTGGGATTACAGATGTATGGCACCATGCCTGGCTTGTCCCATGTGTTTTTGGTGCCTCTTTATATCTATTTCACCCATCCCAATTCAACACTTATGTTTAAAGAGATCCCACAACCTTTAAGACTTAATACTTACTTTTGTAGTTCAACACTTTTGTCCCTTTCCGCTTTAAGTTTCCTTTCCTTGTTTTCAAATTTTTCTTTGACTTCTTTTACTTGTGTTTCAAGATGACTCAGAAGTTCTCCTTTATCATGCCATTTCTGATTAAGTGTACTAATATGAGAATCAATTTTAAAAGTAAATTAGCTGTGTGAAATTATTAAGCTACATTTTTCTTCTTTGTGGAAAATACTGTAAAATACCTGTAAGCTTTTCTTATTTCTTCAAGTTCTAATTCCTTTACTTTCAACTGTTGTTTCAATTTTTCCTTTCTTTCATTGTGCCTTTCCAGTTTTTCTATTATATTATCCAGCTGTAAAGATTTTTCATTGAGTTGTTGTTGAGTACATTTTTCTATGTCAGTGATCTTTTCTTGTAATATTTTGATTTGTTCATCTTTTTCTTGTAGACACTTTAAGAAAAAAAATTCATTTTTGTTAACCTTAAATGTTTCTTTTGATTAATTAGATATGTTTTAATACATCAGCATTTAAAAGGCTATTTTAAATATAAAATGTTATTTTTCTTACTGACAGTGAATAGTTCTAGGCTCTAATAAAATTTCACATAAAATTTTGAAATAAAATTCAAGTTAATAAATATCTGGTAACATTTTTAAGAGTACAGAGGCAAATATTATAAAAGAAAATACATGACATTCTTCTATCTTATCATTGAGATAAATTATATTTTGGATACTTTGACCTCTCCAGATTTTCAAACATGGCCTTTTCTTTTTCCAAAAGAAAATGTCAGGGCTGGGGATTTAGCTCAGTGATTAGAGTGCTTGCCTTGTAAGCACAAGGGCCTGAGTTCGATCCCTGGCACCACCAAAAAAAAAAAAAAGAAAATGTCATACTTACATCTTTTAATTTTCTAATGGTTTCAGTTTGGTCATCTATAATTTTGCTCTTTATTCTTAATTCATCACTCTCACTTTCATTTGTCTTTCTCAGAGATTCATTCTCTCTACATAAACTTTCAATTTGGGCCTCTAATTTTCCACGATTTTGAGCCAGACATGATCCTAAGAAAAAAACATCATCAGTTAGAAACTTCAATATACCTTGGAAGTTTTGTATTGTATGCAAATCTAATATAATGTTATATGACATACAAAAACAACAACAACAACAACAATAAAAAAAAACCAAGACATAATGCACTATGCAGAAGAGAAGGGAGGCCAAAAAGAAAAAAAAAAAAAGCTTTCTAAATACTTAAAATGACAAATAAAATCAAGAACAAATAACTCAGACATGTAATATTTAATTCTTATCATGGCAATCAAACAAAATCATAAGAATTCCTATAGAAGATTAAAAAAAAGAATTAAAAAAAAAGATTTCCTACAGAGAATAGATGAGAAATGCCCTGAGGAGAACTAGATAGGGAAAAGGGGGATAAAGAAGAAGGTTAAAAATAAGATGAAAGAGAAAAAAATGGAAAAGTGTAAACTTGTTGCAAATAGAGAGGGGTGGGTGAATGGAAGGGAGGGGAGGGGAAGAGGGGGGAAAGCCAGGATACATCATGTACAGGTACAAAATAACCATGTTGATTATGATCATTATGTATATACATGTACTTGATAAAAATAAAAAATTAAAAAAAAACAACAGCATCTAAGTATTTATAATTTTTAAGGCATCTACAAAATGTCATGAACAAGCATGTTATTTGTTGCTTTATAGTAATTGGAAAAAGAATGAGACCAAGGGCTTACAAACTTAAAGTGGTTTTCATTCATGTACTATTTTACATTTCTGCATGTACAATACTATTTAATATTATAAACAAGTGGCCCAATTATATTGGCAAGAAACAATGAAATATATCAGTGCTAAAGGATTTTGAATGTTTACCACAAAGAAATGATAAATATTTGAGTAGATATTTTAATCCTGAATTGACATTACAAAATATATACATGTATAGAAACATCACATGGTATCCTATGTATTTGTCCAAGTTTTATGTTTTTATATATTAGTTAAAAAATAAATTTATATAAAAAATTAAAAATATCTGGGCTGTAACTTTTTTTTTTGTAGTGTGGAAGACTGAACTCAGGGGCTTGTAAATGTTAAGCAAGGACTCTGTCAATAAACTACATTCCCAGTCCTCAGAGCTGTAACTTTTTTTTTTATTTTTATTTATTTTTTAAATTTTATTTTAATGGTACATTTTAGATGTACATAGTGATAATACTCATCATAGGGGATTTGTACCTGTACATGACATATATTGTTGCTTCTTTTTTTTCCCATTCCCCTCCCCTCACCCCTTCCTCCCTCCCTATCTACAAAAGCTTTGTTTCCATTTTTTCCTTCCATTTCTTATTTCTCTTGTCCATTCCCCCTCCCTTGTTCCCTTTCCCATTTGGACATTTTCTTCCCTTTCTCAATATATTACATTTTAGTCTTTATTTATACTTTCAGTTTCTCATACCAGAGAAACAATGCGGTATTTAAACATGTGTGTCCAATTTATTTCACTTAAGAGTATGGTCTCAAGATGTATCCATTTACCTAGGAATATGCTGGGGATTGAACTCAGGGCCTCAGGCTTTCTAGGCAAGTGCTCTACCACTTGAGCTAAATCCCCAGCCCCTATAACTTCCTAATTGATGTAGTGAACTGTTTCCCTTTTCCTAAGAGGCATTCTTTCCTGTTTGGCTGGCAAATGTCTATTCAAACTTCTCGACTGAGCATCATCTTTTTTCTTGGCATCTCTACGTAGTTATGTCCTTTTCACTCCAATACCCAGATTTAGTTGATTCTAAGAATGGCTATTTCCAATGAAAATTCGAGTGTTTTACCCTGTTGTGCCAGCTCATGTCCCCACACTTTTCTTTCTGTCCTTAAACCATAAATTAGTGATTCCTTGGCTGCTAGCTCAGAAATAAGCTGGTCTTTTTCATGCTTCAGAAGTTCTATTTGAATACTCTTCTCCTTGTCATCTTCAATCAAAATTTCAAGAGTGTTGATTTGATTCTGTATATCCCCCGAAATTAAAAAAAAGCAAAATAATTAAGTTTATTTTCTAATTTTGCATTTTATGCAAGAAAATGTTATTTAAACAAATATAAATATTGCTAAATTTCATATCAGAAATTTTATTTAATTAACTAATGATATAGATTTATGAAATAAAAAGTCACATTTAGGTGCCACTCCTGTTAACATTGTGAATTCTATTCTAAATTTGTAAAAGATGAACTATATTTGAAATACCGAAAATTTTTCAAGAACTATTTATACCAATAATTTAAAATTACTTCCTGGGAATTACCTTGTACTAAATAGCACAAATGTCTAAAACTGAGACAACAGAAATAAAGAGTGTATTATAACAAGGTATGTCTAAAATCCACCACTACCACCACAAACTTATCAGCGATCCAAGTCATGTTTCCTGAATTTCAACTCTTTGAGTATCACCTTCTCAATTTTTGTTGTAATACTATATAAGCAGCACCTATTTAATATGTTTCTTAAAATTAATTCACTTTTTAAATTTAAAAACCATTTTAATGTAAATCTGTGAAATCATAAGTTTTCAGTCCTTAATTGTAATTTTCTCATACACAATACATAATAAGTATCATTCAAAAGTTCATTTTGTGTAGTCCCTAAAATAACAAACTTAAAAAAAATGATGTAAAACATTAAAAGGAAATACAATGTTAGACCTCAACTCTTACCTGTAAATTTGCTGTTGTTTCCTGTTTCAATTTGGAAACTTCTGCTAGTTTTGTTTTTTGTTCCTTTACCATACAGGTTAGATCTTTAATTAGAGAAGAAGATTCATTTTCTTTTCTTTGAGCCCAAATAAGAGCATGTTTGCTCTTGGCTAACTCGGTTGCAACATTTTCAAAACCTTCTTTAACCTACATTTCAAAATACCATTATAAATGGCAGTTCTCCAACTAATTAGAAATACTTGCTTCTAGAAATAGTTTACATCTTTCATTTTTAGAATCACAATTTTAGCAAAAAAATAAAATGTAGATAATTTGTTTCAATCTACTAATTTCCAGATGAAGAAACAAGAGACCTAGGGAGATTATCCATTTGCCCAGCTGCCCAGGGAATTAGTGGATCTAAAGCCAGAATTCATTGATTTGATAAATATTTACTGAGGGCCTGTTATGTGCCAGCCATTGTTCTAGATACTGGAATATATCAATGAGTAACACACACTAAAATCTCTGCCTTTGTAAAGGTTGCATTCTAGTGGTTACTATGATATAACTTATACTTTTCTGGTTAGATATTATGTGCTTGGGGAATAAAGGTTAGAGGGACATGAAATACTGAGAGAGGCAGGTTCAATTTCAAACAGCGTAATCACTGAGAAAATAATACTAGAGCAATGACTTGAAGGAGGTAAGAAAGGAAGCTAAGCAAACATGCAGAGAAAGTGTTCTAGACAGGAATGTGCTTAGCATGTAGATAAAAAGCACAAAGGCTAGTGTCAATGGAGTTGCACGGATGAAGCGAAGGATGACAGGAGATGAAAATTGGGGATTAGATTTTACAGAGTTTTAAGTCTAAATGACTTTGAGGGTTAAAGTGAATAAAATGAAAGGTCAATCGAGGTATTTGAGGAAGGGGGTTGTATGATCTAATTTTTATTTCAATAGAACATTACAGATTCTGTGGTCAGTATTAACAGAAAGGGAAGTTAGGGTAGAAGTAGAAAGATCAATTAAAAAGTTCTTAATACAGGTGAAAGATAATGTGAGTGGCAGTAAGAGAGATGTTAAGAAATGACATAAAATATTTTTCAACAATGGTGACAGACTCTATTGAGGCTCTAGATATGGAGTGTCAGAAAAACAGGAGTCCACAATGATTGTAATGGAGCCTAAGGATGTAGATGACCAGAAGTATCATTAACTAAGATGGGAAGACAAAGTAGATAGTTTGGGGAAAAGCCAGTAATTAGTAGAAATGTTAAACAGGTGCTTACACATACAAGTTTGTATCAGGAAAAAGGTCTAGGTTGGAGATAAAAAATGATGTAAAAGAATTTACCAAGAGACTGATTGTATCTGGAAAAGAAAAAGGGTTTAATAATTGAAACCTGAACATTCCAGAAATAAAACTTTGGTGAAAACAAGACATCAATTAAGAGAGACTGAAAATAAGTGAAATAACAGAAAGCCAAGAAAACCACAAAGTAAAGTATGCTGGTAACCAAGTGAAGGAAGACTCTGATGAGAGGGAGAGATCAACACAGATCAAATGCTGCTCTGAGGTCAAATAAGATGAGGACTAAGTTGATTTCTAGTGTGGCTGTTGCTGGCAGCTTTGACTACAGCAATGATAGCAGAGCAGTACAAATAAAAGCCTGATCAGACCAGGGTTAGAGGGCAGAGAAGTAGAGAAATCAGTAATGGCAAATATACATATTTGAGAGGTTCTGTTCTAAGTGACAGCAGAGCAACAAGGTGTTAACCAAATGAGATCAAGACAGCTTTTTTAAAATGACAGAAATCAGAGTGTCATATGTATGCTGAAGGGAATAGTCCAGTACAGGGAAAAACTGCTGATAAAAGTGAGTGAAAGGGAAGCTTTGCCAAAGTGATATCCTTAAGCAGGGAAAAGAAAATGGGATCTAGAATATACCTGGTGAGATTGGCCTTAGGAGCAAGATTGTTCTTCTACAGCAGGGACTGCTAAAGTGTAACTGGAGTTTTGCCCAGTAAACTGGGGTTTTCCACGTCAGGTCATTTGACTTTATGGGAAATATTCAACTCTGCTTTTCTTTTTTTTTTAACTCTGCTTTTCTAATACAAAAACAGTCACAGAAAATTTGTAAACAAATGGGTATGGCTCCTATCCAGTAACAGTTCATTAAAAAAAAAAATAAATAAAGGCGGTGGGCAATATTGGACCTGGTAGCTTTAGTTTTGCCAAACCCTGTTCCACAGTAATGGGAGAGAATTCAGATTCCTCTATTCTATTCCAGTACTCTCTCTACTTCATCATTTATAATCTTAATTAGTTTTTACCAACAGTAAGAAGAGTAGCTATTATGTATATGAGGAAGCAGGCTCTAAGAACTTAGGTAATTTAAAATCATATAGCTAATGTAAATAGAGCACAGATCCTCAGCTATGGTCCTCATGTCAAATTATATTTTGTGAATTGTTTTGAATAAAGAACTAAATGGCAGTTCTTACATCTTTAAATCTTCTGGCTTCAACAGTTAAAGCAATACGGAATTCATGCTCTAAATCCAAATACTGCTGGTTTAATACATCAATTTTCTCTTGGTATTCTTTTATTTCTTGCTCATGTTTTCTCTCTTCTTTGGCTATTTCCTTAGCTAAGGCATCCTGGAACTCAGCTTCGCTAAAAAATTCCCTTGTTTCAAGTTCTTTCCTGGAATGAAAAACAAATACAAACCGAAGGACATTGTTCACTAAGGGGAAAACTTTAAAGGTCCTTAAGTAGTTCTTAGTATTTTATTTTCCCTAATGTTAATTTAAAAGAATTCTTCACTTTCAAACACAGAAATTCGGCATAGGTAGATACAGAAAAAATCCAAACTTTTATTTGTGTTTATTTTCTTTGTGGTCCTTTACAGAAAAAGCCTATTGATCCCTGTTTCAGAATAATACTGATTAACAAATAGTTACTTGGAGGTCAATTAAAACAGTTTTCTCTATATACAACAATCAACTTTTTGATGGATTTGCAGAAATGCAAAATAAGCCTCACTATAAGGTGTACTTCAAATGATAATAAATCAACATCTATAATAAATAATAAACAACAATAAACACCTATTTGCCTTTTAGATACTAGTTCTTGGTACAGGACTTATTCTAATGTACACATATACATGGTATTTTCCATGAGCTAATTGTGTCAGACTTCACTGATAATCAATTACTATCCTTTAATGTTGGGAAGAAAACTCAGAAGTTTTCTCTCTCTCTTTCTATTTTTAAATGTCAATATTTTCCTAGCATATTTACCTGTGCTCCTGTTCTTTCAATGCCAGCAGTTCATGAAGTTGTTGCACTTGCTCCTTTTCTTGGTGAAGAGAAGTTCGGAGTAAGTTTATTTCTCTATCGGCAGCTGCAGCTTTGAGTTCCACCTCTTGAAGAAGTCTCATCTGGGGAAAAGTACACATAATTATAGTACTTAGATAATAATCTCTCTGCTTCTATTTTAGTGCTATTTATCATAAAAATAGTGCCTTATGAATGACAGAACCTAGTGATTAAGTTGATTTTCAAAATTTATTAAATCAGCAATGCTACGGTTACTACAGCCATGGAAGTACCAAATATATCGGCATTAGGTATTGCTCAGCTGCACTACAGACTTTGATGGGAATTTACACTCAGAAAGCATGAGAAAGAAACTCCTTCAAGCACTCCTAGTACTTTCAAAAACCAGCTCTCAAAATATAAGCTTAACTATATGCAATGTTTCCACCAACTCTTACAAGTGTTTTGTGTAATTGCTGGTAGCCTTAATTTAGACATAATTCAACAGGCTACACAATTTTTGCATAATTTAATTTTTGCAGATAGTCTAACATCTTTTAGGCTTACTATACAATATTAATCTGTTTTAGAATAAAGCTATGAATTTGTGTTAACTCACATCACTGATACATTAAGAGAAAAATACCTGTGCTGCTTGCTGCTGCCCTTTTTGTCTCTCCATTTTTTCTAATGCTTTTTCCAGGGTTCTTAAATGTCTAATATGATCCTCCTGTTGATCTCTTTCTTTCATTAATTCAATAGTTAGTTTTTTAATTTCATTTTGAAGTTTGTGAACCA
Organism: Hystrix cristata; assembly: GCA_004026905.1. Lineage (NCBI taxonomy): Eukaryota > Metazoa > Chordata > Mammalia > Rodentia > Hystricidae > Hystrix > Hystrix cristata. The sequence goes on along the minus strand of PVJO010000784.1, from coordinate 34,329 downwards.
TAACTTCAAGTTGTGCCTTAGAATTTCTCTCCTTAAAAATAACCTCCTTTAATCTACAGCAGAAATTATACATAACGTTAAGTACATTACACATACAAAAATGATAAAAAGCATACTTAGTGTTAACACTTAGGATAGAGAAGAAGATTCAAAGTATGTTTCGAACACTAATTACAATAAAAAATGGTCTAAAAGCAATAGATGCCTTTCCTTCATCCCTGAAACTAATATTGTACCTTAGGGAAACCTTCCACAGAAATTCATGAGCTTTTTCTTACGTAAACTTTACTGTTTCACAGCAAAACTTTATTAAACATCTAATGTGTTTTACATAAGTGGCAGATGTGAACTTTTAAAAAAGAATTCAATATTAAGCAGTAGAACAGACATAGATATATTTATAAAGCTACATAAATGACGTATGAACAGTTACCTGCAAGTCAACTTTGACCTCCCTGTAGACACCACTATTAATCCAAGCTTTATATTAGCTAGAATCTGTTGATTACAGCTGAAAATTCTTAACCAGTTTTTTTAAAGAAAGGGAGAATTTACTGACCTATCTAACCAGATTTAGAGAAAGATCAGGTGGCATATTCTTAGAGACCCCTGAAACCATGCACATGAGTACTACCAGGGCTTTTCATGGTTCTCCAGATGCTGACTTCAGATAAAAGAGGAAGGCCATCAATATCTCTGGGCTCATATTGTAACAGCTCTGAGACTCACACTGGAAAGATTACCTTTCTCTAGCTCAACTCAGAAGAGTCAAAGGGAAGGCTTTCATTAGCTCAATTTGATTTGTATGCATACCCCAGGAATCATCACTGTGGCCATAGACTAATGTTTATGTTTAACTAGCTTGAGTTAGATGTTAACCCCTTAACTAAATACTACAGTATTGTACATAAAGTGGAAGTGGTTGAAGATAGACTATCTAGTATTTGGTATATGTGCTGCCGAAGCGAGCACAGAATATGTAGTATTTGGAAAAGCCTATGAAGGAGTTACTGGGTTAGGCAGCCACCCCAAAGTGTATTTACTGTAATTTCCAGGCCATAATTAAAAAAAAAACCAAAAAAACACGTCCATCAAATTCTATACTATGGTCATTTCACCAATTCTTGTTCTTATCAACCCTCCTTCTATCTTTCATAACAGTAGTCTCCAAGCTGGTCTTCCTTTGTTCACTCTCTCAACTCATTTGACATGCTATATGAGAGGGTGTTAGAGTTTATTATTCTGTGGACTGTGTAATATAGACAGAGAAGCTACAGACAACTAGAACTGGGGTAATTATCCAAGCACTAGATAGGGTTTAAGTTAAAGCAACAGTTTTGGGGTGTAGAGGGAATGGTTTCTAACAGTGATAGTGAAACTTCTAGAGCTTTCAGCGATAACAAACAGCCCATGGTGGCACATGTGTCAGAGGTTTGCCACTACTGGTTTAGGTGCAACCGGTATAACTGATAAGAGAAGTGGATAAGGGGGTAGAAAATATCACATCAGTATCACAAAATACTACCAGTAAATGCTTAAAATAAACAGAGTTGGATTGACAGCTGTGTATATCATCTTTCTATTCAAATGAGGTTTTATGATGTGAATTATCCACTGTACAGGCAAGAAATGGGACCATCAGCAACCTCCAAACCCTATCTGTGCCAAATACCAAATATAGGAACCTAGTTTTCCTTCAAGGAAAAGAAATAAAAAACAACAGGAACTCTAGAAGAAGGCATAACTTTAGAATTGCAGAAAACAGAAAGAGAAAAACTACAGTAATTTACAGAATAGAAAACAGATTCATATTAAAGAATGCAATAAAAAAAAGAGATATAGGAGACAGAATAAAGAAGAAGGAAAAATAAGAATAGAATTAATAAATCTGCTCAATCTGGTGCCAAAGCCCATTGCAGAAGATGAATATGTGGCAGGAGAGCAAAAGGATCTACAAAGCCTAAAAAAAAAATTTGCCAAAACCCACACATTACAGAAAAAGTTTGCCAACCCCTGCTTTAGGCTCCTTGTTCTTATAATACTATCTGATACTTCTCAGCTTGTAACAAGTTAACAAAGCAGTATAATCTTCCAATGAAATAAAATTCATAAATATATGAATAACACTACAGCTAGTTTAAACTAATGTATTCTAATTCTGTATTCTTTATGCTGTGAGATAGTTTCAAATTTATTGTACATGCTTTTGTCTTACCTACCTATCTGTGGTAAGAAGAGCCAGGCTATGAACATCTTTTTTTTCACTTGCTTGTTTATGAAGTTCATCAATATAATCCATAAGTTTCTTTTTGGCTTGTTCAGCTTTCCACCTCATTTCTCTCTCTTGGTCCAGCTGTTCAACTAGGGACTGAAAAGAAAGTTACGTGAACTTGGAAAAGTTACCTAACTTATTACCTTCATTTTTTCAGTTGTATATGGAAATAACAGTATCTATTTTAAAGAGCTATGGTGAGAATTAACGGAAGTAAAACATACAGAATAGTGTAGAACAGTGTCTGCACATAATAACCACACAATAAATGCCAACTGCTATTATTATTGTCATAATGATGGTAATCATTTTTCTCAATACGGAGACCCTATGGTTGAGAATAAGAGGAAAATAGTAAGAAAACCAGTAGCACCAAAGGTGCAAGGCAACTCTGTTACTGGAAAGAAAAGTGCACAGTACAATCAAAGAACAACTAGTATTCCAACAAGTAAATAAGGGCAAGTTAATGAAAAATATTAAGACAAGTTAATATGTACAAAAATCTCAACAACATGAGAGGTGTTCAAGCAAATTTTGAGTAATTTTAGTTTCTGAATACCTTTTTTTGTCAAAAACTGGGTTTCAGGGTCAGTTCATGAAAACTTTGAAATTATATACAACATTCTTTTGAGTATGTGTAAAAGTAGATTGTTCAAGGAAACCGGTATATTTCCTGACAGCCAAAAAAGCTAGTAACCATTACATTAAGAAATAAGAACTGGAAACTTTAGCACTGTTTCTCCTGCCACAAACATGTAGCAAGTGACTTCACTTAGATCTGATCTTAAATGTGTCATTTGTTTTCCTTTAAAAATTATAAAAACGTAGTATTACATAAAATCGGGAAATCAGGAAGAGAAAAATACCCTATAAAAAAAAATACCCTAATGGAAATAACCTATTTCCATTAATCTACTTAAATTATTCATGATATTTTTTGCCCACAAAAGCAGGTGTAAGTTTTGAGACTCCGAACTTAAAACTAAGATTATTCATTTTAAATTTTAAAAATGTCCTAAATCATACCCGGTAAGTGTTGTCTTCTGAGCCACTTTTGTCTACTTTAATTATTTCAGTCTTTTGGTCTTCTGATTCTTGTACTATATTACAATTTGCTAAAGATGAACTTATGTATAAATCCTTAAAGTAAGGTTGTTTCATTTTACGGTTACAACTGCAAAGAATAAAACATAGGAAATAACCCAAAGAAAAATACACTGTTTATACTGTTCTCTAGTATTAACTTTTATAGTCATTATGTAAATAACATTTAGAAAAGGATATTAAATGGAATAGTAACTTGAAAAAATGTCATGAATTTTTTGCCAGGTGTAGTGGCTCATGCCTATAATCCCAGCACTTGGAAGGCTGAAGCAGGAGGATTATCATGAGTTCAAGGCCAGCCTGAACTATGAGGTGAGACCCTGTCACACAAACAGAAAAAAAAAGTCATGAATTTTACAATGGATGTGCTATGCTGCTTAATTAATGAGTGCCTCAAATTTTTAAAATGAGTCTGTAAGTCCAAGTACTCAGTTTATTCAGATGGACTTCTTGGATATATCAGAATTAAAAAAAAACACTGTCAGTACTTGGGAGTATGGTAAGATGACAAAAAATTGGAAAAATGGGAAATATAGTAATCACCCTGTGGAAGTTAAAAGTTTAAAACTGACACATAATAAGGAAAATAGATTATATCACTAGCTAGGGATTGAAGAAATTTCAGGGTATGTCCTAACGACAGGTAAACTGAATGACTGTATAAATAACAGTATGATTGGAAAACTATGGAAAAATTAAAATAACAATACATTTTTTAAAAAGGGGAATAACACAGGCAAAAAGTTCATTGTACCTATCCCAGAGTACGATAATTTCTTAAAAACTACCATGATAGTCCCAATTTCAAAAGTACAGGTATTGGTCTCCCTTACCCTGATAGCATTAAACATAAGCATCTTATTCACCTTTGGTCCTAAGCTTAGTAAATGCCATCTAACAAGGGCTTGATTTCCCGTCTAAATCTGCCTAAAGAGAGAGAGAAGTCTTGTCATGTAAACTCAAATGTATCAGTCTAATTTCCCACAGTAAAAGAATGCAATGGAATTATGGATTTATACATTAATTTCTCATCTGGTAGTGACACAGAGGAAGTGATCCTTTCTAAGTGTGCAGTTATCCCTCAGCTTCTGCAGAAACTGGTTCCAGGATATGTCAGACACAAAATCCATGGATGCCCAAGACCTTATGTAAAATGGTGTAATATTCACATATAACCTACACACATCCTTAAGTATACTTTTAATAATCTCTAAATTACTTATAATACTCAACACAATGTAAATGCTATGTAAATCGTTATTACACAGTATTTTTCAGAGAATAACAAGAAAGAAAAGAGTCTGTACATGTTCAGTACAGAGCAGCCACTTTAGGACTAATGTAACAATATAATTTGCTTTTCAAACATTTTTGATTAGCAATGGGTTGAAACCATGGATACAGAACCAAATCTGAGCTGACAAAGCCAAAAAGGAATATCTCTGATTTAGTAATGTGATAAATTTATCAGCATGAGACAGTTTAAGGAAGAAGCCAAATTAACTCCTGTGTGTTCCTTTACTTGGAGCCCCTTCCTCTCCCCTCCCTTCCTCTTTCCTCTTCTTTTCTTTTCTGTACTTTGGATTGAACCCAAGGCCTTCACACTGAGCTACATCCTCAGCCCTTTTTTACAATTCTCAGACAGGGTCTAGGTTGCCCAGGCTAAATTTAAACTTTCGATCTCCTGCTTCTGCCTCCAGAGCTGCTGGGATTATAGGTGCATGTGACTGAACCTGGCTGATTATTTGAATTCTAAAACCAAAACAAGTACCTTCCAAAAGCACTGTTGTTTTTATTGTGGTGCTTAATACTTTGGATAGTCCTAGCATAATATGGAATTTTTGATCTTCTAGAAACTTTTCTGTTGCATTCTTTTCTGTTTCCACAGTCACTTTCAGAAGTTAAATCTGTATCTCTTTTTGGTCTGAGGTCTTTCTCAGGAACATTATCTATTAAAGAATTAGAAGTCTAGAGTAAAAAAACAAAACAAAGTTTGTTAAAAGTATAATTCAGCATTAAAATTAAAACTTGAAATTTTTGTAAATATTAAGACTTTCTGTAAGATTCAAGGTTAATAAACTATTTAGGTTTGAAATTAAAGTCTTCATGTTCTGGCACAGACAGGAAGCTTCTACCAGTTTGGGTCTCCTACACATAATAATTACAAACTCTGGGAAAATACAAATGAAACAAACAAACAAACAAACAAAAAAAGCATGAACAAAAACCATCTGACCAGAATGGGGTGTTTACGTTCTTATGGGTTTTAGCCTCCCAGTCTCACAGCATCACAATCAGAACCATGCAGGAAGTCTAAATCTCCAGTAGGAAAATAGAGACTTTTGGGCATGTAGAACCAAAGAGCAGCATGGGGCAGACTACAAATAGCCCACTAAAGGACAGAAGCAGTGAGATGAAATTAGAAAAGATTATGGTTTAAGGCAAATCGAATTAAATGCTTGGTAAAAACAAAACTGTCACGGTCTTTGAAGGATTGTAACAGAACCTGGAGTCACCAGAGCATTCAGAATGTCCAGCACGTATTCTAAAATTACAACAGACCTATCCTGAAGAGGAAAGGCAAGCACTCCAGTCATCTGAGATGACCCAAATGTTTGAATTAGGAGAAAATAATTTTAAAATAGTGATTACAGTTATGTTCAATGAGATAATAAGAAAATATGCCTGTCACAAATAATAAAACAATTTAGAAATAGAAACAAGACAAATAAAAATGCTATAACTAAAAAAAATATATAATGCCTGCAGCAAAAATTGGCTGGGATTCCCACCAGTAGAATGAGGCAAAATAGAACTAGGAGACAGGTGAAATTTTTCAGTATGAAGAATAGGGACAAAAGCTGATAAAATATAAAAAGCCCTGGAAAAGTGGAATCTTAAAAAAAAAAAGGTAGAAAATATATTTCAAGAAACTACATCCAAAGATTTCATAAATTATTTACATAGTCAAGAAGCTCAGACAAGTGCTGAGCAAGATAAATATGCACATGCAGACAAACTGTTAAAAACCAAAACCGAAGGTAAAAGCAGAAATAAACAATACAGCAAACAACAAAGTTAAAGCAAAAAGTTCTCTGAAATGATTAATAAAACTCTTAGGTAAACTGATTGGGGTGGTGGGGATGAGGGAGTAGATAGAAGAAAACAGAACACAGACTGCCAGTATCAGTAATGAAAGAGATTTTCATGGGGTTGGGGATTTCGCTCAGGCGGTAGAGCACTTGCCTAGCAAGCACAAGACCTGGAGTTTGATCCCCAGCAACCCTTGTAAAAAAAAAAAAAAAAGAAAAAAGAAAGAGAATTTCATTATAGTCTACAGAAATTAAAAAAACCGTAAGGAAGTATTAACAGTTTTATGCTGACAATTACATGAAAAGGAAACATTAATTGAAAAATACAATTTCAAAAGCTGATAGAAAAAAACAAAGAGCTCAAAGGTAGATTTTACAATTTTTAAGGTTATTTGATATTTTCAAATAAAGAAACCAAAGAAATCCAATGAAAAGAAAAGTCTTTCAACAAATGGTGCTGCAATAACTGAATATCCATATGGAAAAGAGTGAACTTCAACCCCTACCATATACACAGACCTAAACACAAAGGTAAAATTGTAAAACTTTCAGAGAATAACGAAGGAGCATAGTTTTGTTACTTGAAGATATATGAAAGCTTTTAAACTTACAATAAGCATAAAAGAAAACATGAGAAATTAGACTATCAAAATTAAAAACTGCTGCTTACAAAATATCATTTTAGAAATAAAATTATGTGCCCCCAAGACTGGAAGAAAGTATTTGCACAAGATGTATTTGACAAAATACTGACTTCCAAAATATAGCAACAAATTTCCGTTTGTGGTTATAAATAATCCAATTAAAAATAGAAAAAAATTTTAGAAACACTTAACAAAAGATATAAGAATATTTAATGAGCAGGAGAAAAAAGTGCTCAATAACATTAATCAGTGAAACTGCAAATTAAATTTAAAGTGAATAGCAGTATACACTTGGAGAATGGGTAGAGTAAAATCAGTGCAAATACCAAATACTGGTGAGGACATGAATAAATCAGTCACATACTGTTAATTGAAGTAAAATGGGACATCACTATGGAAAAAACCTTTGGTAGTTTCATATAAAACTAAACATGCACCTATCATATAACCTAGACATTTCATTTCTAACCGTTAAATAAAGGGAAATGAAGACTTGTTCACAGAGGACTCTTGTATAGTAATGTTCATACATCTTAATCTCAAATCTAAGGTAACCTAGATTATTACATCAATAGGATGATACATTCATACATGGAATACTACACACAAATAAAAAACTATTGATACACACAGGTTAATATCAAAAAGATCATGCTGCATGAAAGCCTTACAAGAGCACATGATTCTGCTTCTATTAGGTTCTAGAACATGATGGCGAACCTTTTATAGCTTTCAATGATACAAATAGCTTGCGGAGGCATGCGTGCCATAGGTTCGCCATCACCACTCTACAACAAGTATTAATTATCTGCGGTAGGAAAATAACCAGAAAAGTGATTTTCCTCAGAAATGGCAGGGGCAGACTGGTTGTGGGAGTGAACATAAGAGAACATTCTAAGACAATAATGTTAATTTTTAAATTATTAAGTTAAGTGTAAATTCTGACATTAGAAGAGTTAGTTATTAGACAAAATGAAAGATGAAACCTGAGGAAATAGTGACTAGAAATTTTCATATGGTATCAGTGATGTCAAAAGAATGCGTAGGCCAGCATCCCTCTCCCAGTTCCATTACTATCTACATATGTGGCTCAGCCTAATGCCTCTGGGTATTTCTGACACACAGAATCCTCAAGGTTTTATTCACTCTCAAATGCCTAAGGCAGACTATTTGTTTATCTAGTACTGTTAGTGTCATATATATAATAGTTTAGGATTATTAAAAATTCACTGCAAAAAAAAAATTCTCTGAACCACAGCCAATGCATAAGCATTTTCTACTCCATCTTACATTTTGAGAAGACAAATGAGTATTAAAATTTTATTAAAAATTCTAATTCAACCTGATACTGAACTAACAATCTCTCTGGCCAATACCTGACAAATAGGCGGAAGGCAAACAAAATAATCCATTCCACCTAGGGAAGAGTAGCACCCAAGGGGGTAAAAAAACCACTATGGATCAGTGCAAGAATGCTGCACACTGAGACCTGAATAGCAATAAATCCTATGAACTATGGTTCACAGATTTTAAAAACCAGTAGTACGTATAAAAAGTGATTAACAGCCCAGGAAAGCAGAGATTCATTAGGTGATGTCATGCTGGAATTTCAAGTTGAAACAGTAACTATGTAAATTAATTTGCCATCCTGCTGTAAATTCTAGAAGTAGTTTTGATCAGTAAGTAACTGAAGAGACCGTAGGTCAAAGTAAGCCAGATATCCTCTGTGGAACTCATTAAGGATTACATAAAAGGTGAGTAGACAAAAGCAATGTGAAGTACAGCAGAACAACACAAATAAATTACATAACAAAGATGTAAAGTAACAGGGAAATAAGTGAAAATGTATGCTACCCTCCATCCTTCTTACTACTACTGCTATATAAATCCTATTTCTGTAAAAGAAAAATACATGCCTTGATACATTCAATATAGATTGTTTCTGGTTGGTTAGCTTGTATGTAATTTTTCTCTTATATTTTCTTAACTACTTTTTCTTAATAAATGCATATTGGGCTTTAGAAAACAGAATAAAGTTACTTCATTGAGTAGCTGTAAAATTTGATCATCTAATTTCTGAAGTTTCATCTCATTCTGAAAATCACTTTCATGATTAATTTTCTCTGGCTCAGAAGATGGACATACAGATAAAAATGATGTCAAAACAGTATCTGCTGGTATAGTGGCAAACTGCTCCAAGGAGGGTAACTCTTCGATGGGTGGTGCCACCACTGGCACATTATCAGTGATCTATAACACAAGAAAACCCAAAATCTTTTAAAATTTACATTCACTTACTAATTAAAATTTGAAAGTATTTTTATATCAGAAAAAAGTCTTAATACTATACCTCATCTTCATTTATATTTAGGGGCGAATGAGAAGAAGCTAAATTATCCAAAAGACCTTCTAAGCACTGAAGGCGTGATGAATTTACATCTGCCAAATTTACTGGTTCACCAAATATGTTCTTGCAATCTAGGATTCTAAGCTGTGGCAAAGTTTGGAGAATAATTTCTCTGTATCCTTGGAAACAAATCATTCAAAATGAAAATTTAAACATTACAAAAGAAAGACAATTATTTCTAAAGAAAACTAAGTTATTGGAATGATAAAATTAGTCCCAGAAAGCAACTAATCAACTTGTCATAAATACTACTTATTCAATTTTTTCAGTATGTAATCATTAAAAGCAAAAGAAATAGAACACTCTCTTGCCCTTCCAAATACTGTAATCCTGAGAAAGGTCTGAAAGTTCTGCTCTAAAAAATTACTTTAAAGCTATAAATGCATGAAACCAGCAACAATCTATCCTGAGAAGCTAAACATGTCTTTTGTTTATTTTTAATACAAGCATAAAAATAAACAACATAAATAAATTGGGATGATATAGATATGTTCAAAGTACTAGAATTTCCCTAGTGAGTAGGTCTTAGTAAAACAAGCATTAGTAAAACATCCTCCCTTCCCTCTCTAATTACATATTAACTAATTACTAAGATATGTGATCTACCAGGTACTCAAAATAATACATTTAATTTTCCCTAAGAACAATTAAATTTGAGAACCCTTAGTTTGGTGTCCAGCCTAATAGAACTTCAATTTTACTCAATCGTAATTTTGAAACTTTCTAACAATGACCAATAAAGTTGGAGAAAATCCAAAAGGATGAAATCTTGCAAATCAGTACTAGAAATTTTGAGAGAATTTCAACAATAATTTTCCTTCAATTCTAGAGGGAAGGGAGTGAAGTGAAAGTACCTAATTTTAAAAAGAAAGTGAAAACCTGAAAACCAAAAACTCAAAACTACAGAAAGTTGAGGTTCTTGAGACAAGATTGCTAGAAAATAAATTTTCTGTGAAATAAATAATCAACAGATTGAAATGCTACAATAAAAGCCTTCTTATAGTTGTATATGAATGACAGAGTGGAGTCTCTGTAGCCAACTTCCAGTCAAGCAGATCTTCAGAAGGCTTACTTACATTCTATACGTCACTCTCTTATTCAATTAAGCAGTATAACTTAAATTCTAGAAACAGCAGTCTGCTCTGGTCACTTTTTTGCTAACTTTATTGATTTTGGATTAGATAAAATGGCTACACACATACACTAAGTTTAAGGTTTATAAAACATCACTTATTTATTAATAATGTAATAACTTCACAATGGTATAAAGTCCAAAAGTTATGCAGTAAAGTTTTCCCAACATTTCCTGATCTCCAACTACAGAGTTCCGTTCCATGAAGTTAGCCAATACTATCAGTCTTTCTGCATTATCTAGATGTTTAATTATATATAAATACATATATGTAATATATAGTATATAAAAATTATACAAAGGGGACATGTTAGTCTTTTCATGCAAATAGCAGCCTGCTTTTCTATCTTTTAGTATACTGTATCTTGGAGATAACTGACCATTAGTGGATAGATTTCCATATTCTTTTTTATAGCTATATAGTATTATACTACTGGAATACATCATAATGATAAACTGTAATTTTGATGCATTTACTTATCAAATATAAACCTATCCAAATAGAATTACTGATCTGTTCATCTTTTAACAGCAACCTCTTTTTGTAATCACGTTTTTCTAAAGACATAATAAAACACTGCAAAAATAAAAGAAGATAATAAACATCAATTTTAAGAAATGAAGAAGCTTTGACTATTAACAGCTATGAAATATATTAACTGTTCGTACCTGGTGCACGACAGACTGGATTACCTTCTCCATCCTTCTCCAAAATAAGATTGGTCAAGAAGTGCAATCCAACCATACATTGAAGTAAGTGGTGGATACTATCTACACAATTACTGTGTAGGTCGATATATCTAAGTTTATACTTAAGTCCACGAAGGGGCATCAACCCTGAAATAGGAAAGAAAAATTCCTTTTGAGGCAAAGAAGTAGTATTCATAAGACCTTATTGTGAATGGATATATCTAATATGCAGGGTATCAGTAAAATCAAATGTTTTAAAGAAACAGGGTTTTAACATCCCCTTAAGGACTTAGCCACCGAAGTTCTTGGTCTTGGAGTCTCAACAAAGTAAAACAAAACAAAACACAGTGTGACCTCCCTAGGTCAATGTATGCACTTACATGAGAATAAACACAAAGTAATGGCTTTAGACTCTCTCAACACACCACTTTTGATTAGCAGGCATAAGTAAACTCTACAGTACACTTTAGTTTTGTTGATTTGTATATAAATACAAGGCATAGTCCTTTTAATTCCCTGATAATATTCCTTGCATGAGTCTGTCTACAACATTTTGTAGCACACAGTGGCTGTTGTGGACAAGGCCTGTGTACACTGCTAGTGTGTTCCACAAGCACTTGCAATTTCTTTTCCTGCCTCATAATAGCTTGTTGAGCGAACGTGAAGCCTGGAAGAATGAGAGTTAGTACCTCCAGGGACTCTCTTCCATCAAAGGGGAGCTGGTAATGGATGAAGGTCCCTTCCCTTGGAAAGACTATTCTGAGGTGCATTCTACATTGTACTACTGAGAATATTTTATAACTTTACTCAGTTTAGCACTCTCCATCCTTTACCCCATCTCCCATTTCTTCAATCTGACCGGGATATTTTTTTCTCCTCACAGCTTTTTGTTTAATTAACTTCTATTCTTCTTTCTGTCATATCCTCAGAAACATCTCTGTGAAGTCTAATTTGCACACATTGTCACACATTCACACAGTACTCAGTAGTTCTCCTTAATCATCTCATGTTTAAAAAATTTTACTTTTTAGTACATGTGTGCAGTCCATGTTTCCATTTGTGTGGCAAGTTGGTACCTGTACACATGCATTTAATTCCTATTTCTTCTCCTTTCCCTTCCCCTCCTCCCCCATCTCTTGATCCCCTTCCTTTTATTTTTGTACATGTTTACACTCCTTGTGTGGAGTTGGTACATGCACATAACACATAACCACCTTATTTTTAGTCCTTGTGTCAGGTTACTAGCTCTTCATCTTATGTTTCAGCTTTATGGTTATCCTACACCTCGATTTTAAATATCCCCTGGCTTATTTCTAGGTCCCCTTTTCTACACACTCTATCATCTCCTAGTTTTATGGCTACAAACACCATTCTGTGATTTTTAACTGCCAGATCTGTAATTCTAAAGCCGACTTCCCAACTCATCTCACCCTAAACTGCAGACTATATGCATACATATGTACATTCAATAGTGTTCTCAAACTTAGGATACTTATTTCATATCCCTTATCTTTAAAAATGCTCCTCTCCCAAACTTTCTCATGTCAACCAACAGTACCATCATTCAGCTGTAAATCTAGAGAAAACTTGTAACTATATTTGATTTTTCTTTCCTTTATAATCCACCTAAAATCTAGTTTTCAATCAATAGACATGATTTTTAAAAACATAAATTATACTGGGCATAGTGGTATATGTCTGTAATCCCAGCACTCTGGGGGTGGGGGTCTGAGGCAGGAGGATCATAAGTTTGACTCTAGCCTCAGCAACTTAGCAAGACCCTGTCTCAAAACAGAAAATGAAAAAGGGCTGGAGATACAGCTCAGTGCAAAGGACCTGGGTTCAAAGCCCAGTATTACAAAACAAAACACAAATTATGTCATATTCTGTGTAATGCCCTGTAATGATTTCCTATTCTCATTAGAGTAAAATGTCATTAGAATAAAATGTAACTCTTTATCCTGCTTATAAAGCTGTACTGACCTGTCTTCAACCTACTCTTCTCTCCCTTTGCTTTGCACATTATTCCATTTGCCATGTTCCAGCACATTAGCCTTATTTATTTATTTATTTTTTTGGTGCTGGGGATCAAACTCAGGGCCTTGTGCTTTCTAGGCAAGCGCTCTACCACTTGAGTTAAATCCCCAACCCCTTTAGCCTTATTTCTTACATGGAAAGCTTGATCTTATCCTACTGTCTTTGTATGCTATTAATATTGAAGTTACTTCTTGAAGTATTTATGAACATAAAACATTTTAATATTTTAAGAATGATCTGTAAGAACTTACAGGTTTACACCTTTTCTTCACAGACTTTATCATGCTGGTATTTAGTCACAAAAGCGCACCCTTATTAGGTGTAGAGTTTGGTATGTTATAGCAAATACACATAGTTCTATAGTAACTACCATTACAAATGAAATATAGGACGTTTTCATCATTCCCAAACAAAGGTTCCCTTATGTTCCTACATCATCAGTCTTCTCTCCCCATTTCCAGTTCCTGGGAACCAATAATCTGATTTTTGCCTGTATAACTCTGCCTTTGTCAAAATGTCACATAAATGGAATCATACAAAGCAGCCCTTTGTGTTGGCTCCTTTTGCTTGGCAAAATTCTATTTAGACTGTGCTTCTGCATGTATTATTGTTCATTCCTTTGTAGTTCCAAGTAGTATTCCATTACATGGATGTTTCACAATTTATCCATTTATCAGTTGTGTTAGCTTCCTGTCAACTTGACAAAATACCTGAGACAATCAACTGATTTATTCTAGATCAATTTTAGAGATTCCAGTCTGTAGTCTCTTGGCCTTACTGTCTTGGGCCTATGGTGGAATAGTATTATTACAGTTGGAGTATGTGGTGGAGGAAATCTATTGTCATGGTACTGGGAAGCAAAGACAGAAAGGGGCCAGGGTTCCATATTCCTTGCAAGGGTACCTTCCCTCTCACTGTCCTAACTTCCTCCAAACAGGCCCCAAGTCCTAAAGGTTCTATTAGCTCCTCAAAGTGCCAAAGGCTAGCAAAAAGCCTTTAAAGTATGGGCCTTGGGGAGACATTTAAGATCCAAACTGTAACACTAGCTGCTGGATATGTGGGTTGATTCCAGTTTTTAGATTAGGAATAATCATGTAAACATAATCATATAAAAAGCCATATAATCCTATACAGGTGCTTCTGTGGACACATCCTCTCTTAGATAAAAGAAACTGCCAAACTCTTTTCCAAAGTGGTTATACTGTTTTAAATTCTATTAGCAATGTATGCAAGTTTTAGTTGCCTTACAATCTTATCAGCACTTTGTCACTTTTAAAATATTAGCTATTTTAGATGTGAAATGATATCTCATTGTGGTTTTAATTTGTATTTCTTTAATCATTAAGGATGCTGAACTTTTTTTAAAAAAAAGTGTGTAGATTTGTGAATCTTCTTGGTAAGGTGACTATTCAAATATTTGGTTTAGGGCAGTGTGGGGGTTGACATAATTTTATGTTTTTTTAATCTAACTATAATGTAAATTAATATTTTATCTGTTTATTATTGTTGACTTTTCTCATCACTATAGAACAATATTTTATACAGTGATTTGGGACAAATACTGTTGGGTGAATGGACAATCTTAGCCATTATTCACATTTTTCAGTTAAGAAAACTGCATAGAAAGAGTAAAATACCTTGCTCAATATCACACAACAGCAATGGAACTAGATTGTATCTCATATTTTTATGTCTTTGGAAGTAAAACGATTTAAAAAGTTAAAATACAGCTGCCATTTCAGCTCAAGGGTATAGTCTAGATCTTTTTATTTTTTGTACACAAAGCACATAGCATAGAGCAATGTTTTTCTAGTGGGGAAGAAAAATAAGCCAACACAGTAATATTGTTTCAAATATTGATAAAGATCACAAAGCTAATTACTGGAATTTTGCTAGTCCTAAGATAATTTTAAGAATAATCATGAAATTGATTTATCAGTTGTATAATTTTAATCAATCAATAAATAGATAACAATTTTAACTCTTAGACATACCAAACAGAAAAAATAATTTTACTTGATCTTCAATTTGTAAGTCTCTAGAATGCTGCATACTTACTCTGTTCAACAAATTAGCCACTAGCTACATGTTTAGCTCTTTATACTTAAATTAAAACAAAATTGAAGATTCAAGCCTTGCATAGTGGCATGGGTTTATAATCCCAGCACTCTGGGTGGCTAAGGCAAGAGAATCCAAGTTCGAGCCAGCCCGGGGAACTTAGTAAGACCCTGTCTAAAAATAAAAAACAGGAAAATAGGACTGGCAACTGGGAATGTAGCTTAGAGAAAGCCCTGGGCTCAATCCCCAGTATAGCCACTCCCCTACCAAAAATCAGTCCCCAAGTTACACTAGCCACACTTCAAGTGCTCAATAACCATATTTGGTTATTGGCTGCAATATGACAGCACAAACATAAAACACTTTCATCACTGTAGAATATTCTATTGGAATTATTCCTACTATATAATTGCATACTATTTAAAACTAAAAAATTATTCCACTAAAGTGGGATCTTCTTATCCAAGCTTTTTTCTGCTATTGAGCACTTTAGTCCTTATTTCTATTTTTAACTCAACCGTGGCTTAGGCAGTAACAAAAAAGAATTATGACTGTAGCACATTCTCTAGATAGGATCCTTGATCAAATCTTGGATTATTATTGGAGGTTTCTAACATGGTGAGCTAAGCATTGCATGTTGCAAATATTTGGCATTTAAAAAAATATAAGTATATATACTCACCACTAAGATCATTTATGTGGTTATAAGACAAATTCAGTCTAGTCAGATTAATTAGTGCTTCAAGTCCTAGAAATAAAATAAGGTAAAATAAAATACAGCTGTTACAGGATTTAAAGAATTAGAGAAAAAATAGTACTGCAATATGATTTCATACTGTTTCGAAGCAAATTCAGTCTGATAACAGTAAAATAAATTTTACTGATATTATGAAAAAAGACTAAAGCTTTAAAAAAAAATTGCTACTTTCCTATCTGAAAGACAACTTTTTGTATAATGAGTCTTAAGGTCAGTTTCCAAAAGTTTATGATAGTACTCATTCTATCTGGAGGAAAAATAGAAAGCATCTTCTTTATGCAAAGAATTATATGAAAATCACAAACCTTCTATTCTTGTAATCAAATTGCAGGACAAATTTAAAGTGCATAGTTTTGTCAGTGTGCTTAGCCCTTCAATTTTACTTATTTGATTAGATGACAGATCTAAATGTCGTAAATTCCAAACATGATCAATTGCTTTAATCTTGGAGATGTTATTGCAATGAAGGTTGATGGCATGAAGGGTTGAATGTAAAGATAACTCTGATATGCTAAAAAAGAAAATAGTCATTATAAAAAACAGATAAAAATGGATTTTAAAAGCATGCCAAATAATTAAAATGAATCAAATAGCATGTAGGTAATAAACATGTTCTCTGTTCTTTCTAAAATGAGAAACCCCATTTTTGCCTCAAAACATCCATAAAACACAATACCTCTCACCACACAAACCAATATTTTGGATTACTTAAGCAAACACCAAACTACTCAGGGAAGGTGGGTGACTTCAGGCATTCTGACTGCTTTGTCAGTCATTAACAGAGTAAAGGTAATACTGAACAGTCAGTGCCTGTAAACGCTTTGAAATCCTAATACCTAAGTTCAAATCTGGACTTAGCTCTTTTTTGAGGTTACATGAGCAAATGGCAATCATTTTAAGCCTCAATTCCCTTAATTCATGTACTTTTCACAAGGATGAGCAGCAAGTATTACAAGGACACTGGTTTATGGAAATTAAGTAACCTGTTGAGCTCTAGCAGTCGCAAATTTTTTTGTTTTTTTTTTTTTTCCTTCTGAGACAGGGACTAGCTATGTAGTTCAAGCTGTTCTTGAACTCACTATGTAGCACAGGCTGGCCTGGAACTATGATGATCCTATTGCCTCAGTCTCCTAAGTGCTGGGATCACAGGCGTGTGCCACCACGCTAAGCGCTAAAGTTTATACTCTTATTTTACTGTCTCTAATGGCTATTTTATACAAAACGTACTTGATTTTCGAGGAAAACACTAATCATTGCTATTTGTAATGACAAAGTCCCTGTCTTCCTCAATTTCAAGTTGGAATACACCTCCCCTGAATAAAACCTATCTCTTCACTCCCTCAGTTACTATTCATAACTGGAACCTTTCTGTAGTTAGTAGATCCAGGAACACAAACTGCAGTGCGCATAATTTAGGGGTACATGATAGTAAGTAAAGACAGGAACAAGGACATGCAAGGTCATGGGCAGATAGGTTCTGTAGCAGCTATGATAAAACGCCAAGAATCTAAATCTGGCAGTAAGGAAGCAATTGCAAATGTCACACTAGCAATTCCTCAAAGTATCTGTTAGAAGGATTTGCCCATTACCTAGTTTTTGTAACTTACTGAACTCTTAGTGCCAGATTTTATGATACTAACACATTCTCTTAATGACAGCCATTTATTTTCTGACACACTGCTGCTCTTGGAAATTACTATTGTGCAGATATTGTTGGGCAATAGAAAAAAAAGGCAGTGAAAGCAGAAATTGGTTTGAATCTGAATTTAATTGCTCATCAGCTGCATGAAATCAAAAAATTGTTTAGATTCTCTAAGTTTCAGCTTCAATACTTATGAGAAAAATTACTGCCTTGCATAATTGCTGTGAAGATTAATGGTAATGCACATAACATGCACACGTCGATGGCACTCAGGAAATGGCTGTTATTATTAAGTATAAATGCAAATATTTCTTTGAAAAACATCTTCCTAGGGTCATCTGGCAAATTTTAGATCAGGACTGAGAACATGCAGTTCAATTATCAGTAGCAAGGTTCACTTAGAGAAGGACATTCCACAAAGGAACACCAAGTACAAAATCAGAGATGCAGTAACTGAAGAAATAGTAAAAAAGCCAAGCTTGAAGAGGGAGGCAGGGACCAATCTGCAACGCAGAACCAAGAGCCTTGTATGCCAAGTACAAGTTCGGGCAAAATGAGAGAGAAAAGGTGAGTTAAACAAGATATGCACTTTCGAAAAGTATACACATATAAGCATTATAGCACTTTGCACAGAATACATTAGAACAGGGGTAAAAAGAATTTAGGCAAAACCAAGAAGCAGCGGGCGCTCACTCCACAGCTGCCAGAGATGCTACACTGTCAGTTTTTTCTCCAGGGAAAGAGAAGAAGGAAAGAGAAAACACGTAAAGATGCCAACTAAAGGGCGAGCAAAGTAAAAAGCATGAAGAGCAGGCGCAGAAGACAGGAGTTAGAGGCTGGTGGAGAACCAGGCGCCGGAGCAAGCTCAAGGCTAAGCGGAGCACCGCGGGTTGCCAAAGGCAGCAAAGAAAGCCGGGGTCGTCCTCGCCGGCGCCGGGAGTCCAGCTCCCGGTCGCCGAGCGCCCTTTACCTCCGCAGGCCTTTATCCATGAAGCACACATCCCCGCAGCTGCTGTCGCCGTCCTCATTTTCGAGTTCTACCTCCACCGCCGCCTCCATGGTACCGGCGACAGGGAGCGGGATCTTAACCGGCGTCCAGCGCTGGGTGGGCCAGCCTGGAACACGCCTGCCCGGAGCGCGGAAGTCCACCCGCGGGGGCGGGGCCGGGACGCTCCCTCCAACCGACGGCCGCGTACTTTCCCGCGCTGGCCGGTGTCGCAAAGCCGGAAGCCTGATTGGCTCCCTGAAGGGCTTCTTGGTCTTTTGCGACATCTGGGGCGCGACTCCTGGGGCTTGTGGTGGAGTCCAGCCCGCTGGCGTGGAAGAGTCGGCGAGGGAGCGCGTCTGTGCGGCGGACCAATTTCCTAAAGAAGGCGTTTTCACGGTAGTTCGGCGTGCAGTTACATACTCTTACATGTGTATGAGGCGTGATGGAACAGTAAGGTGAATGTTAAAATTACCTCGGAACTGTGAATGTTTAAAGTAAAATTTACTACAGTAAAATACGTACATATTGGCATCCCCCCCCCCCTTATGTTTCTTGCCACTTTCTGAAGCATTTCTGGAAGTCCTCTTCCATGAGTGTCTTTAGTCGCGCTGCATGACTGTCTTAATGTCCTGAATCAATACAAAATGTTGACTTGTCATGTTCATTTTGGATTTGGAGAAGAGCTAGAAGTTGCACAATGCCAGATCTGGTGAATAAGGTGGATGAGTACACACCTTAATGTTTTTATTTGACAGAAATTACCATAAATGGCTGGTCAATGAGGCGTGTTCACAAAATACAATGAATGTTTAAAAAATCATTACGGGCTGGGGATTTAGCTCAGTGGTTACAGTGCTTGCCTTGGAAGCACAAGGTCCTGAGTTCGATCCCCGGCACCAAAAAAAAAAAAAAAAAATCATTACGGTACAATATACATTGCCACTAATCGTCCACAAAATACTCTGCCTTGGCGTCAAGCACACTTGCCCCATCATTGTTGGCAATGTCCTCCTAACTGTAGTAAGGTTTTTTTTTTTTTTAAATTTAAACATTCACTATTTTTCAATAATCTTTGTATAAATTGTTCCCTCACTGGCCATGCATGTCTTGTTGACATCTGTGGATGTACTTGCTGTATATCAGTCACTGTACGAAGAAGAAAAAGATGAAGCTTGTTCTACTTTCTGGAAGCATTCGTAATTCGCGGCACAAACAATTATACAGCATGATGAGTGCTAGGAAAAGCTCAGGGACATCTAAGCCAATTGTAGATTGATGAGGGTAGTAGGTGTTCTAAAAGGTAACGATTGAGTAGTCTTGTTTAGTCAAGGAGAGTTTTGGGGAATGAATGGCATTGTAAGTAGGAAAGCAATACCTGTATAAGGTACTTTCTGGCTGTGTTCTCCCCCAAGCCGTGGTAGTATTTTGAAATGTAGAGAAAAGGTCTATCTCACATCTGATCCTGTAACTATCCTGAATTAAAATCTTCAGTAGTTCCTTACTAGAAATCAAAATTCCTTAGTCTTTTCTTTTTAAACATTATTTAGATAGAAACTGTTTATTAAATATCTGTAATGTACATGGCATGTTACACTAGGCCACCTGTTTTATTGTTTACATATAATTGGGAGAATCTAATATACCAAAGAAATCTCATTTTGACAATGTGATTTTATAGTTGGTATTTTAGAGTAAAAGCAGTTTACTTTCTGTGTATTTTCTTTGCAGTTCATTTATACCTGTGTTAGTTACAGTCTGATTATTTTGTTTTAAAATTTGTTTCCTGTCTTTCAAATCTATCACTGAAGATGTTTCAAGACCTAATTTTCATTAGTGTCTACTGTTCAGCACTTTCCACCATATTCTAAGTCTGACAGTCACAGTTCATTGTTTCCTATAACCACACACTTTGCAATGTGTGCAACTCCTTCCAACAAAAAGTAGAGTTGCCTGGTCACCATTGTCTAGGATCTGTGAGATACAAAAAGGGAAGTACATCTGGTATCAGTCATACTTATGTGAAATTAAGCTTGAGATACACAGTTTGGCTGGGTGTGGAGGTGGCATTGTTAGGGAGGGAGAGAGAATAGTCTTTTCTGGAAATGGTAAATTACTTAGGCTGATGTGAAATAAGACTCTGTGTGTGTGTCTGTGTGTGTGTATGTGTGTGTGTCTGTGTGTGTCTGAGTGTGTGTGAGAAAGCAATAGATGAGAATAGAAAGCAAGACTTGAAAGAAATCTTGGCTTAGAATGAGCTATGATCAGTTGAGAAGTTAGTCTGAAGGAAGGTGGTATTGGGGTAATGGTGTGACCATTATGGTAGATGTGAGAATGAGTCTGGGAGGAGATAGAAGAAAACAAGACAGCTGAATACTTAGGCAGGGAAGTGATCTGATAGGTTTGTAGTCGATCAAGTTATTTCTAGAAACCAAGTTGAAACTGGATTAAAAGAAAGATACTAAAAGTGAGTGTATAAAAGACGTATAAATAAAGTTGTTGCAGTAGACCAACTGAGAAAGATGAGGTTCTGGACCAAGGCCCTAGGTGTGGGAATAATGGAAAGAAATACATGATGAAATGTTAATGAAGTGAACTTTATAAGCTTTGTTGACTGACTTAAATGCAGGGTATAATGCAAACTGTAGCCATTTCTCTATATTTATTCATATTGATAATTTAAACATTGTATTTTACTACATTCCTGTGGGATTACATTGTGGGAATGTATAAAGGTGATGGTGTTATATTCTGTAATTTGTATTTTTCTATTAGGGTCAGGATTAGCATCTTTTTGCTAATTTTTCAGACAAGATGCACAAAGCCATTACTTGGATTTTTAACCTTCTAAAATTCATATAAGCTTTTTTCAAAATAAAATCCAGGGAGCTGTGAGGGTGCATGTCTCTAATCCCAGGCACTGAGGAGGCCTTCAAGGAGGATTGCAATTTAAAGACCAGCCTGGGCAGCTTTGTGAGACACTGTCTCAATAATAAATTTTTTCAAATGGTGGGAGAAGTAGCTTGGTGATACAGTGCTTGTCTACTAGTTTGCACAAAACTGTAGGCTGAATCCCCATTACCTCAAAAAATAAAATGAACTATAACCCAGAGTTTTTTTTCCTTTTGGATGACTCTGTTAATAAAAATTTTCATACAAACTGTAAGGATGATAGTGTGGACACATCCAACTCATGTACTTCGTGACTTCTGATCTTGAAATAGCTTGAGTTACTTGTGAATTCTAGTTACTTAGTTATATACACCATCACTCTCCACAGACACACTATGTTTGTATGTTTTTCTGTGTCATCTTTTATGTATAGTATTTTGTGGTTTGTATTTTTGTTGGTGCATTACTTTGTTCATCCAGAATATTTGGAAAACTTAGTTGTTATTAAAATAAATTTTCAGATAACCTAAACTTTTTTCAGGCGCAACTTGTTCTTAAAATTTAAATTTTGACGGAATATTTTCTATTATAAGTCATATTCTATCTTGAATTCTTAAATTATACCAAATATAATTTAATATATCCTAAAGTCTTATTGTTGTCATAAGATTTATTACTATATCATGTGGAAGCATAATTTTGGTGTTAGAAAACATTTTTCCAATGGAAATTATATGAGCTGATTATAAGAAATGTTGCTATGTATAAAAATGAAAATTACTTGTAATCTTACCCCTTAGAGAAAGCCATTACCATTGTTTTTTTGTATCTCCATTTACTTGTGTCTATGCATATACATGTATGTAACATGAATAGTAAAATTTATTGTAATAAAATTGAACATGTACTGAACTACAAAGAAATCTAAAGAAATCTGAAAATGGTTGTTTTAGTCTAGGAGTGTAGCTTAGTGATTGAATGTTTGCCTACCCTGGGTCGGTCTATAGTTTGATTGTCAGCACTACGAAAACAAAACAAAACAAAAAACTTGTGATGGTTAATCTTGATTGTCAATTTAATTGGATTGAGAATTGCCTACAAAATCAGTAAGACACACATCTGATTGCGTCTGTGAAGGTGTTTCCAGATATATTTGACATGTGGGACAACGATCTGACTGGGGAGACCCACCCTGAATGTGGACAACATCATCCAATGTGTGGAGGCCTGTGTGGAAGAAAAGCAGAAAGAAGAAGTCTATTAGCACAGCCTCAGTCTCTCTCTCTCTCTGTCTCTTTCTGTCCCTGTTTCTGTATCTGTCTGTCTCTGTCTCTCTCTCTCTGCCTTGAGATGAGCCACTTTGTAACAGCCCGTTCTCCCCACCACCATGATGTCCTGCCTCACACGAGCCTATGACACTGGAGCCAGCTGACTATGAGTTGAAGTTTTTGAAATCACAAGCCAA
This sequence comes from Hystrix cristata, assembly GCA_004026905.1. NCBI lineage: Eukaryota > Metazoa > Chordata > Mammalia > Rodentia > Hystricidae > Hystrix > Hystrix cristata. Next base: position 11,152 of record PVJO010000784.1, on the reverse strand, counting down.
AATAAATTTTTCTTCCTTGTTATTCTTAAGTATTGTGTCACAATTACAGAAAACTGACCAATGCAGTTTCATGTGGACATATTTACTGACCACAATAATAGACATTTAGGCTATTTCAGCCACTTGGCTATTGTGAACAATGCTGCAAAGAGCACAAGAGGGCAGATTTCTCTTTGAGACCCTTATTTCACTTACTAAGCAGTGGAACTTCTGGATCATATTGTAGTTGCATTTTTAACTTTTTGAGGAAACTTCATACTGTCCTCCATAGTGGGTATATGATTTTATGAAAAGTTTTACGTGTTATGTTTATCAGGATTGCCTTGTAGAATATGTATTAACTCCTTGAAAGAAAACTTCTACAATCTGATATTACTGCAAGTCACCAGGAAGTGCAATGTTTGTCCGATGGTACATGGTCCTAGACAGCTAATAATTTGATCCACGAGGTCATAAACTTTAAATAATGGAATGCTGATAGGGAGGGTAGAGAGCCTTAGGTACTTGAGGTCTTCTGGGAAAGGCCTTCTGTGAAAGGTCTTCTATTTTCTGTTTCTGTGACAATGTCACTAAAAGTTTGATAGCAATTTTATTGAATTTGTGTAGATTGCTTTGAATAATGAGACATTTATTTCTATTTGTGTCTTTAATTTCTTGCATCAGTGTTTTCTAGTTTCCAGTGTGCAGGTCTTTCACTTTCTTGGTTAAATTCATTTCTTCAATGGAGTGGTTTTCTTCATTTCTTTTTCAGGCAGGTCATTTTTAGTGTATAGACATATAGTATTTTTTTATTCTGCAGCCTTAATGAAATTTTGCAAAAAGGCAGCAATAACTATTATCATCACTTAGGTTTTCTGTGGTTCAGGAATGCAGGGCTGTAGCGTGGTTAGACAATTCTGGCTTAGGATCTTTTATGTAGTTGCAGTCAGGTCAGAGGAGGCATTAGTCAAAGGAGGCATTTCAAGAAAACAGTACCTGAGCAGCAATCCTATTTATCATGACCCACCCATGGAAGTTACTCAAGATTATTTATCTGTATTTTATTTTTAAAATGAAGCTGATTTAATGTGGGAGGGACTTACTTAGGAGCATTGATATCATGAGGTGAGAAGTTTTAAGTCCATCTTGTCGATTAGGTAACAGGTCTAGATATTTTTAGACATTATATTAAGGAGAAGTAGCAGTATAATATGATATTTCTACTGAAAGTTTGCATTTATAGTCTTTTTTACAGTAAGCAAATTTGATACTGTGTAGTTCAGTGGTGGTTAACCTATGGGACATGTGTTATTTGCTTTTCTTTTATGACAAAAGATGTTAATGTATGAGTTGGTCTTTCTAAACTACAACATCAGTATTCAGGTTTAATTGCAATGTTTGCAGTTTGTGATAAATAAGTGGGTTTTGGGTTGCAGTGTGGGCACTCATCTCTAAGAGGTTCGCCATCACTGGCGTAGTTGGACCATGGACCATGCTCTGAATATGCTTTGGTTAAAGTCTCTGAAGGTTCAGGTGCTGGAGTATTTTTCTTCTGTGTAATACTGTTAAGAGGTGGTGACTCCATTGGGAAATAGGGGATAATGGAAATAGGGGATAATGTTAAGTGATCAGGTCATAGGAGGTGGTAGTCTTGGAAGGGATTAATGTAGTTATTGCTGGAGTATTGTTAATTCTAATACTAGAAAGTTGTTATAAAGTGAAGCTGCCTCACATGCTTGTCCCCTTTTATAAACATCCATTTCCCTTTCTGCATCTCTGCCGTGTAGTGATTCAGACAACCCATGAGAATTTTTTCATCTACCTCATGATACTCAACCACATCTATAAAGATAGTTTTTCAATATAAAGTTAAATCTTCAGGTTCCAGAAAACAGGATTTGAGTATACATTTGAGAGCCATTATGTAGCCTCTGATATTTTTTTTTCATTTTTATTTTAAACCAAGAACATGTATTGGTACACTTTACATACAATGGTCACATTCATCACATTTATTTTGTACCTGTACATGATGCATCTTGGTTTTCCTCCCTCTTCCTCACCCCTCCCCTCTGTTCCCTCCCTCCTTATTTACAGCAGGTTGATTCATAATTTTCCATATTTTCCCTTTCCCTTTTCTTTCCTTTGTTGCCTTTCTGCTTTTCCCCCTTTCTTTAGCCTCTGATATTTTATAAAAACTGAACACAGAGGATTGAAAGAAAAGTCTATTCTTTTAATTTGTATTACTGTGAAGAATTTATACTACTGAGTAGGAAGGAATTTATTGATTAATATGAATTTATTCATATTTATTACTGTATTAACCTAAATTTCAGATTTACCTTACACATAGAAGTAGGCAGTGATTAAGTGATTAATATATATGCCCTTAAACAGTATGAGATGTGTGCATGCGTGTGTGTGTGTGTGTGTGTTTGCAATTAAATCTTTTGACCTGTAGGTAAGTGGTGGGAAAGAAGTTGAGTTAAGCCCTCAGTGAGCAGCAAAATAACTTGAAATATAAAGATTAGGTAGTATGTATAACATGTTTGGGTTTTTTAAGTCATTATTTTTACTGTAAAATTTATAGGATGTGATTTGATAATTTGATACCTGTAAATGGGGATGATCACAATATATAGTGAATGTTTAAATTTAAAAAGTTATCGAAGTAGAAGACACGTTGCCTCTTTTGTGTCTTTCAAAGGTATGATAAAAAATGCACTGAATGCTGCTGCCATGTGCTATGCAACGGAAAGGTAGGCCCATAAAAACTTTATGGTGTGTCTCCATCCACCTTATTAACCAGATTTGGCACCATTTGACCTCTGGCTCTTTCCCCAAGTCAAAATAACTATGAAAAGTAAGCATTTTGAATGGATTCAGGACTTGAAAGCAAACACACAATGCAACTTTTAAAAAATATTGACAAAGAATATTTCTGACACTGCTTCAGGGGGGTTGCGGATTTAGCTCAAGTTGCAGGTGCTTGCCTAGCAAGTGCAAGGCCCTGAGTTCAATCCCCAGCAAGTAGCAAGAATGGTGGGATAAGTGTGTTGGAAGCAAGAGGGATATTTTTAGAGGAATTAATGGCAATGTGTCTTTACTATAAACTTTTTATAAAAATTTAAGTATTTGCTGTATTTTTTGATCATACAATATATATACAGGGTATAATGATGAAATCAGGGTTGTTTACATTTCCATCTCCTTAACTATTGCTCTACAATTTTTGATTAATGCATAATAATTATACATATTTATGTGGTACAACGTGCCATTACACTACATGTGCAAAATATGTACTGATCAAATTGGGGAAATTAATACTTCCATCTCTTTTTTTTGGCGGGGGGGGGTGTGCCAGGGATCGAACTCAGGGCCTTGTGCTTGCTAGACAAGCACTCTTAACCACTGAGCTGAATAAATCCCCAGCCCCTCCATCTCTTTATCATTACTTTGTATTTGGAAGCTTTGAACTCCTCTCTTCTGTTTACTCATAAAATATATGTAGTTCAGAGTGTGAATTTGTTCTACATAATTTGGAGTTGGGAAGACTTGGGAAGCTTTTTGTTTATGAGTATATGCATTTTAAAGTCTTCCTTTAAAAGTGAATTAGTTTTCCAGTACTTTTACACTTTTAGGTTACTTATTTTCAGAAATGTTTCTTTGTAGTCTGTTTTTGTCTGCGTAAATACATTTCTCATCATCATCAGGTGATGAAACATTAAATAGTAATTGTAAATAGCAAGCAATTTTGTCAAAAGAAACAGAAGGTTAATTAAACATGAAGCCAATAGCACAGAAGTACACTAAACCTGGAATCAATAAGGAAATGTGGAATTCCATAAGCAAGGAAAGAATAAGCCAAGACAAAATTAGTTGATTAGGGTATACAATATGATAATTTGAGTGAACAAAAACTTTTTGATAGTTGAGTAATGTTTCATGATTTAAAAATTGTAGCAATCTAGAAACAAAGAGAGCTATTGTAAGTTAGTAAAAGACATTATCTTAAAATCTACTGTCTCTTTATAAGTTATTGAAAGTAGTTGTGATATTACTTAAGAACAATCCTCAGATAATAGACTATCCTGACTGTATCTATATCAATAGTCCCAAGCTTTACTTAAACTTTATTAAGTCCCAATAAAATTCCCAGCAGAAGTTTTACTGGAAGTTGAAACTATTATTTCAAAATGTGTATCATCTAAAAATATTATGAAGAAGAGTTTTATTTGCCCTAGAAGATTATAAAAATAGTGCAAAACTATGTGTTTTTTGTAATATTAATGTACAGAAACCACCAGAAGAATCAAGCATCTAGAAATGTACCTGTGTTTACATGGAAGTAAGTAGATGATAATAATACCAGTTTTAGCAATGGAAGAGACGAAGCATGTAATATATGGTAGTGATAGTTTTCTATTTATTTTGGAAAGTATAATTTTATAACTTAAATGAAATATAACGTAATGAATTTTTTTTTAATCTTTTGTTTAGTTGACAGTGCTGTGCAAATATTACCAAATTTTCATTGTATCACAACATCAGAGGGAGACACACTGTCGGAGAGAAGCAAGAGTGGCTGCACACAGCGTCATGTTCCTTATACCATTCTTTGTAACTGAGAAAAACTCAGAAACACTTCCAATGCTTACTACAGTGAAATGTAGCAGATAAAAGAATATGCTAGACAACTACATACTAACATAGAAAGTACTCTAAGATATATTGCAGAGTCAAAATTAGGAGTTGGCTTTTGACTACTGCTGGTAGCATATATATTAGAAAATAATACGTACTTTCTCCACATAAATGTATAGATTGTGGAGGAGACCTACACTACACTGTTGACTGTAGTTATTTCTGGGCAGAGGAGTACATTTAAGGGGGTAGTGGTAAAATGGAACAAAAGTTTGAAATATGTGGTTGTATTATTTTAAAATGGATTATATCAAATTATTTCTTATATAATTTAATACTTTTAAAATTCCACTCTGGAGATGAGCAACAAGAGGAAAAGAGCAAATCTGCTGCCCTCTACAAAATGATCATCGGAACCCATCTAGGGAGAGATTAAACAACTCACTACTCAAGCCAAACAAACACTGTAGGACATAAGTATTCCTTTCACTCCAAAAAACCTTTTCCTGACAAATGGTAGTCACCTATAATTCTGAGATGGCAAAGGTAAAAGTGCTCTTTTTATTCTTTCTGTTTAGCTGTACACCAAAAGTAAGTGGCACTGTGTATACTTACACCTCCTCTTTTTGATATAGTCACCTGGGGAGACCCTGAGCCTCCCCTCTCTTCCAATGATACGTCTTTTATTGGTAGAGACTGGCTATGCTGTCCTGGACCCTTAAAGGACTATGGTAGGTATTGTTGCCATTCTGAATAATCTAAAGTCTGGATTTACTACCTCATGTATAGTACTTTTCAGCTGAACAATTCCCCTTCTATTTGGGCTCTAATGCTACTTATAGTTCTTATTGTGTTCTCTTTCATTCCCATTGATATACGAATCATATTTTTGCTATTTGGGGGAGATGCTGGGGATTGAACTCAGGGCCTTGTGCTTGCTAGGCAAGTGCTCTTCCACTTGAGCTAAAAAAAAACCAACCCCAGGAATCGTATTTTTATTGGGCCCACTTACACTGAGGGAGCCTCCCATCAGGTCTTTATTAATACTGCTGGAGTCCCAGGTTCTTCCATGTCTGGCAAGCACCTTTCAAAACCCAACATTCCTGTATGTTTTCATCTGTGGGTAGCTATAGAAGATGATCTAGATTTGGGGTGGACTTCGTGTCAGTCCACCAATCTCTCTGTTATTCATCTTACTTATAACCTTAACCCTAGAAAATCAGCAACTCCATAATTTGATGGTATTAGAGTGTAATTCTACCTGAAGTTATGTTTTGCCTTTTAATTACTATGGCAGCCCACATTCATGGACTCCTGGACTTGCTGGACTCTTGTTATGTCTCTCCTCAGGCACGTATATTTCCCCTGTCAAAAAATCTCTTTGCCTAGCTATGCTCTTCTTCCTTTACATTATTAGACTTAGTAATGTTCAACACACAGATAAGCTCAGATGGATTGCTTATAATACTTCTGACTGTGTTATGGTCTGTACTTCCTGTCCATATATCCTTGTCTTTACTAATCAGGAACCTAATATGACTGAATATAATTCCTTTAATCATCATTCTAGACCCTTTAAGCACTTAATATCTCCTTCTACCAATGCTATCTGGTTGATTCCTTGTGTTACAAAGAATATTTCTCAGCTAAATATTATACACATTGTGATACTCAGTGAGCCGAAGCTTTGTTCCCTACCAGTCTCACTTGAAAATGGATGGGAAATTCTGCTCTGGAACAAATTACCTCAGCACTTGAACATATTAGACAAAAAGCATATTCTAGGCATTTTGATTGCAATTATTATCATGACTCTTGCATTGGCTGCTACTGCAGTGGGTTCCCTGGTCTTTGACTCACTCAATCCAAACTGCTCGAACTATGCATGGATATTTCCAAAATGTTACCTCAGAATTACTGACTCAAACTAATATTGATAAAGAAATTCTACAAAGACTTGATGCCCTTGAGGCAGCTCTCAAATGGCTTGGCGAACACTAACAGGCCCTATGTGCATGTAGTTAGCTTAGTTGTGATGCTAGGTATGACTCGATGTGTATTGCTCCTGTTCCTTTCAATCGTTCTGAATCTTAGGATGAGCTTCAATGCCTTCTGCATGGTACCTTTATACCAATCTAGACTGAGATATTACTAATCTCCAAGGCCAACTTTAAGCCTAACTTCATAAACTTCAAATGGAGGCTGACAACATTAATTTGGATCATCTTAGTGATATTTCCTGCTGGCTCAACTCTAAAAACTGGTCCTGTGGCCTCAGTCTTCATATTTGGATTCTTATAGCTATTGGGATAATCTTTTTTCTGCTGTTTCTTGTTATCCTAAGAGCACTTTGTATGCTGTTCCAGTGGACCCTCCGTGTGGAAGCCATGATGACCTTCCTATACCAAATCCAGTACCCCTCTACCCTGTACTCTTCCCTCTCTGCTGAATCTAGATTATAAAACAAAAAAGGGGGTAATTGTGAGGAGACTTTGGCTGGAGAATTTCTTGAAATGAGAGCATAAAGAAAGAGACCTTGGAGCAATAGTTCCCAGACTCCTGGAATGTATGTATACTTAAAGTTTAGAGCAAATCAGCTGGACAGCAGTCTGCAGAATCAACAATAAGTTATTCTCCGAGTTATTTGCTGTGGTCGTTGTGTGCCCCCTGCCCTGATAAGATTGCTTAAACTAGGTTGATGTGTCATTTAACAAACTATCCCATTCCTTCCCTGTCTCCTGACCAAAACTCCTACATAAATATTGCGAATGCTTTTCTACTACATCTTTGTTCTCATGACTTTGAGTTACAAATAAATAACCGCAAAGGTCTCAGCACAATTGCTGTTTTCCTGAGACTTTGAATCAGCTCTTTGGACCTCACAGTGACTGAGCTAAGTGTAATCTCTGAGTAATCTTTTCATCCTTTGTGCCACCGGGGTTGTACACTGTAACATGTATAGTCTCGTATTTTCAGAGGTTTCAGCCTATGCTCATTTTGTCTCATTGCTTTTAGGCCTGTGAAGAGCAGGAACATCATGGTAGAAACATGTAACTCTGGAAAACATCTCACCACATTGGGGCAAAAAGTAAAAAGAGAGGAGTGTTTGGGGTCCCCATAAGCCCATCAAGAGAATGCCCCACCAATGACTTACTAGCTTTTTTCTGAAAGCTAGTAAGCCTACTTTCTGAAAATTTCACCATCGCCCAGTAGTAGCACAGGTCAGCAACTAAACCTTCAAGGCATGGCATTTGGGGGAGAATTAAGCTACAAATTGTAACAGTAACGGTGCTTATCCTATCCATGAGGACTCTGCTCTCGTGACCTATCTCTTAATAGCCTCAGGTTTTAATGTGATCAGGCTGGTTATGAGAGGTTTAAGTCTATGGTTTTTGAAAAGGACCCAACATTCAAACAATCAGCTGATTGACTGATTTATCCATGTATGTATTTATCTGTCTTATTGCTCTTGTTTCTCAGGAGAGCCTTGACTAGTTGTGTATTGCTTCTTCACCCTGCTCTGTTTTTTTCTGCTATTTTTGAGAATGAAGTTTCTTTGTTCATTTAATTTCTCTTATAAGGAGGCCTTTGACATTAACTATAGCAAGCATTCCAAGAGTACAAGAGTTAAGCAGTGATGTTATTGATGATAACCTATCCATGGAAGTCACTCATCATTTTTGATATATATTATATTAAGACCATAAATGACAATGTGGGAAGGATTTACTTTGGACCATGAATATCATGAAGTCATAAGTTTCAAGTCCGTCTCAGAGGCTGGATAATAGATGTAGATATTTTGACATTATTATAGGCAGGAGTAGCAGTAGAAATATGTTACTTCATGCAAGTTCGTATTTTTTGGTCTTTTTCACGTAGTGAGCAATTTTCAGATTGTCATGCATCTGTGTACTTCAGCCATGTGTCATAGGTAGGATGTGGTTTGGTTGTGTCTCCTGAAGGTTCATATGCTAGAAGCTTGGTCTTCAATTTACTGGGCGATGTATTGTAATCATTAAGAGGTGGGCCTTGCACGAGTGGATACTCTAGCAAGGTATTAGTGCTCACTTCTTGAGAACATTTTGTTATAAAGCGAGGCATCTCCCTATTCTTGCCCCCTTCTGTGTGCAACCATTTTCTTTTCTGCTCTTCTACCATCCTGTGATGTATCCAGGGGACACTTCACTAGAGGCGAAAGTGATAAGGCCATTCAATCTTGAACTTCGATTCTGCCGAACTGTCTTCTAAAAGGACTGCTTTATAAGAAGTGGAGTTGTAGCCTTTAAAAAATGGAGTAAAGCTGTGCCAAAATATCTACTACTGAGTTTTAAAGAGTCTTCATTTTATAAATTTTCATGTACTGTCACTGAATTTCCTGAGTAATTTTGGTAAATAATTTATGGATTAATTTTCTGGGATTGCTTTAGCAAATTATCACGAATTTGGTAGTTGATAACTATTACGGATTTTTTTCTCTCATGTGTCAGAAATACAAAACTAAATTCACTGGGCTCTGAGGGTGTTTGGCAGGACTGTAGTCTCTCCAGAAAGTTCCAGGCGAGAATCAATTCTATGGTTCTTTCAAGCTATGTTGGCTATTAGCATTCCTTGTCTAGTCGCCATATCAATGCAATATTTGTCTTCATGTCCACATTGCCTGCACTTCTTTTATCTGTGCTAAACCTCTCTCTGACTGTATAAGGTCAACTGTGACTGCATGTGGATCTTATCCAGATAATGCATTAAAATTTCTCCTCTCACACAATCCTTAATCACATCGGCATAGGCTGCTTTTTTTATTCACAGGTTTCAGGAATTAAAATATGAACATATCTTTGAAGTATATTATTTACTCTCTGATAGTTTCTAAAGACTAAGCATAGTTGTTTGAAAGCAAAGTAAAGTTTTAATGGCAGAACTGTGAAGAATTTAGATCAAGATTAATAAGAAAGTTTTTTAAAATAATAAAAATGCATTTGTATTTATTAATGCTTTATCACTATAAATTTCACATTCATATTACACATAGAGGTAAACAGTGGTTCTAAGTCATATATCTTTTAAACACTATAGGACTATGGGGGTGGGTGTGTGTGTGTGTGTGTCTTTTAAGATTTTGAACTGGAGGCAATTAGTAAGAAAGAAATTGAAATAATCTCTCAGTTGTAAGCAAAATAATTTTAAAGATCAGATATTGTATGTACTTCTTTAATTTCTAAAAGGTAAAAATTTAAAACTTTTTTTTTTTTTTTTTTGCTGGTGCTAGGGATCGAACTCAGGGACCTGCACTTGCTAGGCAAGCACTCTAACCACTGAAATTTGAAAATATTGTCTTCTGCCTCTCTTCTGGTCTCTGAGTGGCCCTCCACCTCTTTTCTGGTCCTTGCCATCACTCTAGTGAAGAATGAAGAAGTGGGGTGCTTAGCAGAAAATGAGAGCATCAAGACTCATATAGTGGGAAGCAAAAGTTTATTAAAGTGTGGTAAATGCAGAGAAAGTGGAAGCCGAGCTATCTTGGCAGCAGAGTGGTGCTGCAAGATGGGGGTATCCCGCTTGGCATGACCCAGTGAGTATGAGATGTACTTTATACTTACAGGGGTAAGCTAGTTTCTAAAAATAACTTTCACTGATTGGGGGGTCTAGGCCAAACAGGGTCTTCCCTGTCTGGGAAGGGGACAAGATCAGCATAATTAAATGTGAGTAACACTTTTATAAGGAAAGAGTAGGGTACTTTTTCTCAAGTACATGGTACACAGATAAACATGTGATCTTATAATCATCAGTCACAGATAAGCATTACAGTATCAGCCACAGATAAGCATGTGATGATTTTACAGTGTTAATCATGGGATTTTGTCCTGTGTTTTTTCTGTCCTTCTGCCCCTACAAAAGCAAAGTAAATTTTATAATTGGCTTAACTGTGAAGAATTTAGATCACTGATTTAGTAAGCAAATTATATTCAATTAATATAAATGTATGTATACTTATTAATATCTTATTAATGTGTTTCAGATTACATTACACACAGGGTTAGGCAGTGATTCTATGGCTTATGACCTTTAAAAAGTATGGGGGGTGAAACACACTCAAATATCTCATCTTTGACAAAGGAGCCAAACACCCTCACTGGAAGAAAGATAGCCTCTTTAACAAATGGTGCTAGAAAAATTGGCTGACCACATGCCAAAAACTAAAACTAGATACATGTCTCACCATGTACTAAACTCAAATCAAAGTGGATCAAAGATCTAAACATTAAAACAGAAACATTAAATTTACTGCAGAATAGAATAGGAAGACATAGGGGTAGGAAAAAAATTTACGAACAGAACCCAGACTGCACAGGAAACAATACAAAGAATCAGTGCTTGGGACCACATGCTATTAAAAAGCTTTTGCACCGCAAAAGAAATCACCAATAGAGTAGGGCAAAAACCCACAGACTGGGAAAAAATTTTTGCTAGCTATCCATCAGACAAAGGTCTAACATCTAGAATATATAAAGAACTCAAAAAAATTAAA